>CM067369.1:40695446-40700446 GCA_034401795.1 Chaetoderma sp. LZ-2023a | reverse complement strand
TTTCGGAAAGAGATGGTGGGATATGTGCGTTCTTCGTGGATGCAACTTTATCGCTTGAACAACTGGGTAGCACGGCTATTCCTGTTGCGAATATATGTTGGCCTATATACCTATATGCCTATATATCTAATTCGAGGGTAGTTAATGCCAGGATATAGGTCCCACTTGAGCAATGCTATCTCTATTGCTGAGGCATTGTATCCCGGGTCTAAAAATAGTATCCTGGCCTGTTTGTTAAGAAGAAACTTAATGCGTACGAATGTATGCGTCGGTGGATTGAATCTAGACATAATAACACTAACTAATACCGTCGCCCCTTGCTCTAAAGTTCGGGGACCCGCCACACTAAACTGACAACCCAATAATCCGATAATTTTACCCACTAGCCCGCCAGTCCAATAGTCCGACAATTATAGCCAGTTAGTCAGACAAACCAGCACAAGGCGCTCACACGCACGCCCACCAAATCCACCCACCCGTACTTAGTCATTATCACGATCGACGCTACCAAAACTAGTAGCAGCAGCAGTACGACCACATTCACCACGACCACCCCAACCGCCGCCACCGCCACAAGCAGCGGCAGGCTTCTGGGCTTTTGTACAATTCGAATGTACAGATCTGCGTGCGGAAAAATTGACAGAACACATGCTCAGCTATTAGTCCATAGGGTTTTGTTGGACAAATGAAACTTGTGGAGTTTTTTGCTAGATCTTTGGTAAATAGGTTTAATCCACTCTAAATAGATCAGGCATTAAAGAAGTCATGTTTGCCATTTTTTCACTAACCTTCACGGCCACCATCTTGGATTTCAAAATGGCCGCCAATCAGAAATTATTTTTGTCAGTATCTCGCTTATTACGCCTGCCATGGACACAATTCTTGTAGCCTCATACAGTTGTATATCAATTTATCATGTTGCTTCTTCTGGCAGCTATCATGCCACAGAATAATGTTCCACTTGAACAGGAATTATTCTACATAGGGTAGGCGATTTGTACACGTCACCAGATAATGCAATAACAGGATAAAATATGATTACTTGAGAGCAAAAGCAAAAAAGCAGCAATGCGGAAGATGATAACAAAAGGCTGTTGAAAATTGCTGAGACTACATTTTCTCAGCGTGTGTGGCGCGGTAGGAAGCGGGTTGAAGTATGGCCACCTGCAGAGAACATGCTTCCCTCTACGAGCCTAGCTAACTACCCGTAGGAGATCTATGCACGCGTTTAGACAGCATTGATCATACACACTGCAGCTACATACAATGTCCGAAGCGTCCGTGTTCCCTGAAGGAATCTATTCATTTTGACACTACCTTCACGGGAAGCTGTTCGTGTGGCAGAGAAACAATTTGTGATGTGAAAATCAATTTATTTAGGCTTAGGCTAAAGTGATTTCATACATCGCTTATAGTTTCCCTTTTCTGATAGGTTATGTTGAACTACTTAAGTTCCCGAGCCTGCACCTTTAATTAATACACTTGTACAACTTCGCATGCATAATTTGTCTCACCATAATGTGTCATAAGTCTGTTGTAATCTATCTCTCTGACTGCCTGCCTGTCCGGCCACAGTGGCTTTGGCTTTGCTGTCCAAGAGAAGCCTTTTCATGATTGACAAGTGAAAGCCAAATGTGAAGGTCATTTTAATGGACAGGCGTGTGAAACTCGGAAGTGTCTGAATCCGATGATGATTTTCATTTACAAAACAGCTTCTAAATTGAAATGTCTCGTCAATGGTAAAATTAGAAACATTTGCATTGCAAAACAGACAAAACAGATCCAAATAAATACATGAACATAGGCTTACTTTATACATTTTAGATTCGACTCAATATAGATCAATGAAATTAATTTTAAAATCGCAGACAGCCACCTTTATCTAGGCTTGACACAATGTGTGGCGGACTTAATGTAATGTATGTCTGAAGAGTGATGCCATGTGGTGTCATATAGCTTCAACGATGTCATGCCGCTCAGTTGATAGCTTCGGTGATGTACAATGGCTCAAGTGATATCATATGGCCCAGGTGATATTATTTGAGACATAGGTAAAATACAATGATTTTAATTATGACGTCATTATGAAGATCATTGCTAAATTGAGCAGAATGGAATATGGTTAATCTGACTAGGTGGAACCACACATCAACATCTAGGGATATAAATCGCTTTGCATCGGGAAAAATGAATTCCATTGAACTCACCATGTAAGCCGTACGTACGGTTATCGATTATCGTACAATGGACACTGTATATTTGGAAACGAGACATCAGATGTCTTCATTACTATTAAATGTATTTCAGCAGCACATCACAGAAAAAACGAATTCAAATTTATGACACGGTTCTAAAGCAGGCTGGCTTCGGTTTCCATTGATTACTAGGATATTTCCTTAAAAAGACAATCGTATGTGATACGCTTTGACGAATGTAAATGTATGGAAAGTACACACCGATACAAGAAGGTTCTCTATTATTGGACAATTCGGTTTATTGACAGTCAAGGTGGCAATGATAAGTGGCGCTGCGTCGCTGCTGGTGAGAGGATAATATGGCATTTCGTATTATGTAATACTAGTCAATGACAACGCTGGCGGCACTTTGACATGCTATGCGCATTGGCCGTTGCACAATTTGTGTGATTCGGAACTGTCATTGGAACAACCTGGGCTTGCTGCGAGACGACGTACAATAAAAGTAATGAAATGACATGCTACGGATAAAGGATAAATGGATTTTTGGCTTATGCTTGTCTCAATGATCTACCCTGTATGTTCAAGGCGCGTCTTCATTTCTTGCGTGTAAGTTGTGTACCTTATTACACGTGTTTGCAGCAATACCTCCGGTCTGAATTTGACGGATTCCCAGGAGTCTTTGCTCGCATTGTAAAGAGGGCATCCGTGGTTGGCAATAAGAGGTTTTCCTAATAAGAAGTTGAATTCATACGTAAAATGTTCTTTTGTAATATAATAAAGAGAGTGGAACCTCTGCGAATTGCGACCCTTATGCGTAAATTCGAGCACCTTGTTTGTTATGCTTGCTGTTCTAATGTCTTTAATTAAAGAGGAATTACACTATTCGTGAGACAGATAGGGTATCTGGGAATCTTTACACAGTAGTCAGATAAGGAATCAAGTTTATGGATCAATCATATGATGTCATATTCAACTATGCCACATGTAGGCTGACATCAGAATCAAGTATGGCATGAATGACGTGATTATGTCCGTCATAAATGCTTAATAGTCCGCCAAGCTTTACGAATTGCACGTCTTTGCTAATTAATAAACAATCTATAGCATTTTAAAAGTAATATGACTTGGCGCTGTTGCTTTCCTGTATAGTTTTCTGGTAATTGAGATTCAGGGAGTGCAGTGATGGATCGATCCCAACACATGCAAAGCGTGGGCGGAGCTTAGATAGGAATGGGTAGGGCATAGCAAAAACTGTATTCAACCATCAATTACCGGTACGTTCTCAAGAAAGATTGTGTTTCTGCCATTCCTCACAATGTACCGGGATGTGTATACATTCTTTGCTTCATTCAGGCAACATTTAACATTAATTGATCAGTTTTTTAGCGGCATGAAATATTACATAGAGGTTTCCGACCGCGCATAATAAAATGATCCATAGCAATAGCTCATGGTGGGAGCGTTTTCTGAAAGTGAATATTGCCAGGGTTCGAATCACACTAAGCATACGCTAAACAGTCCTTCTCATACATCTTATACTATTCTGTTATAGTGAAAATTCAACAATTGAACATGATAATGTTGCTTCTGAAATGTCGTGGATGTTCATATAAGCAGACATTTATGCAGTTGTTGATAGGTGGGCGTGAAATTGTCATAAACTTGCTGCTATATGGACTGACATTTGAAGGCGCATTCCTACAAAACAGCAGGAAGCTTTGACGCATCATAACGATAACGATATAAGCAAGTAGGAAATATAGAAGGATGTGATGTGATGAGTTGGTGATACATGACAAGTGTTTGATTATATAAGATAGAATATTGTTTAAGTATATTGATGAGCCGCATTAGCCTATCTTGAAAAGCGGTCCTCAGAGGTAGTGAAGACATGATAGGGATGCGAGTATTGCTTTTTTGTGCTGAAACACACGCCACATAATGCAAGTAGCGTAAAGTATGTTGCAATCTTTTCATTGCGCATTCAGTGAATTCAGTGTTTATTGACCACAGGGTTTGGGTTCCACGTCGGTATTTTTCAATATCAAGACACGTTTCGAGTGATTCAAGTGACACGGTATTAAGAAAAATTCTTCCACATTGATGATTAGAAATACCGTGCCGTTGGATTTTCTACGATTTCATATTTCATAGATATGTTATTTGCAAGGCATTTTTTCTTGCAGCCATAGTGTTGGAATTGTAAGCTATTGTCAATATAATCGGAAACCGTTCGAGAGTTACACAGCTAGAACGTGTTAATAATAATTTTAAATACCAGACAGGTCTTTGCCATTTGGAAGCATATATAAATACTAATTTATGTTGTTCCGATAGAATAAATTGAATTGAGCCGAAACTGGAGGAGAGAGTGGAATTAGCCTTATATCTAGGCGACCTGATCAAGGACAGTCGTTGTGATCCAAAGCGGGGGATGGGGGGGGGGAGGGTTGCACAGGCACAATGGCCACTAGGGCGGATGACAATCGGGTCTGGGTTACGTTCCGAGATGGGGATAGAGAGTGAAGCAAAACTTGAATCATGTTGAGGACCAATACTGACCTATTATATTGTTGCGAATTAGAACATAGGATGTTTACTTATACTGACTTAAGATGGTTTACACGATAATCATATTGGAAAGGTTATACAACGAGGAAGCTGGTGTACAATAATGACGCCACTAATTTATTCAATGATTTTCACTGGCAGTATTGACTTAAAATTGCCTATAAATTGGTCATTGTCAACGAAGTAATTTGGATGTAATGACATGGGTGACAATAACACACGTGTCATGCG
>CM067369.1:40225401-40694946 GCA_034401795.1 Chaetoderma sp. LZ-2023a | reverse complement strand
CGCATGACACGTGTGTTGATATGATTGATTTTCAGCTGTATAAATAACGATCCCACCCCATTCTTTCTGCGTTCTGTCTTTTCTTTCAGCATTATAACCCTGAATCTCAATTAAATTATCCGTAACGATACTACTTATGCATGTTTCCGTTATACCAAATATTTCAATTTCCTGTGTAGACTTTTCCAGTAGTATTTTCAATTGGCTTAATTTAGGCGTTAAATGTTGTATGTTAAATGTCCAATGCGCAGCCCCTTCTCCGTGTCAATTAGATGACGTGATATCGTATTGCTCCACTTGCTTAATAAAGGCTTTTCTACATACCCGCTTCTCATCGGTGGGAGTATTGTTTGTACTACAATATGTGTTCAGAGAGTTGTCATTTTTATACTTACGATACTGCACAATATTAATACAGTTTTTGAGCTCTTATAACGTAGCAGAAAATATTTAAGTAATCCAAACAAAATCATCATCATCATCATCATCATCATCATCATGACCACCACCATCACCACCATCACCACCATCCTCACCACCACCACAATCACCATCATCACCATCACCACCACCACTATCATCATCATCATCATCTCCACCATCATCATCACCACCATCATCATCACCGTCATCTTTTTTTATGATGATGATGATGACGATGATGACAACGACGATGATGACCATTATCATCCTCATCATCATCACCACCATCATCCTCATCACCATCATCACAATTTAGATGATCAAATCTTATTTGTACTGGCACATCATAGATAGTAACAGTACCATATTTCATAGTATTGTTATTGTTATTATTGGTGTCATACTTACATTCGTCTGTCTGGGGGTCCTCTGTGTTCTCATCTATGGATCATGTGGGCACTCCTTCTTGGCCAGACTTCTAGCGTCCCGGGCATCGATTCACCTTGTGACCAGTGGTGTTACACGCTCGACACTGAACTGGCTGACCGTGACAACTTGATGTGTGTCTGTGATTCGGTTCTCCACAGAATCTGCACCCGCGGTTGATCAAAATGTGCACATAATCGTTTATGCACCTAACCAGAACAGCCGATCAGTTTCTGTTCAGGTGGAGTTTATCCGCGAAATAGAATCTATTTTCTATTACACCTGGCTTGACGGAGTAATAGAAACACTCCAGATGATTCGATCACGGTAAAGTCTAAAAATTGTGCGCGAACTTCTAGGTGTCGATTGAAACGCCTAATAAACTCCTGTCGTCTCGGTATATCGGCGCGTGGGCAACGTTCGCAATGATATAGCTGGCACTGATGCGCTAGTTCGTGTACTGCCTCGACTAATCTATCTATGAGATGTAGAGCATCGTCTACTGTTCCGTCCGAATTGTTAGTTCCCGTCATTACAATGATTTTTCGGAAATACTGTAGATCAGTAACATATAGCACTTCTAGGATGTCCTGCATCTTGGCTCCACGCCGCAGATCACCTGTACACCTGAATCGAGTCCACTCTCATTTATTCCTTTAATAATGGACGAGCCGATAATTAATGTGTTCTGTGAGGGATTCGCAGATTGTTTTTACTGCGTTTGTCATCGTCGTGACTGGTCTCGGCTGTGACTGTTGTGACGCGTCATCCTCACTAACTTGCGCTTCATCACTTTGCTGATCACGCATATCACATTTAGGCTCTTTGTGTACTACAGTGACAACGCGCCTATCACATTGAGGTTCTTTCTGTACAGCACGTTTTGTTTTCGAAACTTCTGTCCGTTCATATTTTTCAGTCGTGCATACACCTATCTCTGCTGCCTCCGAATTACACGTTCCTACCCATATCTCTGCAGTTTTCTTTGACCTGGTTGCATTTAATTTACATTTAAGTTCAGTATTTTGCTCTCCTTTTCTAGCAACAGTTTGTTTAGTTCGGAAATTTTCGCCGATAGTTCAATTTCTTCTGTTCCCTACCACCGCGGCTGGCGCACTGGTAAATTCCGGTGTGAATACCGCCTTTGGTTTAGTTCCAATCGATGGAGAAGACAATGAAACATTCAGATGACTGTCCGTTGATACATCGACTGATGACTGTACAGCGCATAATAAGTCCTGTTCGATCGAAATGTCCTGATGTAAGTCCTGATGTAAGTCCCGATGTAAGTCCTGATGTAAGTCCCGCGATAAGCACGCTAGGTCTGTAGCTATCCAGTAGCGAGAATTAGGACCCTGAACATGGATACGCGTTCTTCTAAACGAATCACACACGATTGTATTTGTCAGGAAATATCATAGCAATCAATGGAAAACTGGATCTAGCCTGCTTTTGAACCATGTCATAAATTTGAATTCGTATTGACTCTGATGTGCTACTGAAATACATTTAATATTAATGAAGACAGCTGATTGGCTCGTTTCCAAATATACAATGCCAATTGTGCGATAATAGTATGACTTTCACGATGAGTGTAATGGAAGTACTTTTCCTCAATGCAAAGTGGATTTCTCTCCCTCGAAGTCGGTGTGTTATTCCACCTAGTCAGATTAGCCATATTCCATTCTGCATAATTTAGCAATGATCTTCATTGTGACGTCAGAATTAAATCATTGTATTCTATCTATGTCCCAGATAACATCAGCCGGGCCGTTTGATACCAATTGAGCCATTTACATCACCTAAGCCATCAATTCACCTTTCCACGCTATCCATCGATCATATGACGTCATAATCAACTACGTGACGTGTAGAATGACATCATAATGAATAATGCCATTATGGCGTCATGAACGACGTAGGTAAGTACGTCACGAACGCCTATTTGAAGACGGACTTTGCTCGGTTATATGAATTGTATGTCTTTACGATTTAATAAATATTCCGTCGAATATTTTAAAACTAATTTGACTGGGTGGTGTTGCTACCATAGGCAGTAACAGCAACCAGTCAAATTAGTTACAAAATATTCAACAGCTTACGTGTATTGTTTTTAGGAAATTCATAAGTAGAGTAGAGGCGAGCTGGTCGCCTGCTGAAAGTAGTTGTTGTGCCAGAGCAACCAACTAATTTGCATCATTATCACATTTTTTCCTTTGATCTTTGCCGCCTTTTGTGCAAAGGTGTGAAGACAGGCGGCCAGCCCTCCTCCATTGTGATTGGATGTTAGATGTAGAGGGTGCCCATAAGCCCCGCCACCTCGTTATGTCACGTGCCTCCTGTCATCCAATGCGGTGAGCTTAATGGTAATTATCGTAATGAATGACAAGGGGTAATGACTGGGCAACGAATGATCATTGACGGGTAATTAAGGATGATTGATGGGTTACATGTCTGGACTCATTCGACCGCGAAGCCCCGCCCCCTCGTTAAGTCACGTGCCTCCAGGCATTCAATGAGGCGATGGTTAATGGGTGTAATTAAGGCTGATCTCTTGGAACCATGTAATGTGGGCCGACCGGGTTACATGTCTGGACACGTCTTTTCCTGGGAACTCATTCGATGACGAAGCCCGGCCCCCCCCCCCCCCGTTAAATCATGGGTCTCCAGGTATCCAATGAGACCAGCTTAACGGTAATTAGCGCAATGACATGTGACGAGCAGTAATCGATAGGCGTTAGAGTATAAAAGCAGTGTTTTAAAAAAGTGATACGTTGAGAGTTAACATTTTTTAATTTTTGTTTAAACGGGTTGTTCAGCATTTAGTATAAGTATGAATACAGTATATTGTATGGGTTGTGACATGCCCGTAGTGCCCGGTAACAATGTACATGTGCGCGTTCTGAAACGTAATGACGAATTTGTAGTAGACATACGCGAGTTTAGTGTTGGTAGTGTTTACCCCACCAAGAAAGGAGTGTTTATGTACAAAAATACATTTCGAAAGTTCGCCCCTATGATGCCTGCATTCGAAGAAACTGTGGATAGAGCTAGGTGTTCCAACAAAGTAGAGCAGATTAATTACATATATGAATTAGAACCTCAATTAAAGGTCACTATCAGCACTAAATATCGGTATGTCAGGCTAACTTGGTACTTTACTCCATCAAGACAAACCAAGCAGAAACCATCATTCAGGAGCGTAACATTCCCTAACAATTTGTGGAGAAGTCTGTAGGAGAACTTGTACGAAATTCTAAAGAGCTAGTGTAAGCGTTTTAATGTCGAAAAAAAATAAACCAAAGTTTGCTATTGCATTTCTAACCAGCCTTAGTGTGGCCATAATATTGATAAAGAATCCACACCCGATCGTCGATAGATAGTTTAAAATGCTCAATGGTGGACGCGATGCTCTCCAAAGATTACAGTGATCAGCTATTAAGCATTAGATTAATGTCTGATTCGTGTCACTCGGATAATTGTCAAAGACAAATAGGCATATGCAGTAATGGGTCTTTGCTCTCTATCTCTAGAGTCAGCTTAAAGTTAATGGTTGACGAAGCCATTTGGTTTGAAATAGTCAGAACTCTGAGCAGCGATGTAAACGTTAACTCAAAGTTAATATCGGATGGATTATACATTGCTACTACGGCTGAAGAACTTAAACTACAGACAGTTTTATAGGGTGACACAGTAAAGACTAACGATTACATATTCTCGAGAGTCTGCATGACTCGATTACTGGGATTAATGGCTAAGCAACCATGTAACATTGCCGATATAAATGATGCCGATGCTGAAATAGACAGAGCAATTCAAACACTTATTGAGCACGTATCCCTAGAAACTGTCGGAGAGTTAGATTACGCTATTCAACAAACGCCTACGAATGTAAAGGAAGGAATACTGTCGGGATTCGAACCTTTACCTGATATGTTGGATTCTCATGATTTACACGATTACGAAGAAGATGAGTGTTTTACGTCGCCTGACTCGCCAACTGCTGTAGAAACATGTGCTCAACCGACAACTGATACGTGTCATCAAGATATAAATGAATGTGAATATCTGAGTTTTGACTACGAAAGCATTCCACAATCTACCAGAGCCAATGCTACAGCTATTTTCGCAAATATGTTGAATTTAGCAATCTATACACTAGCGATTTGGGACTGTTATGGGTGTTAGCATGACAGAGCATCTCAACGACTTACCTAAATGCTCTTTCTTTCAGGCATTGTCTACAGATCCGGATTTATATTGGAATGTATGCGAGTTATACAAAGCCTTAAGACTGTATGGCTGAATGGTGTACTCCATGCTGTTCATAAGCTGTGCGAATAATATATATATATATATATATATATATATATATATATATATATATATATATATATATATATATATATATATATATATATATATATATATATATATATATATATATATATATATATATATATATATATATATATATAATTATAACCTCTTACTATTATTGACCTAGTTATAACCTATAATTATCGAATTTTATTTGTGTTTTCTCAAATCAAATCTTACCAGCATTATCACTATTAAAAGCACTATATATATATATATATATATATATATATATATATATATATATATATATATATATATATATATATATATATATATATATATATATATATATATTTATATATATATATATATATATATATATATATATATATATATATATATATATATATATATATATATATATATATATATATATATATATATATATATATAATTATAACCTCTTACTATTATTGACCTAGTTATAACCTATAATTATCGAATTTTATTTGTGTTTTCTCAAATCAAATCTTACCAGCATTATCACTATTAAAAGCACTATATATATATATATATATATATATATATATATATATATATATATATATATATATATATATATATATATATATATATATATATATATATAATCAATAATATTTATATATGTGTGTATGTATATAAGTCTCAAACTAAAAGCAGCATTTCTCTATTCGCTAATGGTCCAAACCCTCGCCAACCAACCTGACCCAATGCAGAAAATCTGGTTTAGGGTATTGTATATACACCCTTCGGTGTATACAGTAGCAAACCTCCATTCTCTGAATTATATTTTTAATATAGTTCTCCTGAATAGCTATCAGCAAATAATATCTCTGATGAGCTGTTCATTCAAGACTTTAGTCCTGTATACGTGGCATTAGCCTGAGGCGTCAGACATCTACATAACTTTAGGAGAACTACATTTAAAAAAATTCTAATTCTGGAAAAAGAATGTGAGAAACAGACTTTGAAACGTATTTTAACACGAATATGGTAAAAGCAAGCTTAAACCATTTCGTTTTAAAAGACATCTGCAGACCGTCTAATGGGGTAAAAAATTACAAAAAACAGACAAAGCACAAATTTAGATTGACAGCGTTTTTACTGCAACATTCCTCATTGAATCGCTATAAGTCTATAATCTAATAATGTATGGGCTAAGCTTTGGACGATTCGATAATTTTTTGTAAATCTAGTAATGTCATTATAATTGAATTCATTGACAAGGCATGAATCCTATGATACAGAAAATATATGTAGAACTTTCCGCAACAAGTCAATAATAGCGGTTGCACAGTAACACCTTATATATATATATATATAAATATTTTGACTCAATTGGCCAGGCCACATGGCCTGAACTAACAGCCAAAACGGGGTCATTATGTAATCAGTATATATATATATATATATATATATATATATATATATATATATATATATATATATATATATATATACTGATTACATAATGACCCCGTTTTGGCTGTTAGTTCAGGCCATGTGGCCTGGCCAATTGAGTCAAAATATTTAGATTTTCCATGTTTCTGGAAATATAACATAATCCAATGAGTGCCTGGAAGGCCCTCAGGATCTGTATTAATGATGAGACACATGGGTCTTCTGTTGCATTTAGGCATACAGTCTTTAGCGACAACACCTAGGAACAACCATCCTAATCTCCAGTCTCCCAAGGATATATGCTTCAAGATCTCTAGTAGTTAACATAATGATAATAATAACCAGATGTATACGTTTTGATGAGGGCAACTGTACGCCAGCGTGTGTGTGTGTGGGGTGTGTGTGTGTGTGTGTGTGTGTGTGTGTGTGTGTGAGAGAGTGTCAAGGGTTCTAGTAGTCTGTGGTAATGTTACGATTGCTGTCAATGCTTATAATGTTATTAAATTCTGCATAGCATATTACGTTCATAGTATCAGGTAATGCTGTTTTAAATTTTAATTGGAGGTATAGACTTCCTTGCTTCGTAAGGTAGACGTGGTCGCCTGTAGCGAGGTCTGGGGTGTAGTCAAAGGCAAAAAAACGTGTAAGCTGACTTATATTCATCGATGGTAAGCCCTATTGTCATTGACAATGATTCTGTAAAATTATAACCAGCAGCCATGAAATTCGGTGTAAGAGCATCTCCAGCCACTAGCTCGTTATCCATATAGCATGAAATGTGATTAGCATCAGTCTTGAAAATTATATGGATTTGTATCAGAATCTCCATTATAAGCTGTATTGCTAACTATACCAAATATAACTATACTCGGTAAGTCCCCGAGAAAAATAGTGTCCCTATACACGCTATTTAGTCCCTGCTGGAATGGTGAATGATTTGGCAATAACTCTTTTAATAGGGTATCGCGCAGGGGACTTTAGCAATGTCGAAGCGTGAGCATTAATTACTCCTGGAATAGGTTTTATCTTATGTAAATTTAATGTAGACATAATTTGTAAGTGTGTGCATTGCCACGAATTAGGTTAAAATCAGGTTTACTAGACATAAGACGGACCTTTAAAAGACAATTCTGGGATGATAAAAAGTGTGCTTTATTTGAAGGATTATTACATGTTTAATGAAATTGCGCCAGATTAATAACCAGATAGAAATGGCATAACCAACCATCGCTAGATAAAGTCTGTAAAATTGAAAAATGTTCGCACATCTGGGTGCTGCCATTTTATCGCGTCTAGCGATGTCAGCCCCGCACCACCACTATTGCTATGACTGAAGGAGGGAAGCCAATAGATGCGGGTATATAGTTTAAGCAAGTATATGTAAATGATAATAGCAAACGAACCGCTGAAGTGATTCCGATGAGTCTAGGATATCGAAATAGGTGCTGACCTCGGAATTAATATGATATAATGGATGTTAATATCGGAAAAGATACGATCTGAAAATATGTTATCTCTTTTTGGTAAAATTCAGCATGAGATGGTTTGTGTCTCGCAGACTCTATTTTTGCGCATTGTCATTAAATTGGAGTGTGCTTAAAGCTGAAAGAAATGGCTATTTGTCTGATCAATTATAATTTTGCTCACGTGAATATTGACAGAGATATCACCAAATGAATTAACATTTTGTCATAAAATCTGGGAATTTTCATCGTCGATCAATATTGCCTGGTAAGCTGTAGTAATTTCAATAATTAAGATATTTTGATGGAATATTTCCCGTTATGTGATAACATTGTAAAGCTTCGGCACAGCAAATTCTGTCATTTTAGCTGTAATACTCATTCTGATATGGAATGATGGATAGAGCGCATCCTGAAATTTTTGTTTGAAATTTTGCTGGCTTAGTTTATCCCGCAGAGTGTATCTTTTGAACCACTAGGCCAATTCTAACATCCCCAGCATTGGATAAATATTTGAATTTGTAGCTACAGGTCGGTATCAAAATTATTACAATCGGTTCAGTGGTTCCGGCAATGTTATCATATTATATGGTTTCTTGGAATATATATTTACACTGCATGCGACACACGCTATAACGGTATCTTGAGTCGGCTGAGTAATTTGACAATACACACGTGTCAAGTGTGCCACTTCTTTTAACCCTTATCGCATGGTGTAGAATACGTAATAGCCTACTTACAGAGATAGTGCTGGGGGGAGGACATTTTGAAAAAAATGTTGCTGAAACGTATTGTTGTTGTGCTCAGCAATGACTTACAGCAGCATTGTTACCAAAATAAACACATTCTAATAGGATAGAGAAAATGGAATCTATGCTTCAGTGGTCTAGGGGTTTAACGATTCCCCACCGACTTCGGATACTAGAATTACTTGAAAAACTTACTAGTTGAACTGGACAATGCACTAACGATTACAAATTAGCACATGTTACACCTCCATGCATATACATATTTACTGTACAGCCTTTGTGCTCGGCAAAGATAGTGTTGGTGTGGGGATGACATCAGGATCTCGTGAAATCTCGCTCTCATTGCAAGAAAATGGCACCGCCCAGGAGATAAAATAATCCCATGTTTATGATGGTATAATCACTCGTATTATTTGTCTATTGTTTTTATTTAGGATCCAATATGTTAGTCATATAATAGTCTTTCAAATAAAGTACACTTTTACCAATCCCGGAATTGTCATTTAATGAAACTACATTGAATAAATATTTTTCCTGAAGAGAAATGTTAGTATGAATTCTACCAATCATTTCCACATTGTTACTTATGGCAACATTAAGTTTTCTACGAGTATAACCTGCATTATTAGCTGTCTTATTATCCATATGTCCAGCTGTATCCTTAAACCATAATGCAGCTGTTAATTGACTCGACCTATGCTCTGTCGAATAATTAAATACGCTTTCAAAATAACTGCAAAAAGTGCACGTGTCGTTAGCGTCAGAGACACGTTTTCCATTTAAAAATACATCTACTTGAGAAAACATAGAGCCGACCCATAGGTTATCCAACGCAACATCGTTGTTCGCCGTTAAAGGAGTTTCTGCCCACACGACAACGTGTACAATGTTAGCCTTAATGTAAATGTAACTTTGAGCTAAATCTATGTATCTGTCACTGCTTCCAAAGATGAAAAACCCCAGGCTTCCCCTAGAGTTAGGAAGACTCGTAATGGGTTAATAACTTTGTAAACATGCTTGATCCATCGTAGTCATTACAGGTTTCACAGTAAACAAATCTAATTAACTTTTAGTGCAGTGACAAGCAGCCATCTTATTAGTTAACTAAATATATCCACTCGTTTAGTGTTTCTGGTGCTTCTCCCTCTATGGTTACACTTCGAATGACTTCTGTGAGGGTTAGCTAATCGTTGACCCCTCTTAGAATTTTTGTGTCTAGGTTGTGAAATAGCTCCAGAGATATTGCTACGATCTAATGCTTTGGCTTTTGGCACGATTGCTCTACCGATATTCAAAGCACTGTTTTTCACAGACCTACGCCGGATGGCACGGCTCCCTTACCCAAACTGTTTCCAATGCTTTTAGCTAAGGGCATGGCTGCTCTGAACAGCGAACCTATAATATTTCCTAGCCATGTCCCTTTTAACTCCCAGCGCCTACGAATACAGGTAAACACCCGCCGGCATGATTACCATTATAAGCTCTCAATGTAGGTGAATCCGGTTTACAAGTATAAGTCATTTTTACTTTTGTTTAGCTTTTGTTTTCACAGTCAAAATGTTTAGAGTTGTGTTAATAGAGCGCTTACACATAAATTCATAGACCTTAGGTCTAAAATGTAAACAAAGTACGTTCGGCAATGTGCCATCTTCAAATGGGATGTTCTCTCCAGTCCTAGCACGTGCCTTAACGAGGGAGTGGGGCTTATGGGCACCCTCTCTATCTAACATCCAATCACAATGGAGGAGGGCTGGTCATCTGTCATCACACCTTTACACAAAGGCGGCAAAGATCAAAAGAAAAAGGTGATATTGATGCAAATTACTTGGTTGCTCTAATACAGCAACTACTTTCAGCAGGCGCCCAGCTTGCCTCTCCTCTACTTTCAAAGGTAAGGTATTCGGTGATCGATCAATTCTAACACTGCGAAATGTGAGTGGGTCTTTGCTAGATGTGGGCATGCATAGCTAAAACTGGAAAGGTCCATTGAGCGGCATGGCATCATCAGAGTTATGTGACATGGCTTTAGCCAGATGACATCACTCCAGACATATGACATCACTCCAGACATATGACATTATATTACGTCTATCACACCTTGTCTTCAGCCTAGATAAAGGTGAGTTTCTGCGATTTTAAAATTAATTCCTTTGAAATATACTGAGCTGAATCTAAAATATATAAAGTAGGCATTTGTGCATGTATTTATTTGGATACGTTTTGTCTGTTTTGCAATCCAAATCGTTCTAATTTTACCATTGACAATGACATTTCAATTTAGAAGCTGTTTTGTAAATGAAAATCATCAACGAATTCAGACACTTCTGCTCTTCACACGCCTGTCCATTTAGATTTGACCTTCTCTTGTCATTCACGAACACTCTTCTCATGGACAGCAAAGCAATATCCACGTTTATTCAGATTCCTGCAATTTATAACGTGATTTATCACACAGGACAGATAGATGGATGGACGGAAGGGGGACCGCTGGCTGAGGGACGTTTGAGCGGGTGGGCGGGCGGCCTGACAACCGGGTGGCCAGGCGGCGAACGGCTGGGCAGACAGGTAGGCAGAAAGATGTGTTACAATAGCCTAATGACACATTATGTTGAGACTAATACACGCATGCGCAATAGTACAAGTGTGTTAATTTATAGTGTAGGCTCGAACACTTAAGTAGTTCTACATAACCTACTAGAAAAGAGAAACTATATGCGATGTATGCAATCAATTTAGCCTAAGGCTCCAGCTTGGTGCCTTGGGATAAATTGCTTTCTTCATCACAAATTGGTTCTCTGCCACGTGATCAGCTTCCCGTGAAATTAGTGTCAAAATAGATGACATGGCTGATTTAGATGACTTTTTGGCAAATAGACGCTTCGGACATCGGTCGTAAAATGCCATGTTATAAGAGCTGACATTTTGAACATGAAGGTATGCATGACGTGTAAAACCAGATTAATGTCATTTTAACATAGGTAATTCCGTATTGCACCTAGCACCATAACATGTTTGGCACAGCTGTGTTAAGCTCCCGTGCAATCCATATCTCATACAACAGGTAAGAGAGAGAGAGAGAGAGAGAGAGAGAGAGAGAGAGAGAGAGAGAGAGAGAGAGAGAGAGAGAGAGAGATGTGGAGAATGGCTGGGGAATGTATGTCTGGTGGTGTACTTGTTGCTGAATATCAAACTGTGCCAGTAAAGTGTATAATTTGATCATGTTTATAAGATTCTACTCAACACTTAATATAATGCATAGTGAGAATGATTGCAATACAGATGTGCATTGCACATAGATTTACCCTCAGTATAGCTACACCAAACCATCATCTTAACTTTTACGTTCCAGCTTCTCCTCCTGACACCTACCTGGTGATACCTGGATATGATTTCGATCATGTGTCTGATTGTGTGTACATATGCTATCAAGAATCGGTTAAGGAAAATGTATGTAGGTACAGTGTGTATCATCAATGCTGTCTACACGAGGGGATAGATATTCTACGGATAGGTAGCTAGGCTCGTAGAGAAAAACATGTTCTCTGCAGGTGACCAGAAGCCAACCTGCTTACTCCCGCGTTACACAAACTGAGAAATAATACAATTTCAGCAATTTCTATTTTAACAACCTTATATTATTATGTTTCGCATTATTTCTTTTGCTTTATATTTATTTTTTGTATTATTTACATTATCGAGATCTAGAAAATTGGAAATCAAATCTTTATTTTATAGGTGTATCGTTCGTACAATATCGTACTACCAGTTTTCACATCCTGTCTGACTTAGAACCATAGGACACCAATAGATATTTAGACAGATAGGGTGAGCGTAGTTTCGGCTTTCAGTGAACATATTGAGTGGTGACGTCACTGGAGGACGGATGACCACGCCTGAAAGCTTCTGGTTGAGTCGGCCATCTCCGTAGATGGATTTTGTGAATTTTATTATCCTGGAGTCTGATTAGATATTCCCTTCGTCGGAAGAAGGTAAATATAAATATAAAAAGGAAGGATGGTCGCTTTCATCTCCATTCGTGGGAAAATCTGGTCTCCGATCAACGCTAAAATCAGGAACTAGTTGCTCCTGTGTATGCTCACTTTTTAATTAGAGTGGAGCGGTTTCCAAGTTAGATACTTATAAACTTGCCTGTTCAAATTTCAGGCTGGAATGGCCGCTGGGGTGGGGATAGCGTGATTGCGTCATCGGTCTATGACCCCGACTCATCACCTCTCGCCTCCTCCATCACGTGAGCGTTAGCCACGCGGGAAGGCGGTTCTCGCGTTTATAGTCTTTGATCTAATTTACCGGAAAACAGTGGCATTGATCACGTGGTTGATCGGAAACTAGAGGTGTATGTTGCTATCAAATGTTGCTAACTAATGGAAGTTTTATGCGGAAAGTTGAAATATGGATTCTAAATATCCGTTCCTCAGAACAGCGTCCCTATCTGCGCGTGGTTTTTATCAAGCGCTTCCTCCGTGTGTTTTGTATATTATTCCTGCTCTTGTTGATTTTTTAGCGGAATCTGTAGACAAGAGATTTTTTTTAATTCTGTCCGGTGTTTTAAACTGTTCAAGTTTTGATGCCGCCTTGCCAGCTCGCGCGCTAATGTTTTGTAATCGCGGTAGAGCATTTTTAGCTCTTAATCAAAATTATAACAGTTTAGCTGACATTAGTATCTCGCAAGATCTCCTTCGATTCTAGATCGAGAAAAGCATCTCGTATTTATTGAGTAGCCATTGGCGTGGTGATTTCCACCAGAATATTGTGGTAGAGAGCATTGAAACTTGAAAGGACATGAGGGCTACTCTCCTCATACCAGACAATATTAATTCACGTAAAACGAGATAATATAAATCCCATGGTCGTCTGTATGACAAGTAGTTAACAGAAAAATAGTCCCTCTAAATTTGTCGCAAAATTCAAATCTGTCGCACACAAAATGAGGTCAGGAATTTGCTGACGTTGCGTGGATATTGATATTACACGAACCACTGGGTGGATCAAGTCCATTTTAATGTCTGTATTAAGCTAGTGATACAGAGGTTAAGATGATACCAAAGTCAACACGGCCCATAGTGTTCCTTTTACAGTGTGCTACGGAGATGGACTGGGTCCCGATATCTCTGGTCGGCGAAGTGGAGTCTGTGTAACAGTCTAGTCGTAGTGATGACGCAATAAGATGGCAGGTCAATACATTAGAAGCGTATTCTCGTAGAAGCCACGCCTCTATTTTTAGATTGTTTAGCTGACTAATTTATTGTTTGGTTTAAACATATCCATGTCTTGTGGGGGTCAAGTCTACTGACCTCACCAAGCAGGACTGTATTTACTGGGTGGGCAGACTGCCAAGCATCCACATCTGTGGGTAGGACTAGTCCCACCGTACCTAGACACAAACTTAATTATTACAGTACAACTCGAAAAATGCATGCGTCAGTTGTACAATTACAGTATCGTCGTATGGAGATTATGAAACAGTCATCCTGAGTGTCTATGTTTCTCTCTTGTTGATGTAGTTTGTAAATACACGTGGCTTGTTCTCTGAGGATGAATCGTGCACTGTCGTGAAGCATCAGAGTTATATTTGCAGTTTAGGGGAGGGGGACTGCAGTGCTTGCTGTGACAACTTTATCGGGCATTGAATGTATGCTCTGTAATGGCCGAGCCTCAGAAAGTCGGGACATGGGTACTTAGAGCAGGGATGACGAAGACGGAGGTGGGAGGGGGGGTGGCTGCTGTCGTAAATTGAATCAGACCATTGTCGAATTTCAAGTTCTGTGCCTATCTTTTACTAGCTACCGACAACAAACAGTGGTCATCCGGCTCTCTCAATAAAGAAATCTGTTATTACGTGTAATTGATGTTGTTACGTTTACTGTTATTGCTGATGTCACTCCAATGGGTTGGGTGTGCCACGCGGTGTGGGGTGGTGGTGTTCTTGATGCTGTTCTCCTTCCGCATATGTAGTTTTCCGCGTGACTGCGAAAGGGGTGCGCGTAGGGCGGAAAATGTTGATCTGGTCCGTGTATGCAGTGATGTCTGATGTAGGGAAGTCTGGTGTCGTGCGTGATGTTGGTCGTGCGGTGCAGTGGGTGATATTTAGTTTCTCACGCGGAATATATCGAGTCTGTTGATCGCGGATATTAAGTGTGTTGTGAGTAATTAGCTCACCGCATAAATGGGGACTGTTGTGGATGCTGTGTCACTATCCTTTTCTATTGCAAATAATAGATGCAGGCTGATTTAATCCGTTGGTGATGTTTATGGGTGGTAGCGACCATGTTGCGGATGTGGTCGAGTGTAGATGTCTCAGTTATATCTCCTATAGCCGGATATGTAGGTTTAGTATTCGCGCAATTTATAATTGACGTATCCAGCCCTGAAGGCATGTGTGTTTCGGTTGCTTCTGTCTTTCTGTGTTTCTGCTGTGGTGTCCTGACTTCTCACGGGGGAATGGGGTTGTGAGGTGGTTGTGGTGAGGGGTTCCTCTTGGATGGGGGATTGACATCTCCCATTACATGCTGGTTGGTACTCTGTCATAGTTTTTAAGTACCAGGAAAAATCGAGCCGAGAGTCTGCTGAACAGGTTGCCTCCGTGCCCACCATCGGCTGAGGGGGCGATCGAGGTGCGGAAAGACACCTCTCCTGAAGTAGCAAACTCTCTCATATCTGAAGATGGACAGTCAACAGATGACGAGTGGAGTGTGAGAAGGATGGGACGTGTGATGTCCATTCTCGGTGCGGAAATTAGGGATGCGAGTTGGAGTTGGGGTGGTGTCGTGTGTGCGACTTAGACAGCGGATGGTCTCGCGTTTTTATAGCTTGCAAAGGGGTTTGCTCCAAGCTGTACGGTTTTCCTGTTGTCCATAACAGACCAAGGCCTCATCAAGCCTCGTCACTTCCATGCTATTTATTACATGTTCCGCCTCATCGGAGGTATGGCTGGGGCCAGCCTCAGCCTCCACTTGTGGCAAATCTATAATTGGGGTAATAGCATGAAGTGGGTTGGAATCGGAAGAGGTCGGCGGAACAAATTTTCCGTCCGTCCTCTTGGACAGTACAAATGAAAAAGTCTTCAGATACGAATTCCAAGCCCTGGTAAACCCTCTCTGAGGCTCGTCATCGTCTTCAGCGTTAGCCGTATATTCACCCAGCTCCTGGCTTGGTAGGAGATGGGCCAAACTGGCACTGCGGTGCCCTATGCTAACGTCGGGAATACCTGTTTCCATAGATACATGGGTCTGGGCACCTGCGTTACGTGTATCACCCAGTGCGAGCTCTGGCACTGCGGCGTCGCCAACACATGGTTTAAGATGATCGAACTGGATGACTGAGGTCAGGCCATCTGAGACGCAGATTTGGTAGGTCACGTCCAACTTGTTACCTACTACCACATAGGGGCCTTTCCACTGGTAACTCATTTTACTCGGAAATTTTGCAAAATGTTGTGTATTGTGTACCCAAACCATCATTCCCACCTCATATGGGTCTCCATGTACACTTCTGGTCTTCCCCATATTAGCCTCATCCATGGCCACCTGCCAGTATCCGCTTGCCAGGTTAAGGGTCCACATACAGGTCAGTTGTTCCCAGTGTCAATGGAGTGGCGCACGGGGTGAGTTTCTCCCAGGTCCATATCTCCAGTTGAAAAACGTTCCTGGTATTTAAACAGGATTCGTCGTACATCACGTTTGTGAGATTGCATCAGTCCAACTGTGGCACGCAAATATAGGTCATGCAAATGTTCTGGTAGGCTGTCATCAGAAGCTGCTGTTGTTGTGGGTGTAGTGGGAGCTGTCTCCAGTGAAATCAAGTCCACCAAATGGGACAAGTGTTATGGCATCGGCTGTTCCATTGAATACTCTAAAGGGTATAGGATTCTTGTTGGTGGTGTCCACTATCATCCGTGGCCTCGTGCATTGGGAAGCGATCATGTATTCAGGGTGGGGTTCCAGCATGGCCATGTGTGTGTTATGTCCTAACTGTGGTGCAGTGGCCTATAGAATTTCCTCCTATCTCGGCTCAACGGCTGCTGTAGAAGCTAAAATCACTGCACATGTGTCGTACAGTGATGATTCCAGTCCAAGTGGTATGCGACGGCCGTGTATATCTAGTTGCTCTTGTCCGCAGTGAATCACGGCTTCACTGGCACTGAGAAAATCAGAACCTAATAGAGCATCTTTTTTAATAGAAGCGATGACAACTCGCTAAATGAATTGCATCTCCTCTATCTGTATTACGATGTTTACAATACCAGCCACTGGAACGTCGGCTCGGGTGGCCATTTGCAAAAATATCTTTAAGGACCTAAGGGGTGGTCTCTGATGAGCTGGGATGCTCTCATAGAGATGCTTGTTAAAAACGGTGATGGGAAGCTCCAGTGTCTAATATGACACTGGTAGAAATTCCAGCAAACAGGCAAGCACACTTATAGATGACTTTTCGGCGTGCCTGCATGAGAATCTCCAAGATTGCTGTGTGCGGAGTGGGGTCTTGTATAAAGATGGCTTGCTTCTCTATTGCCTCCGTGAGTGCTGTAGGTGGCAGAGTGAGGAAGGGACCAGCTCGTCGTTGTTGCTGATGATTTTGCTTTGGCGACGACGAAGCTGGGTGTAGTAGTGGTGCTATATCTGATGCCGGTGGTATGTACTGTCAATTTGTATAAACAGCAGTTTGAATTGGACTGGTATGGTGTGAGCATTTCGCCACCAGAGCCAGCCATTTAGGGTAACACAAGGATGTTTGGGTGAAGGGAAAAAGAAACAACATCACGTTGTCAACTTTTTGTTGTGGTTTCTTTTGCGGACCCATGATGCGGAGTGCTGGATTCCGTCTGTGTCACTACTACTGCTGCTAGGTGAGGGAGATGATGATGAAGGTAGGTTTGTGTTGCATACCACCAGGGGGTACCATGTGTTAGGTGCCTTGGTGGTGGGTCGTGGTGCTCGAATAAACGTTGTTTCAGTGGAGGTGCTATAACCAACCACTGCCGTTTCACATAGGAAAGAGGGTTGATGCAGGGCGCATCGTCGGCTCCGACGTGTGTGAAGCCGATTTTCGTGTAGTGTTTGGTGTAGTTGAGGTAGTTGTTGCGGTTGCTGTTGGTGTATCCACATATCATTGTTGTTGATAGACCATTGTTGGGCCGGGTCTCAGGAGGGGTCACTGAAGCGCCTTTCTAATCAGTCAGTGCCCGCTCTAGTTTAATGGATTCTCAGGTTGTGGTGTTCGTCGATCAGTTATCAGAGTGGTGGAAGGGGGATGGTTTGGAGATCCCTCCTTCCAATGGCCTATCTGACCACATCCAAAACACGTGTTTGGTGGCTGTGTGTGTGGTACGCTGCTGCCTGGTGCTGGTCGTCCAGTCTTTTGGGTTGCTACAACGATGCTCAGTGTATTGACTAGATTGGTGAGTGCGGAGATCTGCTTAGTGATCTCTTCTAATCTGTCCTGTGTAGCTTTCTTAGTGCTGTTGTGCTGGTTCCCGCATCCTGGGGCATTGTTGTGGCCTCCGTGATGGGACTGGCCACGCCCTCTTCCTCTAGGCGCATGATCTCCTCTGGTGGGTGGAGTGGGTGGTCTTGGTGTGGTTCTTTGCTTGCTTGCATCTGTTGTTGTCTTCGTGCTGTCTGTAGCAATTGGAAGCTTGGCGTCATTTACCTCATTGATAGGGTGTAATTGGTGGTGAGTGGTCTTCTCCCTCTCAAGAAAGTTCTCTATCCGCACTTTTGTTGCAGTTAGTGTTTGTAAGTTTCCGTGCTCCATAAGAAATAGTGTTTTTCTTAAGAGCTGGTTCTCCGCTTAAAGCATCAATGAAAGTATCCAGATGAAGATGCGTCACTCACTCATGATTTGTGCTGGGGTACGCTCTTGTGACTCGGCTGGTGCTATGGTAGGGAACTATTGGGACAAATCCAGGCTGGGGTGCTGGAGATAGTGGAGTGAATGCCGATGTTGGTCTGTATCTGTAGGTGTGGTCTCTTAAGTCCTGGTTCCTGTATAACCGAGGGGAGACTCCCGTCTGTGCTGTTCTGTGCGGTATGTTAGTAATGATGATTCCGCTGGCTTCCTAAATTGTGCAGGATGGTGAATGTGTGACAGTGTGTCCTGCAACCGTCCTGGTGGATCCGCAGTTCGCTGGGTGGGTCTTACTCTATATGGTGGTGGTCCAGGAGAATTACGAAGATGGTGAGTTAATAAAGAGGATTTAACTCTAATATTCGGCGTTAGTCATCAGATATGGGGGATACATTGCAGCGCATACATTTTGCTGCTGATCCGCTAATTCACAATGGATCTGGATTCGGATTGGGATCACATTCGTTACCAAAATATCATAGTCAGAGGTATGCACTGTAGGTTATATAGGGTGCCATTCTAGTTTCATATGAAATCGATGCCATATATTAGTCCATACAAAGAGAAGACATGAAAGAAATTAAAATTAGCACAATAGCCATACTTCACTCTAAATTATGCAAGAAACGCCATCTGAATTTCACAATTTTCGGGTATAGCACCGCCTAACCCACCCGGTTTGAGGGACAAGATCACCACTCTCTGTCCCTCTCCCAGATGCAGCCTTAAGTCGCCATACACCCTAGAGCTGGCCCTGATCATTACACGATTCTATTTATTGGAGTTAAGTTAAGTTACTATGTTAATTGCAGATAGGCCCAATATGTCGAGTTGTTGACTCGATTTAATTTTCAAGTGCAGGTTAGAGTTGAGATGGCAACATGATACGTGTAGTAGAAATAATCAAGTTCGTTACCAAATTACGTCACACAATAATAATAATACATTCATCCCTGCGTAGGAGTAGGACAAGCCGTATACAAATGTAGGTTAAGCATGAGATAATTGTGGCATATGGTCAGACATATAAGAGGTATCAGAAGATACCAAATATCTCGCATTTTCAAGTTACCACAGAACCTGGCTGCCGCAGGACCCGGTCTGCCCAGGACTAAATATTCTGCGAAAAGATAATGCCCAAGCCATGTACATATATAGAACAAGAGCTATCAGAATATAGCAAATAGCTTACCTGTATATTAATTGACAGGATATGATTGACCACCAGATACAGTCTCATTTTGAAATTTGACAATCCACTTGGCGATTCACAAATCCCATGGTACCACCCATCGGACGATCATAGCTTGGAGACTGAACTATAAAGCCTTTCTGCCTAGTAGTAACCTGCATTACAATGACTAACCGAAAGGCAAATGGTCCAAACATATGCAAAGTTCATAGTCTGAAAAAGAAGAAACATTTTCAAAAGCAAGTACATTAATATGATGCAGGCTACATTTAAGAAGCCTATATAACAGATCAAAACATCTTATCCAAACTAATAAGTCTTTGCTGATTAAATTGTCATTTGAAAAAACCTTAACCACAGTATAGTACATATAACCTGGATGTAAATCAGCCAGAATATAATCAAAGTCCAACCACTGTAAAAGTATAGAAAAAATTTGAAATATTGTTCATGTGGAAAGTCCTAAGCATCGTATGGAACAAATCCGTGAAGTTTTATTCAACTCGGATAAACACTTGAGGGTGCAAATGTTTTTTCAAAATGTCATTTTAAAAAAACCTAACCTATAAATATTCGTGCTGCTAATTTTCGATTATCTATGTATTCGATTGATCGACAGTTCAATCGATCGGTTAATCGATATTCTCATAATTCTGAAAAGTGTAAACCCGACAGGGACTAAGGTAGCAAGGTCTGGGTGGGTGGGGGCTATGATGCGGGCGTGGGCATAGTTGTTTAGTAAAGAAGAGTGCTAAACATTGTCAACATAGTTTACTTTATTGGCTAAGATTATAGTTCAGAAGACATATGATTTCATGAAATATACGTCAAATACAATATAGAATGTATGCTGGCGATAGGCCTACATCAAGTTACACTCAAGCTATATATTTCAGCAGGCAAGTATAGTAGTACGATATCCACTGTTTGACAAGGTTTATAAGTGATAATAATAATAATAATAATAATAATAATAATAATAATAATAATAAAATGCAATTCTTTTAGCAAAGTCGGACCATATGTTGTCAACATATCAATGATTCATGTAGAAAATTTTTTAATTCAACGCTTTTCTCATATATAGTCAAAAGATTTGATAAATCTAACGCGTACTAAGAGCCAGCCTCTTAAACAACTATCAAACTAGCCAATGATTGATTGATAAAGGTAAATAGGCAACTGATTGACAACGTCTGTACGCCCATCATTTCGGGAATTCAATTAAATAGAAAACACAGTTAGCATTTTGTGATTCGTACAGGGCAATGAAGAAATCTGGAAGTGCGGGTGGAATTATTTTAATTAATTGTTTAAAATAAATCAATAATTTAAATTAAGCATTTAGATTAATTTTTTAATTAATTATTTAATTATTTATTTTATTTTATTTTAGCGTATTTAAATTAAGTATTTAAGATTATCAACAGTTGGGGCTTGCCGCCTTTATTCTATAAATTAATCCTCGGATTAATGCTTAATAATAAAGATATGTGTTGTTAATGCACGTGTCGTGTAATCATTACACGTGTTATTGCCACTACAACAGATCAGCGTGTCAGGACAGAACCGGAAATGAAAATTTAAATAAAATAGATAAATAAATAAACAAATAAATAAATAATAATAAAATACCGATAATCGATTACGAATGTTAATAATCGATCACTGATTCAATCGATCAACGAACGATCATCTAAAATCGATTAGCATTATATATAGTAATAACAATATATATATATATATATATATATATATATATATATATATATATATATATATATATATATATATATATATATATATATATATATATATATATATATATATATATATATATATATATATATATATATATATATATATATATATATATATATATATAAAATCAACATAATACATATAACCTGGAATAAAAACCAGCCGTAAAATAATTAATGTTCAAGCACTGAAAGAATATGGAAATTTTTTGAAAATAAATGTATTTTTTCTGTGGACAAGTCCTAAGTATCGGAAAAAACAAATCTGTGAAGTTTTATTCAAATCGGATATCGCCTTGAGGGTGTAAAAGTCATTTGAAAAAAGCTTAACACATCCAAAACCTATACCTGTCCACATAACCTGTGTACAAATCAGCTATTAAATAATCAGGGTTCAAATAGTGAAAAAATCGGAAAGAATGTCAAAGTCCATTGCCTTTCAATGTGGACTAGTCCTAAGCATCGTATAGAAGAAATCTGTGAAGTTTTATTCAAATTGGATAAACCCTTGTGGGTGCAAATGTCGTTTGCAAATAGCTTAACACAGCCAAGAACCATAACCAGGATATATGCAAATCAGCACTAGAATAGTCAAAGTTTAAATGCCGAAAAAATTTGGAAAGAATTTGAAAGTCGATTTCTTTTTGACGTGGACTGGTCCAAAGCATTGTATAAAACAAAATTTTAATTTGGATATCCCCTTGTGGGTGCTTTATGTTGTTTTAAAAAAGCTTGACATAGCCAAGAAAGATAACTCATGACCCATAAAATATTATATGTTTAAACATGATAAATGTGTGGAAATAATTATAAAATTAATATAATTTTGATGCAGACTAGTCCTACACATCGCATAGAACACATCTGTGTAATTTTCTTTTTAATCGGATAACCGCAAATGTCATTTAAAAAAGATTAACCTGTCCGGATGCTGACGCCAACGTCGACGACGACGCCAATGCTGATGGCGACATTTTTACCCACTCTCCAAAAATCTCTCTTTCCAACTTCGTGAAAATGCGAAATAAAAAATCTGAACACAGCCAAGAACCATAACCAGGATATAACCTGCATGCAAATCAGCACTAAAATAGTCAAAGTTTAAACGCTGAAAAAATCTGGAAAGAATTTGAAAGTCGATTTCTTTTTTATGTGGACTGGTCCAAAGCATTGTATAGAACAGAATTTTTATTTGGATATCCCCTTGTGGGTGCAAATGTCGTTTTAAAAAAGCTTAACACAGCCAAGAAAGATAACTCTTGACCCATAAAATATTCTATATTTAAACATGATAAAAGTATGGAAAAATTATAAAATCAATATAATTTTAATGCAGAGTAGTCCTAAGCATCGCATTGAACACATCTGTGTAATTCTTTTTTAAATCGGATAACCGCAAATGTCATTTTAAAATGATTAACCTGTCCGGGTGCCGACGCCAATGCTGATGCCGACATTTTTAACCACTCTCCGAAAATCTCTCTTTTCAACTTCGTGAAAATGTGAAATAAAAAATCTTAGCACAGCCAAGAACCATAATCAGGTTGTAACCAGCATGCAAATCAGCACTAAAATAGTCAAAGTTCAAAGGACGAAAAAATCCAGAAAAAATTTGAAAGTCGATTTCTTTTTAACAGGGACTGGTCCTAAGCATCATATGAAATAAATCTGTGAAGGGTTTTTTTAATCGGATATCCCCTTGTGGGTGCAAATGTCGTTTTAATAAAGCTTAACACTGCCAAGAAAGATAACTCTTTTCACCCATAAAATATTTTATTTTCAGACATGGTAAAAGTATGGAATAAATTATAAAATCGATATAATTTTGATGCAAACTAGTCCTAACCATCGCATAGAACACATCTGTGTAATTTTCTTTTAAATCGGATAACCACAAATGTCATTTTAAAAAGATTAACCTGTCTGGACACCGACGCCAATGCCGACGCCGACGCCAACGCCAACGCCAACGCCAACGCCAACGCCAACGCCAACGTCGACATTTTTTCCCACTCTCCAAAAATCTCTTTTCCACTTCGTGAAAATGCGAGATAAAAATCGAGGAATCCATTTCTACCATGACTCGCCCATCTCTAGTTAAACTCCACCCACTATGTGCGTATGTTGGAATCCATGTATATAATTTGAAACCTGTATTACCAGAAACCCGATTTCAATGTAACTATACAAAAAAGCTGTTGAATATTTTAAGACTAATTTTACTTCATGCTGTTTCCACCTATTGCAGCAATAGCGCCCAGTGAAATTAGTGTTGAAATATTCAGCAGAATGTTTGTTTAATTCTATAACTAGCAAAGGTATTCGTATACTTGACGGACTGCTCGATGTTCATGACGGAGCTAGATACGTCATTATGATTGTGACGTCAACTAACATGTGATGTATGTTATGTGTGTTAATTGATTATGACATAAGATACATGAGTTACAGATCGGACCCCTCCATTACCTGGAGACTTGTGCAAAACCAATTATTCTAGGTAATTTCTGTTGAAGTGTAATATTATTCTGTGCCATGATAGTGGTCAGAGGAAGCATCCTGATAAATTGATATACAAAGACGTTTCACCCTGTCAGTAAGTCGTGAGCCTTGTTTTCCAACAAATCTTCCCATCCAACAATCAGTCAGGATTTTAAACCGATCATTGAGAATTGTTCAAGCTTCTTAGCTTAATGGCGTTTTCGTAAAAAGCGAAATTTGATTAGTCATCTACATCTATGACATCACTTTTACTGAATCAGCTTCCGCTCATTTCCTCTAAGACGATTCTACTCATTATATTTAAACTGATTGAAGCTATTTGTTTGATGTACTATTGGTATTATAAACATAACAATTATATCTATGTATCCATATTATTGATAAATAGATTTGGGCTACATTCAATACTGAAGATATCCTAAACTCTATCATCTTGTGATAACTTCCATATTTCCGATGTTTTACGGAAAGACCCGAGCATGCACGATCATCGGGAGTTGAGGCCCGGCAAGTAACCTGTGTGGGCATACGTACATATTGACTCCATGTCTAACCAATCTAGTATTAATATTAAGCCATTTTGTAGCATAATTAGTAGTTAATAAATATGGTAAAATACAAACCAAGGTGTTGAGTAGTAAGCAAGAAAATAGAGACACGACATTGGCGACGAGGATATACGGATAAACGAAACTGTGTGAAATTTCGAAAGTGAAGATGATATTTTGTCAAACAATTAGCATCAGTTGCCTGGGAGTTACGAGTCTCACCATAGCAGCGAACTCAACTCAGATCATATTTCAGAGCTATCTAAAGTGGGATTGGCCACGCAACATAGAAACCATCGCTGGTACTGCGGGTATCAGATCGAACAATTAGGATTATTAGTGGGAAATAACAACGCCGTTTATAAATGTCAAAGCACAGTACAGGCTGTCCCAAATTGTTTTCAAATTGGATCTACTTTGCGTACACCGGTGAAAATTGATTAAAATTGGATTATAGTGTACTATAGATTGCAACAAAAATTTACAATCGCGTTTCAACTTTTGATCAAATTTACTGTGTGTATGTAAAGTAAAGCTTAGTACTCCCGGATCATGTTTATGCGCTACGTGACATTACAGTTGCGTCGGAACAAACACCGTTTGTACCTTTATCGTTGTCTTATCATGGCTCCTGCAATTAGCTTAATAACATTTCCGTCTTTTGATGGCATGGTGGAAAGGTACAGCAATGCCTTAAAGTACCACGAAAAGAACAGACTATAGCCAAAGGCTAGCTCTTCCTATAACAACAAACGTTAAAACAAATCGTGCCAGCGTGTGCGAATTGTGCTAGACACAGCCGCACACGTTCCATCCGACAGCAGTGGCGATGACTCGTCAAATAGCATAGCAAGATCGTCTTAGTGACAAAATCTTCATGAACAATCGTCTTAGACACAAAATCTTCGTTGCAAACTGTCTGTGTGACTGTCTTCGTGACAAACCGTCTGTGTGACTCTGTCTTCGTGGCAAACCGTCCGTGTGACTCTGTTTTCCTGACAAACCGTCTGCCGCCTGTGTGAAACATGTCTTCGTGACAAATCGTCTGTGTGACACATGTCTCGAGACAAAACGTCTGTGTGGCTCTGTCTTCGTGATAAACTGCCTGTGTGACTCTGTCTTCGTGACTAACCATCTGTGCGACTCTGTCATCGTGACAAACCATCTATGTGATACATACCTCGTGACAAACCGTCTTTGTGACTCTGTCTTCGTGACACACCCTCTCTGTGACTTTATCATCCTAAAAAACCCTCTGTGCGGCACATGTCTTCGTGACAAACCGTGTGTGTAACACATGTCTTGAGACAAACCGTCTGTGTGACTCTGTCTTCGTGACAAACTGCCTGTGTGACTCTGTCTTCGTGACAAACTGTCTGTGTGACACATTTAATTCGTGGCAACCCGTCTGTGTGACTCTGTCATCGTTAGAAACCGTCTGTGTGACTCTGTCATCGTGACAAACCATCTATGTGATACATACCTCGTGACAAACCGTCTTTGTGACTCTGTCTTCGTGACAAACTGTCTGTGTGACTCTGTCATCGTGACAAACGGTCCATGTGGCTCATCTCTTAGTGGCAAACCGTCTGTGTGACTGTCTTCGTGACAAACCGTTTGTGTGACTATGTCTTCGTGACAAACTGTCTGTGTGACTCTGTCCTCGTGACAAACTGTATGTGTCACCCTGTCATCGTGAGAAATCGGCTGTGTGACACATGTCGTCGTGACAAACCATCTGTGTGGCACATGCCTTCGTGACAAACCGTGTTTGTGGCACTGTCTTCGTGAAAGATTGTGCTAGTGGCAATGTTTTTGTAGCAAAATCGTCTTAGTGACAATGTTTTAGTGAACATACGTCATAGTGACCACCTGTCTTAGTAATGATATCTCTTCTGTGTGGACCAGCATCAGCATGCATGTATGTGTTTATAAAGGTCCACCGGCATGGATTACGTAGGTGCCGTCCTTTGAACATGTGTTCCATATATATATATATCATTTGTGTGTGAATCAAAGACGTTTATTTGTTTTAGTACCTAATATCATTTATCGTAATTACTTATATCTATATGCATATTATTGCTTTTCGCTTAATATTTGTGGTTGCGCCAACAGTAAACATTAAACTTGAAAGTAGGAAGGGATTATGATGTCTAAGCCGTCCATATTTCCGATGTTTTACGGAAAGACGCTAGCATGCACGCGCATCAGGAGTTGACGCCCGGCTAGCAACCTGTGTAGACATACAGACATATTGACTCCGTGTCTAACCATTCTCTTATTAATATTGAAACAGCATAATTAACAGTTAATAAATATAGTAAAATAAAAATCATATCATCGGAATAGATTGGCTTGAAATGATTTATAGGCGCACGTGGTTTTGAGTCGCTCGGGTAGAAGAGAGAGCGTATTCGGCGTTAATCACTCTGCCTATTGTGCATAGGCTTATCAATTAGATAGTGTTAGAAACTGAACTGGAATATATACACCACCACCACCACCACCACCACCACCACCACCACCACCACCACCAACAACAACAACAACAACAACAACAACAACAACAACAACAACAACAACAACAACCGTGTACAGGAAGCCTTTAAAATATTGAGTTAGCTAAGAATCCCAATAGACCTTCCAGTTTTAGCTATGCCCCGCCCACTTCTAGCTTATCTCTACCCACGCGTCTTCGTGTTGTGATTGATCGATCCCCAAATGCACTGACTATCAATTTCCTGAAAACTATACAGGTAAGCTGTTGAATATTTTGTAACTATCCTGACTGGGTGCTGTTGCTTCCTATGGAATCAACAGCGCCCAGTCAAATTAGTTTCAAAACATTCAACATAATATGTATTAATTAGTAAAGACATACAATCCGTACAACAACGCATAATCCGTCATCAATTATGCGTTCGTGACATACTTATCTACGTCATTCATGTCGTCATAATAATGTTATTGTTACACGTCACGTAGTTGATTATGATGTCATATGATGGATGGATATACTTGGAAAGGCCCGTTTCCGATGAGAGATGTAGATGATGCGATGATGATATCACCTATGGACAACCAGTTTTTGAAGTGCTGGAGATTATTGCTTTTCCCCAGCATTTTATGTTTCCAAACGTGATGTCACAACTATGTCACATGTAGGCTGACGTCATAATAAATTACGCCTTGAATGACGTAATTACTTCTATCATAAACGCTTAATAGTCCGCCAAGGTGTACGAATTGTATGTCTTTACCGTTAAGCATTATGTTGAGTATTTTTAAAATAGTCTGACTCCATGCTGTTGCTACCATAGACAGCAACAGCACCCAGTCAAATCACTTTCAAAATATTCAACAACTAACCTGTATAGTTTTCTGGAAACTGAGTTTCAGGGAGTAAATGATCGACCGCTCAAAACACGGGCAAAGCGTGGGTGGAAGTTATCCTGTGATGGGCTGGACATAGCTAAAACTGGATTCGTTAATTCTTCCTCCACCAAGCTGATTGCAATGATGATGATGAATTATGTCTGGTAAGCTATCTACTGGCCAACGCAAATTTAACCGTTCACATAAAATCAATGCGTTTACAAATGTCTACACCTCAATATGATCACCAAAAAGAGATGGTTTGCCACCAGTGTTCTTCAGTGTTTACATCGCTGTTCCTCCATCATCTCCGTGAGAAAATTTGACAAGAACAGATCATCCCATTTCAAAGCTAGATATACAACTAGAGATGGAGTGTGAAGGTGGTGGGTGTTAATGTAATCAACGGAGAAAAGTGTCGCATTGCTTCCACTAGTAGCAAAACAGCTGAGACGAATGATGAACGCACATTGCATTAGTTCGGGGAGAGGCGATGCGAAGGAAGTACAGAATCTTGACCTCACGCTTCTGCAGTTCAACAGTAATTAGTGTTTGGATACGTTCTCTAGATACCAGACAATACACCCTCTCACAAAGCAGTAGTAAGTGCCAACAAGTCCCAGGCACACCGAAGAGGACAATACACACAACGGACCATACAGTCTGGAAAATGTTGAGGAAAATTGATGGCACCTAAAACAACATTCAAATATTCCACTTCTACATATTTACACGTCCTGCAATAAACAAATGGAAAAATCTATGAGGAACATACTGGTGTTAATTTGAACACATGTTGCTGTACATTCCAAAACATTGAAGATTTTACAAGGTCCTTATTTGAGGAGTTCTCTGCAGTTCACCCAACACGCACGCATGCACGCAGGCGCGCACGCACGCACGCACGCACGCACGCACGCACGCACGCACGCACGCACCTAGCCCCACGTCGGCAGACAGTATAAGATTAAACAATCGAGTAAATAGTGATATAAGGATAATAGTTTGAATATTTCATTTTTACCATCACCCTCCGAAGAGAAATAGTTGCTATAAATAGTACAAGAATTAAAGTTGGCGATTTCCCTTCTGGAAGTATTTATTCACAATATATGTCGTAACGCGGTGAATAGATTGCAAACAGCCAAATGTCCTGGAACCCGGACAAAGTAAATAATGATTGATTATATATAATATTGTAAGTAGCACAATTGTCATTTCGCACAAATATCTCAATAACTGTAACAAATGAAAGGGTAAACTGGTTCCTCCCAGGAGCGGCATATTGCTTCATATCCGCTTTCGTCAGGAAATAGAAAATAATACGGAAATAAGAAAAGAAAGCTCGCATATTTTGCTTGAGCCCTTTCGTGGCTACATTCCGTTAACCCTTTAGTCCTCGGATTTGTTAAAGAGAATCTAAATGTTCTCATATAATAGAAAATGTCCAGTTGCAGACCAATAGAAGACATGTTTTGACCATTTATCACTGGAATGACTAGTTATCGACCCAGTCACTCCTTTCTTGAATTTCCAATAATAGCATCCTCTTGGCCCGCTAATGGGCATTTCTAAGGATCGGCGTTTTGACCAGATTGAGCATTAAAGGATTAGCTGCGCTGGACGAGAAAATGTAATGACTCGGTACCAATAGTAGCCTATTAGTCTAGTGTATATGACTGTACATAGAGCGTCTGATTTGTCTGATACAATTACAGCCATGAGAGTATAGGTTTCTACTCATTCATCCTTGCGCATTTAACGCATTTAACGTTATTCGATTTGTTTCGAGAGTACATTATATATTATGATTTCTAATAACCAATTTTCAGTAAATTTCCTATCAAACGATATTTACAATGAATTACAATATGATCTTAGCATTAGACACATTACCCCGTTGAAGCCTGATACCCATTCAGCAACAGCCCATGGTCACATTTAGTAACGCAATATTTTTAAAAGGTGTAAACGAGGTTTCTAATTTGGCCATTCATGTTTAAACTGTTAACACGCTTAAAATACATACAACTTCCTCGCATGGGCATAGACCTTTCCAGTTCATCACTTAATCATATGGCGTCATAAGCAGGTATGCGACGTGTATGATGACGTCATAATCAATGACGCAATGAATGACGTAGAAATGTTCGTTTCGAACGCTCAATTGATGACAGACTAAGCATTGTTGTACGAATTGTATGTCTTTACTGTTTAATAAACATGATTGAAACTAATTTGACTGGACGATGTTGCTGCCACCGTTGCCAATCAATTTAGTTTCAAAATAGTCAACAGCTTACCGGTATAGTTTTCTGAAAATTAAGTCAGGGAGTTCAGGATCGATCGATCCTAACACGGGCAAATTGTAGGTGGAGTTTAGCTAAAGATGGACGGGGCATAGCTAAAATTGGATTCCTCCATGGTGGCAAGCACATATTTGTATATGTAATACAGGGAATGCCAGTGCGTATTATATGATGTTGTATGCTAAGATAATCAAATTTATTGATGCTTCTGGTTACGTAACTAATTATAGCATAAACGACCGCACCCATAGATATAAATTATTGCAGTATCACAAGAATTCTCGCCCCAAATGCAAATAAGTCTGTATGTTTGAACGATTCGCAGTATAAATAAATAAGCTCAACAATGCACAGAGATGGTGGTTTATACAATTCTAACATTAGAGAGATTTGCAAAAGACACCCACCTACTATCAGCACTCGTCATCTGCCTATCTAGTTATGATAAGTCTCACTGTACACAACTCTGAAGGACACGTTATCGGGACTGACCATAGAAAAGCCTAGGCGATTCGAGAATGGATCAAGGAACAGATCACTGACCACGATAATGAGCCCTTGCACCCGTTCTCAGGAGACCCTAGGCTATTACTAACACCAATTAAAACAACAGAAGTTGAGAAGACACTTAAAGCCCTGAGAAATAGACGTGCATCAGGATCTGGTGGCATGAGCAAAGAACTATTCAAATATGCAAGTGACATTATCTCAAAACCGATCACGCACCTAATCAACTCAGCTTTTACCACCTTCCCATCGATGATGTAGGCCACGGCAAACTTATCGCACTACCGAAGCACAAAATGCGACCTTCCACCCACGGCCACCATCCCCGGCAAATCTGTGGCCCATTGTGCTACTCAACAGCATACGAAAAATCCTATCCAATGTTACTCTATGCCACATCCAAGATAAGATCGATGACTTGACTGGATCATGTCAAAGTGGCTTCAAACGTGGACGCGGCTGCGTAGATATTGTATGGGCTCACGACATGCTTGTGTCGGTAGTCATGTCCAAACACTGGGATTTCCACAAAATGGGCATTGACATGTCACGAGCCTTCGACACAATTAAACGCTAAAAATCCGAGATGTACTATGTCAGGCCAGTTGCAATGAAGATCAGCTAGGACTAGTGAGACTACTGCATGCAGACACCAAGCTGAGAGTACGAGTCAAGTTAGTGAAGTATGTAGAGTTTGAGATAGCAATCGGCTCCCCACTGGGAGATAGTCTATCACCGGTGCTTTTCACCTGTTACCATGCTACTGCATTGGAATCCATGCAGGGAAGTTCCACAAGACCGGTATGCCACTGGAAATGGAATATGCCGATGGTGTGGGCGTCATAGGCGAGGAAAAGAACGAACATCTCCCAATAGGTGAAAGCAAACTAAAAGTTGAGAATCTCTTTAATAATAATAATAATAATAATAATAATAAGTACATTTATAAAGCGCTGAATCCATGACAATGCGTGCTCTAAGCGCTAGTGCGTATAGCTATATCTACTGAGAATATGCTCGTTTGAAAAGGGTGGTTTTCAGTTGTGATTTGAAAATATCTAATGATGCTGAGTTTTTTAGACTAAGTGATAGATTGTTCCACTCGGTGGGAGCTGCGTAAGCGAAAGTTTTGTGGCCATATGTAGTAGAATTTACTTTTGGGACGTTTAGCAGCATCTGGTTGACAGATCTGAGTGATCGACCTGGCGAATATGGTTGTACTAGTTCAGTTAAGTATGCAGGGGCAGTACCGGAAACACATTGGTAAGTCAAGCATAACATTTTGAAAGTGATTCTCTGCTCTTTATGAATGAATCCAAAACAGGGTTCACCCACCTATGCCTATCCACAAATCATGAAACTAAAGAAAATGATGATCCACTTCCGGGCAGCGAACAATGAAGGAAAAAAAATCCTGCGCTCACTACTTTGCAGTACTGCTGATATTGCTGCATACTGCATCATGGGGAACATAACTTTCCAGTCAATCTGGAAGCTATGGATTCGTAGATCAAAGATGCCATTGATAAAAAGGCTACGTTTAAGTAATGCAACCTGCGTATCCCTGATGCTGTATGGCTGTACCACCTTGGAAGGGCCAAAGTCAGCTCTAGATAAACACAATGCCTGCCACTGCAAACACATATACTGATGACCAGGCAGCATAATTTCCAACGATGTCTGTAAATGTCGCTCAGCAAAGCTGGTCCATGTTTGGCCATGTGTTAAGGATGTCAGAAGAGGCAGCAGCACACACAGTGCATTAGAACTCGCCCTACTCGGAGCCAGCAAATACAAAGTCAGGAGAGGACATCATTGCATAAATCTGCTAAGTGTGCTACGAAGTGACTTCAAGAAAGCAGGACTCGGTATACTCAAGTCAAGAATAGACCTGAGGAAGCTCAGGATTTCAGCTGAGGACAAGACACAGTGGGCAAAAGCAAAGAAGGACTGATTGCAGCTGTAGGATGTTTCTACTACTACAGCGCAGAATACCGTAATCATACATAAGTCCATTTCTCGCTAACGTCTAACGTCCATTTGGTACGCATGTTGGGCTTGAGTCGAAACCTTGAAACCTGTCTTCCAAGAATCTAAATTACAACGTAAATAATATACAGGTTATATATCTTGAAACTAGACTTGGGGCTGTTGTTGCCTAATGGCAAAATGCTCAACATAATCTTTGATAAATTGTAAATCCATCAAAGATAAAAAATTCATACACGTCGTGTCGGACTTTTCGTTTCTCGTGACGGAGTCTACGTCTAATGATTGTGACGTCTGCTAACAAACGTCACATTCACTAACTGATTATGACGTCAGCCACTTGAGCGACAGATCCGACTCCTTTCTTCCTTGATATACACGAACAAGGCACGGTGTATAATTATCTACCTTTCAGAGCAGCCTCTGTAAATAAGTGTACTGGCCATCTTGCAGGCAACACAATACTAGCATTTGAATTATGTTTAAAATATTCACTGAGTTATTCTCACATTGTCTGCATGAACTTGTACCTGATGATCTCTCGCAATCAAATGGGCAAACACTAGATATAGTATGTTAATATGACTATTATAACTGACTAAGGCTGCACGGTATGGAATAATGTCAAACCGGTGACGATGTCAATTTTCAAACCGGTTTGAACCATATATCGGTTTTATTGGGTGGGGTGGGCCAAGAGTGGGTACAATTATTGTATGTAATATTCTTTTGCTAGAAATATGTAGCAAGTTTTACTTTCCGGGTGTTGTCTTGACCCTATGACCAATAATACACACTCGTATTACTTTCTTTATAAGCATCATGAATAAGCTATATAACATTCATTTTTGTATACGCCAGTAATTGTTAAAAGCTAACTTCTTACCGACTAACCATACTTTGTGTTCCATTTGCAATCGATTAATTCTAATGCGCGAAATTTATAGTTTGTTTAATCATCAGGCGTTGAACAATGGGATTAATTTACCTTAATTTTTGTTAATCGGTTAAAGAATGTGCTATTATTCTTAGGCCTTGTTCTCACTAGAGACTTAATCGGCGTAAGGCCATACTGAGGTATGGTGTTATTCCCGATTAACTCCCCCAATTAGAACACGGCATTAGACTCCTCGTTGAAAATTGTTGGTGTCACGGACAGCGTAAACTTTAAAAGATATCGATGGCCGATTGTCATCAGAATGTTAAAATGAGAGTAATAACATTGGTGAGACATCCCGGTAATGATGACATATGACGGAGTATTTCCGTCAATTAAGACTGCCACGCCAACCTATAGGCGACGTAGTTGATTATGACGTTAGTGGATTCATCCAGTTTGAAATAACATTAGCTATCTACCAACACGAATACACACGTACCTCTACTAGCCGTGACGACTGATTTATGATTATAAAGTAGTTCTTTCATCCCGTCTGACAAAGATTTAGGGGTGCATACTCGCGGCGGAGTGCTTGGAGATGGAATTGTTAGAATTTTGTACTTTTGGAGGCTTAAATTGTGGGCCCTCATGAAGTGAGTCGAGGTAGGATTTAGTTTGTGATGGTTTTATTACGTATAGATTGATATGATATTTTTGTGTTCTGAAATTGAACTAGAGACACTAGTTATGATGGTGTGTGCGGGGCGAAATCAACATGTGCTGAACTCTGTTTCGTTTTCATTGCGTTGGAGTACCCACATTGGGCTTCCGGGGGTGCTCAGATAGTTTCGTTATCTGGTATTCAACTGTGAATGTGCACTTTTATCAGATTCACTATTATGTATCATAAGTATAATTGTATAATTTAATGTCACCAAGTAATTAGATATAGTATGGTAACATGTATGTATTCATTCTTGTTACACCATGAGACATTTACTTTTTAATATAATTATATGGGAGACGCGGTTATAAGACCTGTATTATCGCGCTCCATCTAAGACAAAAAATTGATTCTGTTTAATCCAATGATGACTTTGTGCTGCTACAAGAAGTGGGGCGTGATTAGAGCATACGCCTATTGAATTAAGACTATTACCGGTATATAACACAAACTGACACCACTGGTCGAGGTGGTCGTTAACTTGTGATCTTAGCTTTAAATAATTATCACAACGAAGCTAAGTAACCCACATAATGCTTAGATGTTTAGATAACTCGGTTGCTCAGACATACAGCGACAACAAACATGTTCATTTTGTATCCGAATTGCAACAACTTAAAAATCCCTCAGAACTCGTGATGTGGACTACTTGTTTAGATTAGCGGGTTTGAACAATTAGCCTAATATGTAATCATGTGATTTTAAAGGAATTGTGATAATGAATTATTTACGCAACATGAGACTCATCCATTGTACGCCAAGCACGCGTCAATCATGCGTACAAGAATTAAGCAGAAATCATTTTATACCCAATTAGACTATGTTCACACTGAATACGAAAGACCAATAGAAAGTTAATCATTTACAAGTTTATAAATAGTATTGTGTATGTTAAATATTTCGAAAGTAATTTGACTGCGATTTGGTGCTATAAACAACTGCATCATCTTGCAGTCACATTAGTTTCAAAATAGTGTAAGGTTTACAGACACAGAGCAATTCATCATAGGAAATTTAGTGGGAATAGAAAATATGAAGATGTAGACTTTTGTATGTTCAAATGGGTATGCGTTTTCAAACCTTTAATCCACAAATTTTGTCAATATATTTATAATTTTCTCATGGAATCTGCAGACAAAGGAAGATTATTTTTGAAAATTTATCTAGAGTGCCTGGTTTCGTTATCGAGCCAGACATTGCAGTGGTACATTTTCAAAAATAAACTTCTTTAGGTCGGCAAATTGACAGAGGCTGACTTAGCAGCAATATTTGTAATTTAAAAAAATTTATTATTAATAGATAGACCGAAAATTTAATTAAACTCGGTTTTTCGGTTTGAGCGTGATTACGGCGGTTTGCAAACCGTCATCATATTGAACCGGTTTACGATGTGAAATCGGTATACCGCGCAGCTCTATAACCGACCTACTCCAGTACTTGGACATAGGCCTGTTCGGTTAATCGATATTTCATCGATAGTCGATTATTTTTCCTGTCCATTATATAAATAGACATAATTTAGTGTTTAGTTTTGTAATACAGCTATACATCCATCCGATGTTTGATTGCTCTAGCATGGCAGTTGTATAAACATCTATTCCTGACGTTCAAGCCTGCATCTCCCGAGTCATAGTCCATGTGTATATAAGTAAGTCAGAGTTGAACATGAACTTGAACAGATTTATGTTACACAAGCACTCCACCCTGCATTGGCTGGACACATTTATATGAAGGACCCACTAGAAACAGAAGCAACAACATTGTAGCAATTTCCATCATGAATATGATTACGACAGCAGTAAGCATAATGCAATCGTCATCGGATGGAAATGTGAGTGAAATAGCAACCACTGCGAGTGTCATAGAAAGAATGCAAGTTTGGTGTGTGGTTACGAGAGGCGTTCACCTCATTAAAGATAACTGGAGGATTGACCGCATTATTTCATTAGTATGACAATATGCCCCTATGCTGCTCCTAAGTAATACCAGGTTTCATTATTTAAAGACTTTAGATGATCAAATCATAACGAGCAAAGTGCTAGGATCTCCACACTTGTTTGAGGTAGCAGCGGAAATCGTTATAAGCGTGTTTGTTTATCTTTACACGCTGGGATTGAACTAATGTACTATTATTATGCGTTTTCGACTCAGCTCTTGGATTCTAAAAGTACGAAGTCAGTAACGTTACGGGAATGGTTTTACATTGAGCATTGCGCAACAGATAGAACAATATAATCACAAATAATGGCGACTGCAAATATCAAAGTAAAATGGTGGCTTAGATGAAAATGACTGCCATTGAACTGTTATACAGATTTTCTTCTAGTTTTACTATTTCATGATAACTTTAATCCACCGTAGTCTATGTTCCCATTCCGTGCAATCTTATTTCTGCATGAACACTAATTGCGTATTGACTAACTAGAATATTAACAGCTGTAAAAAAAAATTGGCGACTGTATAAAATTACTCCAAACTCCCCAACAAAAAGGAATCCCGGCCAATGACGTAGAGACGTAATGACGTAGACTTTGTAAATGGATACCGACAAGAAGGTACGTATAGGTATATTATTTTGAAGAAACACAAGTTTTTGAAGGACCTGTATTTTATTATTTATTGAGTAACTATTAGTCGATTATAGCATTGAGTGTGTTCAGAAATATATCTTAATCATTCTTTCATCTTCAGTGACGAAATCCATGTCCGTTTCAAGAAATGCATGAGTGACATAAATTTCAGTCGGAGCGCTTTCTTTTCACGTATACGGTCAATGCTTGACTGCTGCCATTTCAGGATTTGGTGGCATCCTGTATGGTAACCGACGGCCGACGGTCAGTGTGCCGGAAATGGCCAGAGGAGACGAAACGAAACGCAAACAATCTGGCGGTAGCTCACCTGGCTGGATTTAAGGGGACGCATCCATATATGTTTTTGCACGGTAGCTGCTATTTTTTGTGACGTCATAATGTAACAGCTTTAAGGGAAGACGTCGAAACAATGCCTATCTTAATGGAGCCCCATTGTTGGACGAAACATGAAGCCGATTTAATTTGTGTTGTGGCTGAGTCTCATTCAGTACAGTACAGCGCAGCATTTAGTTTTTATGTTTGCCAAACAAACGAGGAAACGTGTTAGTTAGTAAATGTACCGTTGAATATTTTGCACATAATTGGATTGGTAGACATTATGTTCAAAACATTCAACAGTAAAATTTATTTTCTTTTTGTAAGCATGTTAATGTTTCTGAGCCGTATCGCAAGACACGCACGCACGCACGCACGCACGCACGCACGCACGCACGCACGCACGCACGCACGCACGCGCGCATTGCGTGGTTATGCTTAACGTTATCACTTAGCACGGAGTTGATAATGTAATACACTGTAATGGCTGTTATGCCTTGCTGTCTAATCTGGAGGATATTATTTCCCGTGTAAAGCAGCGTAACTATAGATAAGCACAACTGACCAGCGTTTGACGGTTTGACCTATGAATGAAGTCGCATATTAATTTACTAAATGTTTGTTTACTTGGACGAGTGTGTGTTTGCGCACGCCCACGCACCTCCCACCTACCTCTACTCCCACCCCAGCCCGCCCCTTCTACCAGTTCCTTCCTAACTCTCAATCCAGAACTCTTGACCTTATAGCAGTTAGCAATCAGACATGAGTGACAGGTCCACTATGTCTACTTGTTTGTCATTGATAAACACAGGATCGGCAGACGATAACGATGTTTACTTTATAATAGTCTCGTACGTTGCAGTTCGTACATACCGGACAGTTGCCTATGTGGCCCAATTAGGGTGGGCCTAAGAGGCGGATCTTCGAAGGCTTTTTAACCATAGTTAATGGCTTGTACTAACTGACAATGTCACACTCATGAAGCTCGAGAAGTCCGTCAGGTGTACGAATTCTTTAAGTTTGATATAAATTTACAATATAGTAACCATTCTGTTGAATATATTAAAACTAATTTGAGTGGGACCGTCTTATCCATCTTCGCATCCGTACAAAGTTGTTAATATTCAATATTTTAAGACGAAGTTTTTCTACAGCGTAAGGTGCTGGACCACTGAGTCCAGTGGTAGGATTTTCTATTTTCACAGTAATGTTTATGTCATGAGCTTTGTCCATTCGGTAGTAGCCTTGACGCACGTGCTTGTGCATTCGCTGATATAGTGATTTCGTAATGAGTCAAAATTTTCATTTTTTTAGAGATTTTCTTCCAATATATAGGGAAGGAGGGAGGGAGGGAGGGATGGAGGGGGCGAGGGAGGGAGGGAGGAAGGGAGGGAGGGAGGGAGGGAGGGAGGGAGGGAGGGATGGAGGGAGGGAGGGAGAGAGAGAGAGAGTGGAGATGGAGGCAAATAGGGAAGGCCAGAGACGCCGAGACAGACAGGCAGACAAAGGCAGAGATGCCGGCACAGAGAGGGAGGCAAGGGAGGGAGCGAGGGATGGATGGAGAGAGAAAGGTAGGGATGAATGGTGAGAGAGGGAGGGAAGGAGGAAGAAAGAGAGTGACAGACAAAGGCAGAGACATAGAGAGGGAGATAATAATTCAGGCAGTCTTGTCAAGTAAGTCCTAAAAAGGAGCTGTTTGTCGTGTGGAGTCGCTACATGATTTGGTTACGTGCTGGCTGCTGTGCTTCCTGGCTGTGTCTGGTCTGAATGTGTGATCACTAAGAGCTGAGTTGGAGATGAGGTCTGCAGCTTTGATGGTCGGCGTAACATGGAGACACAATATCATATTTGGCCTTGCCTTGCCTTAGATGCCGGCGTCGTTGTGAATGTGGATGATGACGTTGGCCTGTTCAACACCTTGGCATGAGTATGAGGGAAAATGCCACTCTTTCTCGCCTACACCTCGACTGATGATGCCATTGAACAGGCCATAAATAACAACATTCATATCAACATATTGTTTAAAACGGTAACAGGTTATAATTCTAGATTCTAAACTCAGTATATTATGTGTCCAAGCACTCTATTTCAGTTGAATTTTTTCTTGTTTATTTAACACATGGAATTATTCTTGTATTTCTTTGCATTTAAGTTATTTGGTTTTTGGTTTCATTTCTTAATATTTTAATTTCTTTTGGCTTATTTCCGTTTTTAATCATTTGTTTACAAACTGCCATCCAACCCATCCCACAGATGATGTATCCCCCCCCCTCCCACCGTTTTTATATTCGCCACCAACAGCTTATATGGAGCAACAGATAATGTATACACCCCTAGCAACATGATTCAATTTTGATTGTTTCAGTTTTACTTTTATTTTTGCAACCCGTTGGAGAGCTACGCGACCATTCCGGGAAGCATCTCATAAATAGAGTAATGGCTAAAAAAAGAAATAATAATAATAATAATAATAATAATAATAATAAATTGCTTTTATATTTAACATGATATATAAATTGTTATTGCGCTGGCCCACTGTACAACATAATTTATATGACATTATTACAATTTCAGAATGTGTCTATATTCCATATACAACATATTTGCATAAGTAGTGGTGTGGGGTGGGGGTGGGGAACAAACGACCATTTATACAGCTTGTAAAAGCAGTTCAAAGGACTCAGCAAATGTGTCTTTTGCACTTTTTAAAAACTAACGTTGATTTAGCTTTCTTAATGTATGATGGCAATACATTCCAGTGTTTCGCTGCTGCACGGGCAAAGGATCTCTCACCATAAGTGTAAAGCCTGGCGCGTTGGACTGAGAGTTCAGTGTCCTGGTTGGTCGGTGTTCCACTAGTAGATCTAAACGGTACGTTGGAACTAGCCCATTCAATGATTTGTATGTGAAGAGACATCTACCATTCAATACGCTTTGTGATTGGCAGCCAGTGCAGAGTACGTAAGACTGATGAGGTATGTTCGAATTTTGATGTTCGTGTCACCAAACGTGCAGCGGTGTTTTGCACGCGCTGTAGCTTTTGGAGAAGGCAGTTTGGAAGGCAGTAGAGAAGTGAATGGACCTTTCCATTTTAAGCTATGCCCCGCCCATCACTAGCTAAGCTCCACCCACACCTCGCCGTATTGGGATTGATCGACCCCAATTGCCCTAGCTATCAATTTCCTGAAAACAATACAGGGAAGCTGTTGAATATTTTGTAACTAATTTGACTGGGTGCTGTTGCTGCCTATGGCAGCAACAGCACTCAGTCAAATTAGTTTCAAAATGCTCAACAGAATATTTATTAAATAGTAAAAGCAAACAATTTGTACAACAACGCATAGACCGTCTTCAAATATGCGTTCGTGACGTCATTCATTATGATGTCATTGTAAACATCACGCAGTTCATTATGACGTCATATGATGGGTGGGTACTCTGAAAAAGTGAATTAGAATAGTACCTCCAGGATGTTATAGATGCCGGCACAATAAACTTTGCAGCATTAAACGGGAGATATCTGCGTATTCGGTCAATGCTCCTGATACACAAATTAGTACTTCTGATTACAGATGTTATATACTTATCCATTTTAGAGTGGCACTGAGATAAGTGTGTATACGCTTGTACTTGCTGTAACACTACTATCCCCCAATGTTAACGTGGATACTGTCTGATTTGCTGAGTCTGTGATGAGTTCCGAAAACAATCAGTTCAGTGTTTTAGTCATTCAGCTTTAGCATGTTTCTCTTCACCTAACTACGAACTTCTAAAATACAATGCTCCATGCTGATAAGTCTGTGTGCGTGCGTGCGTGGTGCGTGCGTGTGTGTGCGACCGTGCGCGGTGTGTGTGTGTGCGTGCGTGCGTCGTGCGTGCGTACGTGCGTGTGTGAGTGCGTGCGTGTGTGTGTGTGTGTGTGTGTGTGTGTGTGTGTGTGTGTGTGTGTGTGTGTGTGTGTGTGTGTGTGTGTGTGAGCCAGCGAGTGGGCGGGCGTGTGCTAGGTTTAAATGTAAAGTAGATATGTGTATCATCTGTGTACACATGTACCTGACATCTATATTTACGTATACTAATATCTAGTGGAAATCTGTAGGGGGTATATAAAATTGAACATAACACGGAGTCCTGTGTCACACAAAAACTCACGTTTGGCAATGTAGATTGATGCGTCTCTATATAGACCTTTTTGTGACCAGTCAAATAATCTCGGATCCAAGTCAATGAATTTCCCTGAATACCAAATAATGTTCCCAGTCGATGAAATTTATGACTATGTTCTATTGTATCAAATGCTGCCGGTTGGTCTAGCATCATTAACACAACTGGCTAACCCTTGCCGATCTCCTGGACATGAAAAATGCTGATGCAGTTCATTGAAAACTTTTGTACCAGACTGGAATGATTCTTTCAGGTTATTCTCATCTATGTGGTTATGTAGCCGGTGTAGAACTACCGTTGCTAATACCTTTGATATCAACGATAAATTCGAGATTAGCCTGTAATTCTCGAAGTCATCAGGGTTCAATGCTGATTTATTCAAAAGAAGAACTAAAAGAGCCATCCTTAAGCTTTCTGGCACTTGAACTAAAAAGGCATTGATGACGCGACTGATTCTTTTAATAGTATAGTCTAGACAACGGTTCATTAGTGATGTTGGAAATGTATCAAGATCGCATAATTTTGCAGCAGGTGAACTTACAGGCTTGCCATAAGCTACTTCATTTTTTTGCTGGCAGTTCAAAATTTGTCATCAGGGGGCTAAATAATTTCGCTGGTGGTAAGTCTGAGGAATTTACGTGCGTATCGCTGCTGGTGGTTCTTAGATCTCGTCTACTCTTTTTCGTGGAAAAAGTCCGCATAATCATTACACATATTTTCTAGTGATGTGTAGCCTGATGGGAGAGATGGTTTTGTGTTAAGATTTAGTGAGTTATTTGGATACCTAAACAGAGCCTTATGGTCACCATTTATTTCTTTGATCTTACTGGAATAGTACTCCAATTTCTTGGTTTGACGGAGATTATTAGCTGTTTTTAACTTGATTTCGATAGAGTTCCATGTGGACAATTAAACATGTTGCTCGCCATTTATTTTCTTTATGGCTGCCATCTTTCTTTGCATCCTTAATTGCTAAAATACCATGGTGCATTTGGATGGAGAATTATGGCTTAATTTGGCCCTGGTGCAAGCTTATTTAGGATATCTCTGAACATTGAATTATACTCATCAACTAGACCATTTACTGGGGATGGGGTGTTTATTTTTCACTGGTCCACTGCCTCTTAGATGTCTTTATTAAGCGCATCCGTGTCAATAGAAATAGCATATGTTGTACTTTGTTGCTGGTGGATGCCTAACATTGAGTGTAAATGGCCCCATCGGGTGATCAGGTCCAATAAGATGTCTCATATCGGTTACATAGATGTTTTCATATATGTTTTCAATAAGCTGGTCTTTCTCATGAGTAAGTACAATGACTAGCCAATGACCATGCTTATGTGTTGCTGTGTTGGTATGTTGGAGGAGGTTGGCACAGGCAAACATGCTGATCACAACTTTAGCTGTTCCATTGTCTGCCTTTTCAAAATGAACATTTAGATCGTCTAGAATGACAAATTATCGTGGAGTCAGTTGGCGTTTATCCAAGAAACTACCAATTCATCAATGAAAGTACTTGTTTTTAACGTTATTTGTTTTGCTAGGTGGTGGACGGTATATTAATACTATTCTTATCTTGAGAAGAGTTTGTGTTTGCCACGCATTCCATTGCTTCAAATGTTGTGTACTGATGTTGATTGTTGGGAATAACTTTAATGCCGATGTTTGATTTGTGAAGCAGGCCAGCACCACCATAACCAATGCAACACATGAGTAAGCGGACAGTAAAACACTGGACAAACGAACGAAAGAATTGACAGCTATAAGCAAACCAATCACCTATAGAATTAATGTAAGCTAACGAAGAATTGACATGTGGCATAAAAACTAATATATCTCATGAAGGGTGACAAATCTTTGAATTCCATAAATGTATCGTGTTATAGAGGATTACGCTTTGAATCGAACAGACCAATCGGTGAAACGGTCACGGAATAAGAGATCATTGCGCTTATTTGCAATGAGGGAAAACTGCTTAGAATATTTAGGGAGTTACATAATGGTTCAGATACATCAGAACAAATTTAAATCCATCCCAAGTTGCGTCAGTTATGGACAAATATATTTCTTATACATTTGCTATAGAAGGCTCAATTTGAAACACAAAAGATTATAATATGTTTTAATCTCATTAACCAGCTGAGATATTTGGATTCTATTAGATAAGTCTCTCAGATAAGTTATACCAAGAGGCAATTTGACCAGAATTATTTATTGAGAAATCCTGGAAACAGAGGCCATTATTCATAATTCTAGTTGCTAAAGGTTCGCTAATCATTTGTTTGAACAATCAGCAGTAATATGGACCGTCTACCTCTAGAAAATGTCAACCCTCGGATAGCATAGAAAGATGAGTAATAGAAATGCCGAATGCGATAATACAACATTTTCTTTGGATATATGATATTTGGTATAATTATGTTGGTATCTGTAACGGCGTCTGCAAGTTTGGCAAGTATCAATAAATTATTTGCCGGATTAAAATTCAATAAGACAACAAGGTTCAAACATCATTCTGGTTCATATCAAATGGGGCCTTTTAGGACACGGAATATGTTTTTTCTCAAATAGTAGAAAAGTTATCACAGTTTTCTTGAAGAGCACTACTGGACCTTTCCAGTTAATCCTTCAATCATATGACGTCACAATCAACTACATGCCATTATGATAACGTCATAATCAATAACGGCATGCAAAACGTAGGTAAGTTCGTCACGAACGCTTAATTGATGATGGACCATGCGTTGTCGTACGAATTGTATATCTTTACTATTTAATGCAGCAGCACCCAGTCAGATTAGTTTCAAAATATCCAACGGGTTACCTGTATAGTTTTCTGGAAATTGATAGTCATTGAGTTCAGGGATCAATCGATACCAAAACAGGCGAAGTGTGGTTGGAGCTTAGCTAGAGATGGGTGGGGCATAGCTAATGCTGTATTCCTCCATTGTGACCTAGTGTCATAAGACGTGGTCTATGTTTGGAGATGATATCACGAAACTATAGGCGAAGCATTTACAAAACCCTGAACAAGAAGAGGATTACGCAAAAGTACCGCTGTTTGCACGCGCAAAAACATGCAGACTACTTATAATAGTCACAACCGTCTAACAATTGGTTTTCAAATTTCCACAATGGTCCCTATTTATTCCGTTTAAAACCATGTCGAACATCTTTTCTGAAAGTTATGCAGAGTAAAGTGAGTTAATGTAATTGCTTCGTTTCTGTGCATTTTCTAGTCTGCGTGTCATGAAAGAAATGGCTTAACATTCCCCTTTATGCTAAGTAAACTGACATTATTATACTTGCTAGACAGAATGTCCGTAACTTAATCTAACATGATTTTACTCGCTTTGAGAAACAGATTAAGCTAAGAAAGTACACATCAAAATCCATTTATCCCAGTGGTGAGGGAGAGTAGCAAACTCCATCAAGGACTATGCATAATACAATTTTCTGAACATATTAATTCAGCCATTACATTAAGCTACGTAATGTTTATAATGTCTATAAATTTCGCTTTATTCTTTTGTTTGAAATCGCATTTGATTATGGTTGTACATTAGATTGTGAATTTCCACAAGGTCATTCATTGTATGGTTTTCATTCTCTGATCCAGATTTATTAAGGAATACTCGTGCTTTGGAAAATCTATGGTTGGCTAACATATTTTATTCATGCACACAATTTTATGAAATTATGCAATATATGCTCGATGATCAATAACATATACGTTGGTGAAACTAACACTTTGAAACACAAAAGAACTGAACGACGAAAAACTTAATAGAGCTTCGTGTTAAATTAATTTCAAAATCTACAATAGCTTACATGTACGAGTATTGAGATTTGAGATTCTGGGTAGGCAGGATTCAAGGGTTAAATTTCCTCAAGAGACTGGACGCAACTAAACTTAAGCAGCATGTTTCGTATCCAAAACGATGTCCTTCAGCTGATCGGCGAGGGTCAGCCAGTTTTGTTAATGATGCTAGACCTACCGGCAGCATTTGATACAATAGAACATAGCCATATATTACATCGCCTTGGCACATTATTTGGTATTCAGGTAAAAGCATTGGCTTGGTTTCGTGATTATTTGACCAGTCACAAAAATGTCTATATAGAGAAGCATACATGATGATACATCTATGTTGCCAAACGTAAGTTTTGGTGTGCCTGCCTACACGCGTCCACTAGATATTAGCATACGTAAATCTGGACTTCAGGTCCACGTGTACACAGATGACACACATTTCTACTTTGCATTTATACCTAGCACACAACACACCTTTGACTTTATTTCAGAGCCGCGCTAAAAATGGACAAGCATATAACATATGTAATCACCAGTACACATTTGTGTATCAGGAGCTTTGACCGAATACGCAGATATCTCCTGTTTAATGCTGCAAAGTTCATTGTGCATGCATCCATAACATCCTGGCCAAACTATTCTAATTCACTTCTCTACTGCCTTTCAAACCTCCTCCTACAAAAGCCATAGCGGGTGCTAAACACTTCTGCACGTTTGGTGACACGAACATCGATATTCGAACATATCTCACCAGTCTTACATACAATGCACTGCCAATCACAAAACGTATTGAATGTAAGATATGTCTCTTGATATAGGAATTCTTGAATGGGCTGGCTCCAACATACCTGTCTGATCTACTAGTAGAACGTCGACCAACCAGGGCACCTAGGCCTATGGGTTACCTATGGTCTATGGATTACCCATATCAATGTGGAATACATGAGCACATTTAAATTTGGTCACGCCCCAAGGGGTGGGTAAGGGGTGGGGTCAAAATGTAAAAAATTGATTGTAATGCCACTCTTCTGATACTGTTGGACGGAATTCAAACACATTTAGTATGTTAGTTACCCATATCAATGTGGAGTATATGAGCACATTTACATTTGTCCCCGCCGCCAGGGGGTGGGGAATGGGGTCAAAAGGTCATGAAATTGTTTGTAATGCAACTCCTCTGAAATCGTTAGACGGAACTCTACCAAATTTGTTATCTGAGTTACTCCTATGATTGCTGAGTGCATGAGGCCAGTTAGATTTGTCTCCGACCCAAGGGGACGGGAGAGGGGTCAAAAGGTCCAATTTAACCTGCCGAAATTGATTCGAATGGTTCTTCTCCGAAACCATTCGACGACATTCAACCAAATTTGGTATGTGAGTTACCCATATCAATGTGGAGTGGATGAGCATACTTACATTTGCCAGGGGTGGGGGATGCGGTAAAAATGTCATGAAATTGATTGTAATGCAACTCCTCTGACACTGTTGGACGGAATTCAACCAGATTTGGGGTGTGTGGTACCCATATGATCACCGAGCGCAAAATGGCATTTACATTTGGCTCCCCCACCCCGGGGTGGGTTGTGGGGTATGTCAAAGGTTGAAAGCGGTGAACGTGGGGATCAATTTAGGGTTTTTTGGGTTTTTAGCCATTACCCTATTTATGAGGTGCTTCTCGGAAGGGTTGCGTAGCGCTCCCGAAGTGTTTCAAAAATGAAAGTAAAACTGAAGCCATCAAAATTTAATCATGTTGATAGGGATGTATACATTGTCTGTTTCTCCATAATGAGCTGTTGTAGCGAATGTAAAAAGGGGTGGGAGGAGCATACATTATTTCTTTGGAGGTGGGATGGGGGTGGATGGCAGTTTCTAAATAAACGATTAAAAACAAAAATAAGCCAAAAGAAATGAAAATATTAAGAAATGAAACCAAAAACTAATTAAATTAAATGCAAAGAAATACAAAAATAATGCCATCTGTTAAATAAACAAGAAAAGGGGAAAATTAAACTGAACATATAGTGGTTGGGAACATAATATCCTGAGTATAGTACCTAGAACCATAACTGTTACCCTTTGAAATAATATGTTGATGTGAATGTTGTTGTTTACAGCCTAGTCATTAGTATCATCAGTCGAGGTGTAGGGGAGAAAGAGAAGCATTTTCCCTCACCCTCATGCCAAGGGGTTGAACAGGCCAACATCATCATCCTCATTCACAACGACGCCTGCATCTAAGGCAAGGCAGGGCCAAATATGATATTGTATCTCCATGTTACGCCGACCATCAAAGCTGCACACACACACCCCACCCACCCACCCCACCCCACGCCCCCCCCCCACCCCTCTCTCTCTCTCTCCCTCCCTCTCATTCCCTCCATCCCTCCCTCTCTCCCTCTCCCTCCCCCCCTCACCTCTCTCCCGCCCTCTCTCCCTCCCTCCCTCCATCCATCCCTCCATCCCTCCCTCTCCCGTCCCTCTCCCGTCCCTCTCCCGTCCCTCTCCCTCCCCCTCCCCCTCCCTCCCTCCCTCTCTCTCTCTCTTTCTCTCTCTCTCTCTCTCTCTCTCATATCTCTCTCTCGCACTCTTTCCCTCCCTCTCTCTCTCTCTCTCTCTCTCTCTCTCTCTCTCTCTCTCTCTCTCTCTCTCTCTCAATTCATCACCCCATCATTCCCCTCTCGCCCTCCCTCCATCCCTCTCCCTCTCCATCTCCGTCTCTCTCTCCCTCCCTCCCTCCCCCCCCTCCCCCCTCCCTCCCTCTCTCCCTACCTGCCTGCCTGCCTGCCTGCCTGCCTGCCTGCCTACCTGCCTCCCTCTCCCTCTCCCTCTACGTCTCTCCGTCTCTCCGTCTCTCCCTCTCCCTCCCTCCATCCCTCCCCCTCCCTCCCTCCCTGCCTGCCTGCCTGCCTGCCTGCCTGCATGCCTGCTTGCCTGCCTGCCTCCCTCCCTCCCTCGCTCCCTCTCTCTCTCTCTCTCTCTCTCTCAATTCATCACCCCCATCATTCCCTCTCTCTCTCTCCCTCCCTCGCCCTCCCCCCTCTCCCTCTCCCTCTCCATCTCTCTCTCCCTCCCTCCCCCTCCCTGCCTGCCTGCCTGCCTGCCTGCCTGCCTCCTCCCCTCTCTCTCTCTCTCCCTGTCGCTCTCTCTCTCTCTCTCTTTCTTTTCTCTCTCTCTCTCTCTCTCTCTTTCTCTCTCTCTTTCTCTCTCAAGGCCACTACAGAACGGGCAATGTTCATGACATAAACATTACTGTAAAAATAGAAAATCCTACCACTGGTATCAATGGTCCAGCACATTTCATACGTTTCATAAAAAAATTCGTCTTAAAATATTAAATATTAACGACTTTGTACAAATGCAAAGATGTATAAGAAGGTCCCACTCAATTTAGCTTTAATATATTCAACAGAATGGTTATTGAATTGTAAATTTATCAAAGTTAAAGAATGTGTACACCTGACGGACTTTCAGGACGTGTGGAGTCGCTACATGATTTGGTTACGAGCCTTATGATTGTGAGATTGTCAATTAGTACAAGCCATTGACTATGGTTAAAAAAGATCCGCCTCTTAAAACCACCCTAATTTGGTCACATAGGCAACTGTCCTGTCTGTACGAACTGCAGCTTACGCTTAGTCATGCATTGTGCTGATACTATTTTAAAGTATACATCGTTATCGTCTGCTGATCCTGTTTTTATCATTGGCAAACAAGCACACATAGAGGAACTGTCACTCATGTCTGATTGATAACTACTAAACACAACACAAAAAGTAAGTCCCCCCCCCCCCGCCCCTAAATATAGCCTATTTTTTCTAGAAAACAGATATGCGATCGCGATGAAACTTCTCACAGATAATCTGCCACATGATAGCAATGATGTCCGAAAACAAGTATTCAACAACTGTCAAGACGTGTGAATGACAGGGAGCCAATTGTAAATTTGACTCGTTTCAAAATTCACAAGGTTGTATTACCAAACAATGATAACAATAGCAATAGGAATTCATTAAAATCGCACGGAAATTTCATTGAATAACAAAAAAAATTCAAAACCGATAGCACATAAGTTAATATCACACGTAAATCTACATAACAGAGCGACGTCGAAATTAACAGTCACAGGTAAAAGATTTCATTGTGAAGCAAATCATAACAAATTAGCGTGGTCGCTCTATCGCTGACTTCAATAACGCGTATAACCACCATGGCGTTGAATAACTTGTAGGCATCGATCTCTCATGGTGTTCATAAGTCGCCTGATCCTTTCTTGCGGAATGTTCTCCCACTCTTCTTGTAACAAGCGTGGCAAATCTGCAACAACGGTGTCATCCCCGATTCTGTGGTTCACAGCCCTCTTCAATTGATCCCATACATGTTCAATCGGGTTGAGGTCTGGAGAATTTGCCGGCCACACCATCCGATGAATACCATGATTGTTCAAGAATTCGGTAACTACTCTCGCTCTATGCGGTCGGGCATTGTCATCCATGAAGACGAAGCCAGCAATTGGTAGCAGATTCGGTTCCAATACGTCCGTGATATAACGATCGGCAGTCAGATTTCCGTTAATGTGAACGAGGGCCGTCTTCACTCGTGTACTCACACCAGCCCATACCCATTACACTGCCGCCTCCAAATGCTGTGACTGGTTGAACGGAACATTCTGCATATTGCTCGCCACGTCGACGCCAAACACGTTTCCTACCATCTGTGTGACGGAGACATACCCGGGTTTCATCTGAAAACAAAACGTTAGCCCACTGATTCCGCGTCCATCGTATATGTTCCCTGGCCCATGCCAACCGCGCTCTCCTATGGCGGACTAAGAGAACTGCCTTTTTCACAAGACGGCGGGCACGTAGCCCAGCGGTATGAGCACGATTCCTCACAGTCTGGACACTGATCCTCCTGGCACCGGCCGCAGCAGCTGCATGCAGTTGATCGCGGATCTGTATTGCTGAAATGAATAACAATCAGTTAATTACCAAGATTAGGATAAACAAATGGTACATAAACGGCTTGTTTGATCCAGTGCAAACTTTGCAGAATCTCACCTGAGGTTGTTCTGTTCCATAAAGCCAAATGTCGGATGAATCGATCATGTCGAGGCGTTGTGACTTTTGGTCTACCTGATCTTGGCAGATCCCTCACTTCAGCAGTCTGCTGAAATTTATGTCTCAACTTTCTTATTGCCTTTGGAGTCACGCCTACTCTGCGGGATACCTGCTTTACAGGGACATTGCTTTCCAAGAGCCCAATTGCTATCGCCCTATTCTGTACTGATAAGCGAGGCATTTTAACATACAGCACATTGGAAGTAACATTAATTTTACACAAGCGTACTCGAGGAATGCGCCAATATTTTTGTCACCAAGACTTGCGATTTTCTCAATTGGTTAGTTTTGCATTTCACACCTGCTCACTCATGTGTAACGGCATGTGTGAGGTAATCGAGTTCACCAATTGTCTCGGGCATCGGCCCCAGCATGTGAGCCAAATATCATTGCAATAACATGTCCACCTTTAAAAATATTAACAAATATTTAAGGAGGGACTTACTTTTTGTGTTGTGTTTATAAGAGTTCTGGATTGAGAGTTAGGAAGGGAGTAATGGAATGGTCGGGGTAGGGGTGGATGTAGAGGTGTGGTGGGAGGAGTGTGGACGTGCGCAAACACATACTCGTCCAAGTAAACAAATATTTAGTAAATTAATATGCGACTTCATTCATAGGCCAAACCGTCAAACGGTGGTCAGTCGTGGTTACCTATGGTTAAGCTGCTTTACATGAGAAATATAATCGTCTCCAGATTATACAGCGCGGCATACCAGTGTAGTACATTATCAACTCCGTGCTAAGTGGCACCCTTAAGCAGAACCACACAATGTGTGTGTCATGATGTACGGCTCAGAAATATTAACATGCTTACAAAAAGAAAATAAATTATACTGTTGAATATTTTGAACATAATTTCTACAAATCCAATTATGTGCAAAATAGGCAATCGTACATTTACTAACTAACACGTTTCATCTTTTGTTTGGCAAACATGATAACTTAATACTGAGCTATATTGTACTGAAAGAGACTCAGCCACAACACAAATTAAATCGGCTACATCTTTCGCCCAAAGATGGCACTTCTCTGAGACAGGCACTGTTTCGACGACCTCGCTTAAAGATGTCAAGACGATACAAAAATAGCAGCTACTGTGCCAAAAATTATATGGATGTGTACCTTTAAATCCATCCACGTGGGCTACAACCATATTGTTTGCGTTTCGTCTCCTCTGGCCATTTCCAGCTCACCCGCTGTCGCTTACTATAATGTATGGCCCCCAAATCCTGAAATGGCAGCAGTCAAGCATTGACCGTATACGTGAAAAGCACGCCGACTGAAATTTATATCACTCATTCCCGAAACATGCATGGATTTCACCACTGAAGACGAAAGAATGATAAAGATATGTTTATGCACACACTCAAAGCTATAATCGACAAACACTTATTAAAAAACTAATAAAATACAGATCCGATTTCTTCAAAACAATATACCTATACGTACCTTCTTGTCAGTCTCCATTTGCAAAGACTACTTCATTACGTCACTATATCATTGGCCGGGATTCCTTTTTGTTGGGGAGTTTGGGGTAATGCTAATATTCTAGTTAGTCAAGACGCAATTAGTGTTCATGCGGAAATAGGATTGCACGGAAAGGGAACATAGACTACAGTCGGAGCCGGATTTAGCCTATTGGGGCCCAGGGCTATTAACTTTCTGGGGCCCCATCAATTTTCGACAATAAAGATTACATAACACTGAGGGTCGAGGTAGGTGGCGGGGGCTCTGGCCACTGACAAATTATATACAGCACTACTACTACTACTACTACTACTACTACTACTACTACTACTACTACTACTACTACTACTACTACTACTACTACTACTACTACTTGCCTTTACAGTTACACATTGTTATTATAAAGTAATTACAATGGGCAAACAACGATTACATAACACTGAGGGTCGAGGTAGGTGGCGGGGGCTCTGGCCACTGACAAATTATATACAGCACTACTACTACTACCACTACTACTAATACTACTACTACTACTACTACTACTACTACTACTACTACTACTACTACTTGCCTTTATAGTTACACATTGTTATTATAAAGTAATTACAATGGGCAAACAAAGTCTAGTGCGAATTTTAACAGGCCCCCAACCAGGTTGCGTTGCCCTTGCGTAAATCCAGCTCTGAGTGGATTACAGTTATCATGAAATAGTAAAACTAGAAGAAAATCTGTATAGCAGTTCAGTGGCGATTATTTTCATCTAAGCCACCATTTTACTTTGATATTTGCAGTCGCCATTATTTGTGATTATATTGTTCTATCTGTTGCGCAATGCTCAATATAAAACCATTCCCGTAACGCTACTGACTTCGTACTTTTAGAATCCAAGAGCTGAGTCGAAAACGCATAGTAATTGTACATTAGTTCAATCCCAGCATGTAATGATAAACACGTTTATAACGATTTCCTCTGCTACCTCAAACAAGTGTGGCGATTCTAGCACTTTGCTCGTTATGATTTGATCATCTAAAGTCTTTAAATAATGAAACCTGGTATTACTTAAGAGCAGCATGGGGGAATATTGTCAAAATAATGAAAAATGCAGCCAATCATTCAGTTATCTTTACTGAAGTGAAGGCCTTGCATTCTTTCTATAACACTCGCAGTGATTGCTATTTCACTCACACTTCCATCCGATGACGATATTTGCATCATACGTACGCCTGTCTTAATCATATTCCTGATGAGAATTGCTACAATGTTGTTGCCTCTGTTTCTAGTGGGTCCTTCATATAAATTTGTTCAGCCAAGGCGAGGTGTAGAGCTTGTGTAACATAAATGTATTCACGTGCATGTCCAAGCACTGGAATAGGTCAGTTATAATAGTCATATAGACATACGATATCTAGTGTTTGCCCATTTGATCACGAGAGATCATCAGATACAAGTTCATGCAGACAATGTGAGAATAACTCAGTGAATATTTTTAACAGAGTTTGAATGCAAGTATTATATTGCCTGCAAGATTGCCAGTACACTTATTTACAGTGGTTGCTCTGAAATGCAGATAGTTGAGAATAAATCGTGTCTTGCTCGTGTATATCAAGGAAGAACGGGATCGGATCTGTCGCTCCAGTGGCTGACCTCATAATCAGTTAATGATTGTGACGTTTGTTAGCAGACGTCACAATCATATAGACATAGACTCCGTCAAGAGAATCCGACAGGATGTGTAAGAATTTAAAATCTTTGATGTATTTACACTTTATTGAAGATTATGTTGAATATTTTGCCATTGGGCAGCAACAGCCGCATGTCAAATTAGTTTCAAGTTATATAACCTGTATATTATTTACCTTGCAATGTAGATTCGTGTAAGGCAGGTTTCAAAGTTTCAACTCAATTCCAGAACTCGCACCAAATGGACAGACGTTAGCGAGAAATGGAATTATCATAGATAAGCACGTTGTTCATTACGTCATTGATTATGGCAGCATCATACGCGTCACACAGTTGCTTATGATGTCATATGATTGGTGGATAAACCGGAAAGGTCCATGCTTATTGGAGGAAGCTTTATGTACTGTAAGCATGTTAACAGTTTGAACGCGAATGACCAAATTGGAAACCTTATTGACAACCTATTAAGAATATTGTGTTACTAATGTGACCCGGGGTGGGGGGGGGGAGGGGTGTATGTTGCTGAATGTGTATCATGGTTCAACGGGGTAAGGTGTCTAATGCTAAGATCATATTGTAAGTCACGGAATAATATGCTCTCGAAACAAATCAAATATCGTTTAATGCGCGCATGTGAATGAGTAGAAACTTTTAATCGCATCGCTGTAATAGAACCTTCCACTGTATCCACCCATCATATTACATCATAATAACCTACCTGACGCATAGAATGGCATCACGATCAATGACGTCACGAACGGATAGTTGAAAACGGACTATGCGTTGTTAGTTACAACATAATTTTCAGGAAATTGATAGTTAGGGCATTCGGAGATCGATCAATCCCAACAATCCCAACACGGCGAAGCGTGGGTGGAACTTATCTAGAGTTGAGCGGGGCATGACAAAAACTGGAAAGGTCCATTGTATCAGACAAATCAGATGTTCTATGTACAGTCATATATACTAGACTAATAGGCTACTATTGACACCGAGTCATTACATTTTCTCGTCCAGCGCAGCTAACCCTTTAACGCTCAAGCTGGTCAAAACGCCGATCCTTAGATATTCCCATTAGCAGACCAAGAGGATGCTATTATTGAAAATGAGTGGCTCGGTCAGTAACCAGTCATTCCAGTGATAACTTGTCAAAACGTGTCTTCTATTGGTCTGCAACTGGACATTTTCTATTATATGAGAAAATTGAGATTTTCTTTTACAAATCTGAGGACTAAAAAAGGCTTACCGGAATGTGGCCACGAAAGGGGTCAAGCAGAATATGCGAGCTTTCTTTTCTTATTTCCGTTTTATTTTCTATTTCCTGACGAAAGCGGATATGAAGCAATATGCCGCTGCTGGGAGGAACCAGTTTACCCTTTCTTTTGTTACAGTTATTGAGATATTTGTGCGAAATGACAATTGTGCTACTTACAATATGGTTATTATACGTCAATATCGAGGAATCAAAGGAAAATCAATCATTATTTACTTTGTCCGGGTTCGAGGACATTTGGCTGTTTGCAGTCTATTCGCCGCAGTACTAAATATATTGTGAATAAATACTTCCAGAAGGGAAATCGCCAACTTTAATTCTTGTACTATTTATAGCAACTATTTCTCTTCGGAAGGTGATGGTGCTTTCATCAACTGACATAAAAATGAAATATTCACTCTGTTATGCTTATATCACTATTTACTCGATTGTTTAATCTTATGCTATCTGCCGACGTGGGGCTGGGTGTGTGTGTAGGTGTTGGCTGAATTGAAGACAACTCCTCAAATAAGGACGTTGTAGAATTTTCGCATGTTTTGGAATGTAAAGCGAAATGTGTTCAAACCAACACCAGTATGTTCTTTATAGATTTTGCCGTCTGTTTATTGCAGGCCTTATATGTAAAAGGGGATTATTTGAATGTTGTTTTAGGTGCCACCAATTTTCTTCAACATTTTCGAAAATGAATGGTCCGTTGCGTGTATTGTCCTCTGCTGTGTGCCTGGTACTTGTTAGCACTTAGTACTGCTTTGTGAGAGGGTGTATTTTCTGGTATCTAGAGAACGTATCCAAACACTAACTATCAGTGTTACGCAATTCTCACAGAGAGGTTGAACTGCAGAAGCGTGAGGTCAAGATTCTGTACTTCCTTCACATCACCTCTCCCCGAACTAATGCACGGTGCGTTCATCATTCGTCTCATCTGCATATGCAGGTATACATGTGTGAACTTCACTTTGGTTTCATTCATAGAGGTGTGTACCTTTCAGATGTTTTGCTACTCTTGGAAGCAATGGGACACTTTTCTTCATCGATTAAATTAACACCAACCACCTTCACACTCCATCTCTAGTTGTATATCTAGCTTTGAAATGGGAGGATCTGGTCTTGTCGAATATTCTCAAGGAGATGCTAGAGCAACAGCGATTTAAACAGTGAAGCGCACTGGTGGCAAACCATCTCTTTTTGGTGATCATACTGAGGTATAGAAATGTGTAAACGCATTGATTTTATGTAATCGGTTAATTTTGTGTTGGCCATTCAGTAGATGTCTTACCAGACATAGGTCATCATCATCATCATCATCGTCATCATCATCATCATCATCATCATCATCATCATCATCACAATCAGCTTGGTGGAGGAGGAATTAACGAATCCGGTTTAGCTATGCCCCGCCCATCACCAGATAAGCTCGACCCACACTTTGCCGGTGTTTGGAGCGATCGATCCATGTACAGACTGAGACTCAGTTTCCAGAAAACCATACAGGTAAGCTGTTGAATATTTTGAGTGATTTGACTGTGTGCTGTTGCTGCCTATGTAGCAACAGGGCGCAGTCAAATTGGTTTCAAAATACTCAACATAATGTTTATTAACCGTTAAAGACATGCAATTCGTACACCTTAGCGGACTATTAAACGTTTATGGTAGACGTAATTACGTTTTTCAAGACGTACTTGTTTATGACGTCAGCCTACATGTGACATAGTTGTGACATCACATTTGGAAACATAAAATGCTGGGGAAAAGCAATAATCTCCAGCACTTCAAAAACTGTGCAGGTAGAATGTGCTGTTATGAGGACAAGTAGGCACAACTTGGCTGCTCTCTGTACAGGTAGAATGTGCTGTTATGAGGACAAGCAGGCACACATGAAATCTATGTTTGATTTAAAGAGAAACACCAGAGCCTCAATACTACTTTGCATAAAATGAATCTCCAGACCATAACGTTTTCAAAACTATAATTGTAAGTACTGTGCTCAAATTAGAAATATATCTTCGTTATTTAAATATGTGATACATTAATTAAATTTCTATTCCCAGATGAGGCGTATGACGTCATAAGCTGAATGGTTTTCTTGCTGTCATCCAACGCTATCTCAACAAAATTGTGAATTACGTTTGATAAGGGGGTTCTCTTCAGCGGTGTTAGGAATATATAAACTATATTTGCGTAAATGTTGAAGAATATATAATAACAGTCCTTTGTCTGATTTTTCTGATGGTGCCGATTTTGACATCATGTTTTTATCTTGAGATACATAAATGACGTAATAGTATAGGTATATCAGTACAATTGCCACTTTTGAATAAACACTTACTGGCGCGACGGCAGATAACGTTATTAAAGTTCCATCTATTATTATGAGAGTTTAACAGTTTTTCTCATAGGGGATATCCTCAGCGCATCATCTACATCTCTAATCGGAAATTGACTTTTCCAAGCTTATTCATCCATCATATGACATTATAATCAACTACGTAACGTGTCACAATAATGTCCTTATGACGTCATAAATGGCGTAGATAAGTACGTCACGAATGCATAATTGAAAACGGACTATGCGTTGCTGTACGAATTGTATATCTACAATTTAATACATATTATGTTGAATATTTTGAAACTGGAAAGGTCTATTGGGATTCTTAGCTAACTCAGTATTTCAAAGCCTTTTGTACACGATTGTTTTTTGCTGTTGTTGTTGGTGGTGGTGGTGGCGGTGGTGGTGGTGGTGGTGTTATTGTTGTTATTGTTGCTGTTGTTGTTGTTGTTGTTGTTGTTGTTGTTGTTGTTGTTGATGGTGGTGGTGCTGGCGTGGCAGTGCTGGTGGTGCTGGTGGTACTGGTGATGATGCATTGGCATTTGAAGCCATAATATAGAGCGCGAACAGGCAAATTCACTTCTAAGAATATTCCAGTTTAGTTTCTGACACTATCTAATTGGTAAGCCTATGCACTCTGCGTGCGTGCGTGCGTGCGTGCGTGCGTGCGTGCGTGCGTGCGTGCGTGCGTGCGTGCGTGCGTGCGTGCGTGCGTGCGTGCGTGCGTGCGTGCGTGCGTGCGTGCGTGCGTGTGTAAGTTCTTGCTTACTACTGAACACCTCGGTTTGTATTTTATTATATTTAGTAACAACTAATTATGCTGTTTCAATATTAATACTAGATTGGTTAGACACGGAGTCAATATGTCCGATTGCCCACATAGGTTGCTTGTCAGGCCTCAACTCCTGATGCTCGTGCATGCTCGGGTCCTTCCATAAAACTTCGGAAATATGGATGGCTTAGACATCACATTCCCTACCTACTTTCAGGTTTGATGTTTACTATTGGCGCAACCACAATAAAATTATTAAGCGAAAGGCAATAATATGTATATAGATATAAGTAATTACGATAAATGATATTAGGTACTAAAACATATAAGCGTCTTTGATTCACACACAAATGATGTAAATATGGAACACATGTTCAAAGGACGGCACCTACGTAATCCATGCTGGTGGACCTTTATAAACACATTTATAAATGCTGCTGCTGGTCACCACAGAAGAGATGTCGTTACTAAGCCAGGTGGTCACTATGACGTATGTTCACTAAGACATTGCCACTAAGAAGATTTTGCTGCAAAGACATTGTCACTAAGACAATTTCTCACGAGGGCATTGTCACTTGCACGTAATACATGCCAGTGGACATTTATAAACACATATATAAACATACGGTGTGTTAATAAGATAGCGTCACACAGACAGTTTGTGGTCAGAGTCACAAAGACGGTTTGTCACGAGGACATGTGTCAGACAAACGGTTTGTCGCGAAGACATGTGTCACACAGACGGGTAGTCACGAAGACAGAGTCAGGCATACGGTTTGTCACGAAGACAGAGTCACACAGACGGTATGTCACGAGGTATGTGTTACACAGACGGTTTGTCACGAAGACAGAGTCACACAGACGGTTTGCCACGAAGACAGAGTCACGCAGACGGTTTGCCACGGAGACACGTATCACTAAGACGATTGCTAGCGAGGATTTTATCACTAAAGCGATCTTGTTACTCTATGTGAAGAGTCATCGTCGCTGCTGTCGGATGGAAGGTGTGTGGCTGTGTCTAGCACACTTCGTACACGCTGGCGCGGTTTGCTTCGACATTTGTTGTTGTAGAAAGCGTTAGCCTTTGGCTTTAGTCTGTTCCTTTCGTGGTAATTTACGGTCTTGCTGTACTTTTCCACCATACCGTTAAAAGACGGAAACGTTGGTAAGCTAATTGCAGCAGCCATGATAAGACAAAAATAAAGGCAGAGGAGATGTGTGTTCCGACGCAACTGTAATGCCACGTAGCGTATAAACATGATCCGGGAGTACTAAGCTTTACCTACATACAGTAAATCTGATCAAAAGTAGAAACGCGATTGCTAATTTTTGTGCAAGTAGATTGTTAGACTGTAGTACACTATAATCCAATCTTAATCAATTTTCACCAGTGTACACAAAGTAGATCCAATTTAAAAAACAGTTTGGGACAGCCTGTACTGTGCTTTGTCATTTATAAACGGCGTTGTTATTTCCCACTGATGAACTTAATTGCTCCATCTGATACCAGCAGTACCAGCGATTGTTTTTATGTTGCATGGTCAAACTCACTTTAGATATCTCTGAAATATGATCTGAGTTGAGTTCGCTGCTAATTGGGGCTATGGTGAGACTCGTAACTCCCAGGCAACTGATGTTAAATGTGTGACAAAATAGTATCGTCACTTTCGAAATTTCACACAGAAGTTTCGTTTTTATACGTATATCCACGTCACCAATGTTGTGTCTCTATGTTCTTGCTTACTACTCAAAACCTTGGTTTGTATTTTACCATATTTATTAACTACTAGAAGTGATGTCATAGATGTAAATGGCCAATTAAATTTCACTTCTCATGGAATCCGAGGCCATATGGTGTTCGAAAACACCACGAAGCTAAGCGGCGTGAACAATTCTCAATGAGTGATTTAAAATCCTAGCTGATTGTTGTATGCGAAGATTTGTTGGAAAACACGGCTCATTACATACTGACCGGGTGAAAGGTGTTTGTATATCAATTTATCAGGATGCGTCCTCTGGGCACTATCATGGCACAGAATAATATTACACTTCAACAGGAATGATTCCACCTAGCAAAGGTGGTTTTGCACAAGTTTCCCGATAATGGAGGGGTCCGATCTGTCACTCATGTACATTACATCATACTCAGTTAACACACATCACATACATCACATGTTAGTTGACGTCACAATCATAATGACGTATCTATCCCCGTCCTGAACATCGAAAAGTTCGTCAGGTATGCGAATTGCATGTCTGCTGGTTACAAAATCAAAAACATATTCTGCTGAATATTTTAAAACTAATTTGACTGGGAGCTATTGCTGCAATAAGTAGAAAAAGCATGAAGTCAAATTAGTTTCAAATATTCAACAGCATTCTGTATAGTTACATTGTAATTGGGTTTCTGGTAATACAGGTTTCAAAGTATACGTCCAGAGTGGGTGGAATTTAACTAGAGCTGGGCGGGTTATGGCTAGAAATGGATTCCTCTATTTAATGTCTGACCATATGCTATAATGGGACTTTCCGGTTTTAGCTATGACCGCCCATCTCTAGCTAAGCTCCACCCACATATCGCTCGTGTTGGGATCGATCGATCTCTGAACATCCTGACTATCAATTTCCAAAAAATTACACATTTAAGCTGTTGAATATTTTGAAACCAATTTGACTGGGTGCTCAGTCAAATTAGTTTCAAAATATTCACAGCATGTTTATTAAATAGCAAAGAATTACAAACACATACAATTCATGCAACGTGTCGGAGTATTTGAGATTTGGTGACGGTCTATATGGAACCCTTTGTGACGTAATGATTGTGACGTCATCATACACGCGCTGAGATGATTATGACGTCATAAGAGGTCGATGATAGATGGGTACTATGGAAAGGTGAATTAGCTCATGGTGAATCTAATTTTGTCTACGGCTTGTCCTGCTCCCACGCAGGGATGAATTTATTGTTATTGTGTAGCGTCATTTGGTAACTAACTCGATTATTTCTACTTCTCGTATCATGATTGGTCCTATCTGCAATTAGCATAGTAACTAGGCTTGACAAGGTTATGGTCACTTTATACTTGTAGTCGTACTTAACTCCAATAGATAGAATCGTGTAATGATCAGGGCCGGCTCTATGGTGTATGGCGACGTAAGGCTGAATCTGGGAGGGGGACAGAGAGTGGTGATCTTCTCCCTCAAACCTGGTGGGTTAGGCGGTGATATACCCGGAAATTTTGAAATTCAGATGCTTTGAAAGGGCCCTTCTTGCATAATTTAGAGTGAAGTATGGCTATTGTGCTAATTTCAATTTCTTTCATGTGTTCCCTTTGTATGGAATAATATATGGCATCGAACTTATATGAAGCTAGAATGGCATCCTATGTAACCTACAGTGCATACCTCTGATTCTGATATTTTGCTAACGAATGTGATCCCAATCATAATCCAAATCCATTGTGAATCAGCGGATCAGCAGCAAAATGTATGCGCTGCAATGTATCCCCATATCTGATGACTAACGCCGAATATCAGAGTTAAATCCTCTTTATTAACTCACCATCTTCTCATATTCTATTTAAAATTGTGCTGGATTAGATTTCCATCTAGTCATTGAGATCTTGTATGGGATCAGACCCTTTTCCCCAAGGAAAGCAAGATAAGCATTGCCGATATCAGTTTACCATGCGTGTACGCTACTTTAAACAATGCCTGCATGTACGAATCAGCACTTTGATAGAGGCCGATCTCGGGATCATGTAAGAAATAGCATTTGAGGAGGTAGAACACTTGACATCTGAAGTAGAGGGTTTATTGCTATGGTGATTTTCTTGGGAATCTGTACAAATAATATGATAGCGATTACGTAACCTAATGCCGCAAGGGGCGTATTTATTGGAAACAAGGTAATTCAAGTTCAATATTATTTATTTCATTATTATATGTACAGATTCATCGACATTACAGTTGGTACATCCAATAGATTGCTGGTCGGTACTGTGTAAAATTATCATTTTGTCGCTGCTGTCCTTGAAACATTTGGTTGGTTTCACACATAATTTCCAGTAAATGAAAGAATATTATACGTTAGCATGAATATAGAGGTTAATTAAAATGTACATCGACTGTTTAACCCTTGCATGCCACACTGCTAACACTGATCTCTGTTGTGGTCTTGGGGAATGGCGTTCACTTGCAAGCCAAGAGAAACTATTTTTGAAAATTTACGACTAGAATGACTGGCTCGACAACAGAGACAGTCATACAAGTGGTAATCATTTTTAAATTAATCTTCTCTTGTTCTGCAAATAGACATGCAATAGTCAAATATTATTTTTCTTGACGAAATTTAGTCAGTTTAATAAATCATAAGTAATAACCCCCTTAACATCTGCAGTGCATAGTTCGCCTGTGCCTTGAGCCGGCCCTGGTAATGTTTAATGAATTTGAGAGAACTGCAAAAAGGTTGTACACGATTGAATAATGCTCACATGCGTATGACTTCAGAGATTGACAACATCATTAAAGCAGTTTCTATGAAGTCACACACCACACAATGCAATTATTGGTTGTGGTCTGGAGATATTTTTGACACGAGAAAACGTGACTGACCTTCAATAGCCATCTAACATAACACGTTATAACAAGTTTTCTGATGGAGACTTTCGAAAACGTACTCAACATGTTCACTGAAATCCGAATCTATGCTTACCCTATCTGTATCAATAGCTATCAGTGGCCGATGGTTCCTGGTCAGACAGAATGTGAAAACTGGGAGTACGATATTGCAGGAACGATAAACCTATAAAATAAAGATTTGATTTCCAATTTTCTAGACAGGGCTAATGTAAATAATACAAAATATAATTGCTTCAGAGCAAAAGAAAAAAGGTAGCAATGCGAAAGATAATAATATATGGTTGTTAAAAATAGAAATAACTTAAAGTATTATTTCTCAGTGTGTGTAGCGCTGGAGTAATCAGATTGACGTATTTATGGTCACCTGCAGAGAACACGCTATCCTCTACGAGCCTAGCTACCTACCCGAAGGATATCTATGCACTCGTTTAGACGGCATTGATCATATACACTGCAGCTACATACCTTTCTTTAACCGATTCTTGATGGCATATGTACACACAATCAGACACCTGATTGAAATCTTATCCAGGTATCACCAGGTAGGTGCCAGGAAGAGAGGCTGGAACGTAAAAGTTAAGATGATAGTTTGGTGTAGCTATACGGACGGTAAATGTATGTGCCAGACTTATACTACAGTCATTCTCAATATGCATTATATTAAGCGTTGAGTAGAGTCTTATAGACATGCTCCAATTATTCACTTTACTGGCACAGTTGGATCTTCAGCAACATGTACACCATCACACATACCTTCCTCAGCTATTCGTCAAATATTTTATGTTGCTAACTGCAATACGGAATTATCAATGTTAAAATGGCATCAATCTGGTTTTGCACGTCATACATACCTTCATTTTGATATTTCAAATGATATAACATGCCATTTTACAGCCAATGTCCCTTTCAACCCTTTCATTCATTTTGACACTAAATTGACGGGAAGCTGTTCAGGCGACAGAAAAACAATCTGTGATGGAGAAGATCAATGTATCCCAAGCAACCAAGCTGGAGCCTCAGGCTAAAGTGATTTCATACATCGCTTAAAGTTTCTCTTTTCTAATAGGTTGTGTAGAACTATACTTAGGTGCTTAACTAATAGATCTTTCTGCCCATCTGTCTGTCCGACTGCTTGGCCATCCCACTCGCTCAAACGTCCATCAGCCAGTCCTCCCTTCCGTCAGTCCATCTGTCTGTCATGTGTGATAACTCACGTTCTAATGCCAGGAATCTCAACAAACGTGGATTTGCATTTGCTGTCCAAGGGAAGCATGTTCATGATTGACAATAAAAGGTCATTTAAATGGACAGGCTTGCGGAACTCAGGCGTGACTGAATTCGATGATGAGTTTCATTTACAAAGCAGCTTCTAAATTGAAATGTCATTGTCACTGGTAAAACCAGAAAGATTTGGGTTGCAAAACAGACACCATCAAATGAACACATACGCAAATGCCTACTTTATTTATTTTAGATTCGGCTCAATATATTTCAATGAACTTAATTTTAAAATCTCCGAGGGTCACCTTTATCTAGGCTGGAGACAATGGGAGACAATGGGTGGTAGAGGTAATATCATATGTCTGGAGTGATGCCATGTGATTAAAGTGTTGTCATATAGCATAATTTCGTTGAACTCACCGTGTAAGCCATTCGATTATCAATTATCGTACAATGGACACTGTATATTTGGAAACGAGACATCAGATATCTTCATTACTATTAAATGTATTTCAGCAGCACATCACAGAGAAAATGAATTCAAAATTATGATATGGTTCTAAAGCAGGCTGGATTCAGTTTTCCATTGGTTGCTAGGATATTTCCTGACAAATACAATCGTATGTGCTATGTTTAGAAGAATGTAAACGTGTGGAAAGTACACACCGATAGGTTCTCTATTATTGGACAATTCGGTTTATTGACAGCCAATGCGGCAATGATAAGTGGCGCTGCGAAATTGCTGGTGAGAGGATAACATATGGCATTTCGTATTATGTAACGTTAGTCAATGACAACGATGGCGCCGCTTTGACGCGCTATATGTATTGACCGTTCCACAATTTGGTTGATTCAAAATATTGTCAAGTCGGAGATGTCATTGGAACTCTCTGGGCTTGCTGAGAGACGACGCACAATACAAGTAATGAAATGACATGTTACGGATAAACAATAAATTGATTTTAGGCTTATGCTTGTCTCAATGGCATACCGCGCATGTTCAGGGTACGTCTTCATTTACCAGTTACATACCTTATTACACGTCTTTGCAGCAATACATCCGGTCTGGAATTGACGGATTCTCAAGTGTCTTGGCTACCATTGTTAAAACAGCATATGTGGTTGACAATAAGAGGCATTTCTAATAAGAAGTTGAATTGACACGCAACACGTTCTTTTGCAATATAATAAAGAGAGTGACACCCCCCGAGTATTGCGACCCTTATGCGTAAATTCGAGCACCATGCGGATTATGTTTGGTGTTCCAGTATCTTTAATTAAAGACAAATTGCACAATTCGTGAGAAACAGGGTATTAGTGGTATCTTTATACAGTAGTCAGATAATCAATGAAGGAATCCAGTTTATCGATCAATCATATGACGTGAACTGTGTTACATGTAGGCTAATCTCATAATCAATTATGCCATGAATGACGTGATTATGTCCGTCATAAACTCGTAACAGTCCGTGAATTTGAACGTTTTGTATGTCTTTGCCAATTAATAAACAATTTGTTGAATATTCTGAAAGTAAGTTAACTTTGCGCCGTTTCTTACCTGTATAGTTCTATGGTAATTGAGATTCAGGGATTGCAGGGATCGATCGATCCCAACATAGGCAAAGCGTGGGCGGAGCTTAGCTAGGAATGGGTGGGGCATAGCAAAAACTGGATTCATCCATTAGTTGCCGATACTTTCCCAAATGTGTTTCTGCCATTCCTCACAATGTACGGGAATATATTCTTTTTCACCGGTATGGAATATTACATGTAGAGGTTTGCGGCCACGCATAATAAAGTGATTCATAGCAAGAGCTTATGGTGGAAGCGTTTTCTGAAAGTGAATGTTGCAAGTTTTCGAATCACGCTAAGCATATACTGGCAGTCCGTATCATACATCTTATACCCATCTTTCATAGTGGAAATTCAAGAATTTAACATTATATTGTTGCTTCTGACATGTCGTGCATGTTCAGATAAGCAGACATTGATGCCGTTGTTGATGGGTGGCGTGGAATTATCATACAAGTTCTGCTATATGGACTGGCATTTGAAGGCACATTCCTATAAAACACCCGGAAGATATGACGCGGCATAGACGATGCCTGATATAAGCAAATAGGAAAAAGATATTGATGATAGGGATGCAACTATTGCTTTTCTGTTCAGAAACACACGCCATAAACTGCAAGTAGCATAAAGCAGATTAAAATCCTTTCCTTACACATTCAGTGAGTTGGGTGTTCATCAACCACAAAGTTCGGGTTCCACGTTGATATTTTTAAATATCAAGACGTGTTTCGAGTGATTCGGGTGGTATAACATTAAGAAAGATTTTGTCACAAAGATGAATTGAAATACCGTGCGTTGGATTTTCTACGTTTTCTTATTTCGTAGATATAAAAAAAAAAGAAAAAGGATTATTTCGTAGATATTTTATATATAAGGAATTTTCCTGCGGTCATAGTATAGGAGGTTTTACAGAATTCTCTTATGACGTCATTTTTACCTGTGCGCAGATGGCTGGCCAGCTGATCACTGTTTTGTTAGTAGACAAGTTTATGGAGCTGTGGTTGATGCTACTCAAAGCTATGAAAATTGCAATTTTATGTCAGCGCTACCAGTAAAGTTGGCCGAACTGACAATTCTAACATCAAATACTATATTACTGTGCATTTTAAGAAATATTTTATTAATTCTATGCACATTAGCAGGGCAAAATACTACGGCGATGATATGTCAGAAACGCCCACATCCCATCAGTGCATGTGAATCCTCTTAGGCTATAGTACCAATACAAGCCGCTGTTGGATAGATGATGTTTACGAATGCGCCTTAGATGTATCTATATAGGCCCTACTGTCACAATGATGATCTGTGTGTGCATAGGCGAACCGAGAGGAGGTTGGTAGGTGCGGTGTGTGTGTCTGTCTGTTTCTGTGAAATACACACACACACACACACCTACACACACACACACACACACACACACACACACACACACACACACACACACACACACACACACACACACCACACCCCCACACACACACCCCACACACACCCTCCCCACCCCACACAGACAATTTTGGAGGAGCGAGGCTGGCAGAGATATGAGTTTGTCACCACCTCCATTCGAGTGTCTTATTTGAATTTGAAAATCTGAATTTCCATATTTAGCAACAAGTTACTGTGGCAGACAACGATTTCTTATTCATAGCAACAGGTTACAGAAAGAGCTGAACGGGAAGAATACAAACTAGAAACTACTATATTAAGTCACAAGACATCTGTGTTGAAATGTAAATACCCTCAAATGTTCTGGTTCAAAAAGTGCAGTATGCGAACAGATTGTGGCTTCAAGCGGCTGCGCTTATCCGTTACAATCATTCCAGCCCTTGAAAAGGCAGGCTCTGATGATACATTCGTGGCTGGAATTCCGAGGTATACTTTCGCCAGTTGAGCTACTTGTGGATGCTTTTGCTCGTGGTCCTTCCACCATGCAAGAGGATTCTCACCCAAACCAATCGCCTCCTTACTCAGATATACATCAAGAACTGTTTTGCCAGTTACTGCTCGTGCTTGCGTCTTGGCAATTTTAGGCCGAGTACCATAACAATCAAATGATGATGAACCGAAAAGGGTTGCAGGTGCTTTGCCTTTGCTTCATTCGATTGTGCGGTCGCTATTCCGACTGTTATATTGTCATTATCGCCGCTACCGGCTGCCGCTTGTTCAAAAATAGAGTCCAGTTCACTCCATACTAGTTTGTAAGCCTTTCGCCGGTGCTCTTCCTTGAGAAATGGAAGGTCCTTCATCCGCGGATCAAGCACAGCGGATACTTGTATAACGTGTAAGATAGTATCGTCGTAGAGCCTTTTCTCAAGATATTCACAGAACATTTTCTTGAAATTTTGGATGGATGGTTCATCATCAGCTTGTTGTGCATTCATTACATACGTTAACAAGTTCATGATAATTGCATAAATTGAAGAAATACTAACGTTCTTGTCAGTGCTCAAATGTTTTGAAATAGCATGCAATTTCTCTCGAGGAGTGCAGAGGAATGATGCTGCATGCCAGAATTCAGCACATGGTACAAGATCACGCGTTTCCTTGTTTTACTGTCCATTAACTGTTCCACACTGGACGCTTCATCGCGATCAGCCTTTCGGGCATTTCAAACGTACTGTACCACCATGTTGGACATTCCTGCTTCAGCTTCCTGCTTTGTAGTTTCGGCCTGGTGGTGGGCAACCTAGAGAGGAGAATGATGAAAGTGGGTTACAATCTTCCTCGCCTCCTCGAGAATAGCGGAGGCCGTTTCATCACTTAGTGCTTTAAGAATAGCACATTGCAGTATGTGATCGAAACAACTCAAGTCTACTCTCAAGTCCATCTCAGAGGTAGCTTTCTTTATGTTAGCTCCGCTGTCTCTGACAATAGCAACCTTTTGTATTGGGATATTCCACTCCTCCGTAGCTAGTTGAAGATGACCAATTAAGTGTTCTGCTGTATGGGACCCTGGGCATGGCTTTACCTATACTAATAATAATAATAATAATAATAATAATAATAATAATAGTGTTTTGACCTCAAACAGTAACCACTAGTATCCAGTGATATTATGAAGCTATGTGATAAAGTTGATTACTCTAGCCACGTTATTGCACTCTGGAGTTATGGTTAAAACGTGTATTCCGCCATCTTTACAGTGACCTAGATATTTGACCTTTTAACCCTTCTTGTGTCAACTTAAACGTTGAGTGATGAAACTGGCCAGAAAGCCGCTTCTTCAGTGGTCTTGAGGTATGCCTACTTGCAGGCCAAGTGAAACGTGTTTTTGAAAATGCAACACTGGAATGACTGGCTCGGTTACCGAGCCAGTCATTCCAGCAGTAAATTTTCAAAAAATAGTCTTCACTTGGCCTGTAAATGGACATTCGTCAAGACCACTTCAGAGGTCGATTTGGGTTAACATACTATAACCAGCATTATGAGCATTTTACTTTTGAGGCGCGGTTGACACAAAATGGATTAACAAAGTCAAACCATCCCTAGAAATTCTAGAAATTTATCTGATAAGGTACATGTACATGCCAGGTTTAGTGAGTATACCTTATATAACATGGGGATATCACGCGCACACACGCACGCACGCACGCATACACGCGAACACACTCACACACGCACGCACACACAATGTCTTTTGGTGACCCCAGAAGACTTGTTCTTTAGCATGAGTGGTCGTACGGGTACCTGACGTAAGAGTGCCGGGTTATGTGTGCATCACAGTGCATATGATCTCTGTAGATATGTTGGGATATATTGTTTATAACCTATAAGGTCAACATGTGTATGCGGAGAGCCTACTATGTAAAGACTAAAGTCATTTAGTATTATATTGACAATTATTACTATCGACCAAAGGGCGTCTGTATGGCTATACTCGTGCGTGCGTGCGTGCGTGCGTGCGTGCGTGCGTGCGTGCGTGCGTGCGTGCGTGCGTGCGTGCGTGCGTGCGTGCGTGCGTGCGTGCGTGCGTGCGTGCGTGCGTGCGTGCGTGCGTTGAGTATTATTACCTCAAGACACTTTGATGTCATTTCCCAGTTGTCAGTTATGATAGATGCAGTCAGGCCCATTTAAGATACTGCCTGTGCATCAGATGTCCATCTGTGGTCAACGCACACATCTGGTTAGTCCCATTGTGTAAGAGACTTGACGTCATTGAGCGATTCTTCGTACTTCTTATCCATCTTCTGTTTCATGCTTTTTGCTGACGGTATAATGTACAACGGGTTTAATGCACATATTAACCCCCTGCAATGTTGATTCTCTATCAAACTGAATGGTTCGTAGTTTTTGGCTATGAATTTTATGAGCTTTTCGGTTATTTCTGTTTGTTCTGGTGAGTCACTGTTAAATTTCTTGACCCCTGTTGCTGACGATGACTTCGGCTGAAAATAGCTAGTCATATTTGTGTCATTGCATCCTTCGTTCGTCTGGAATCCATGCTTAAATTTCAAATGCTTCCACATGTTGGTTGTAGGTCCTGAATATGTCAGCACGTGTGTAGCGTCAGCCTTACAAACGGCTGTTTTGTTTTTCTTGTCCAGATTGAAATGGTCCCAAATTAACGATATCTTTTTCGGAGGCATTTTGTTCAATACTTCCTCTCGTATACTTAACTGTGATGTGAAACAGCTAATTATAAAACTGTGACCTATAGTATACGTGCCGCCCACGCTCCGAAACGGAGGGGAGTGGTTGTATCAAATTCAAATATCGCGCCACCGCTAAGCCTCGGCATACCAAAGAGCAGACCGGTTAAAAAAACAAAGTGCATATAACCACAGACCACGCGAACAACGCGTGTGCTAATGTTATGAAAATGCATTGTGTTGTCTACCTCAGAGGTGTTTTGTCATGTTCCCACCACTACAGAATGTTGGTCTTTAAAGTGTAGATTTCGGCTACCAAGGGTAATAGTTATTTTAGATAAATAAACCTCCTCTACTCGAAAATTGTATTAGTTAATAATATAATTTGCCGAACTAAAAAAATATAGACAAATTATCATTAATTTCCGAGGATTGCCGAACAAAAACTCTGATTTCTGGGAAGCGGGAAATCCCTCGTACTTCTGACGTCACAAGTGGAACCGGTGAAAAAAGTAGAAACGCCGTCGTTTCCCGATAGACTACTCGGTCTCAGACGTGACAGATTTGTATGGAAATTTGGGAATATGATATTTGGATGTCGATTGGGGTTAATAAGCGTATAGAACTAAAATATTGATCAATACTGCATCTGAAGCGGAGAATGTAATACACATTTCCGGACGATCGCTTAGCAAGGCCGCTCAAAGGCAATTAGCGGGTACTCGGGTACTGGTGTGAAAGAATCGGTTCCTCACGATGTTTATTTGTTTTTGTGAAATTTTGTTTGTAAACACGCATTTATCAGGTTATAGAAAGTCAAAATGAAGAAATACTGTGTATCGTAGGCACGAAAAGTCACATTGGACGGAATATACCAATTAATTCTTTTGATAGTCCAACGATTGGAGTACACCTGAAAAGCTGGCTTGTAGTGATGAACAGGCAATTGACGAGCCATGACTGAGTCAGTGCAGGACAACGTGGGGAAAGAAATTGAGATACTTTACACTCAGAGGTGTCAATTCGCTTTCAAGTTATAAAGGTATAATCATAAATTTATTATTTACATATTGTACTTGTTCAAACAATTCGTTTTATTTTATTAATCCTATTAGAAGGTAATTAATTGAATTACTAAAACACCCGTTTTCATTAATTCCACTCAACCAAACCAATCGGCAACTGTTCAGCATTCTGGATATAGACATTAGCACGCTGATGGAGGTTTACTTTTGTTCACACACATAAGCGTAATGGATATTTCCAATTTATCCATCCATCACATGACATCATAATCAACTACGTGACGCGTACTATGACGTCGTAATCAGTTACAGCAAGAATGACTCAATTTAGTCCATTTAAATGTTTAACAGTCCGACACATTGCATGAATTGTATGTATTTGCTATTTAATAATAGTCACATTAGTTTCAAAATATTCAACAGCTTCCATGCATAGTTTTCTGGAAATTGATGGTCAAGAAGTGCAGGGATTGGTCGAAAGGTGCGTTGTAAGAAAACTATAATAATGATATATGTATATACACCTGTGCAAAAGTTATGCACCACCCTATTTTTACGCACATGCGAGGGTATATTCATGTGCTATGAAGAAAGCAATAGCATAAACATTTATGTACCCATCCATCTTAGTGCAAGAGGTAATAATGCAACTAGAGGAATGCTGATTATGATGGTGGGGAAACACTGTATGTTTTTGTTTGAACTTGAAAACGAGGCCTGAATATGGTTACGTTGACACAACTGACAACTATTGCCCTACAGTTGACACACGTGGCTAGATTGTCATTAATGGTGTCTGAAAACGAAGTTTAACATCTGTGCACGAGTTTGAGACTGTCATTATTAATACCGGGTATATCCACCTTGTGCCTGGATGACGCCTGGACACGACGTCTCATGCTGGTCACCAACCGACTGATACGCCATTGTGGTATTCGTTGCCATTCAAGATGGAGTGCGTCTGTTAATTCCTGTAGGTTCTGCACAGGAGGATCCCTCCTTCTCACCATGTTTCCCAGAATGTCCCAGATATGCTCAATAGGGTTCATGTCAGGGCTCCTTGCTGGCCATGGTAGGGTTTCGATGGCATTCTGGCGGAGGTATTCATGCACAGCTCTAGCACGATGTGGTCGGGCGTTGTCATCCATGAATATAGGGTGGGTTCCAGGTGCATGATTTACAAAATGAGGGACCACAACTCTATCCAGTATGGAATCTTGATATCTTTGTCCATTTAGTGTTCCAGGTACAGTCAACAGATCCAGCTTACAATCAAATGAGATGCACCCCCATATCATAACGGAACCTCCACCAAATGGAACTTCTTCCATGATGTTACGTTGGTCGTACGCCGTGCGTCTGGACCTCCATACACGAGTTCGACCATCTGTGGCATGAAGCAGGAAACGACTTTCATCGGACCAGTGTACCCGTCTCCAGGATCTCATGTTCCAGTGTCTTCTTTCGTTGCACCACCTCAGACGCTCCTCTTTGTGGTGTGCAGTGAGGAGAGGACGTCTGACAGGTCTCCTAGCTTTCATGCCAGCAGCATACAGTCTCCTTTTGACGGTAGACATTGACACTCTATTGCACGTTTCCCATTGCTGGCTGAGCACTCTGCTGTTGGTGAATGGAGATCTCCTAACAAGGCGTACTAGGGCTCGATCATCACGGGCAGTAGTCTTCTTCGGTCTTCCAGATCTAGGCCTGTCCTTCACCTCGTTAGTTTGCCCATGTTTTGCAATCAAACGACTGATTACAGTATGGTTAATGTTCAGCTGTCTGCCAATCTCTCTGCATGACATACTAGTGGTATGCATGCCTATGATTTGCCATTTCACACGATCACTTAACCTTCGTCTTGCCATAGCGGTTCACAATCAAGAGCTAATTCTCTCTGTACAAATAAACCACGGTCAGGAACACAAAATTCTTAATCTTGTCGCCTAAATCTGTATGTAATGTTCTACACCTCAAACCGGACTTTTACATAACTGAACACGTGTGCTGTTTCCCGCCACGCACGGACATCAAGCGGCGTGAAGTCATGCATACATGTGCATTTCGTACTTGGAATTATGTCAGCTAACGTGGGGACAAAAAGTATGGCAGCCTAGTTGTACCATCATGTTTCTACGTTCTATTGTTTTTGCTGGTGCTTAACTTTTGCACAGGTGTATATATTAATTTACTGTTAAAACAGCTTGCTGTTGTGTATGTATGGTGTGCATTAGGTTATTTTGCTACATGTACAAACCGGCATGAGAATTATCCGAGCAGTGTAATGATTACTACAGTCATAAATTAAAATTCCTTTAAAAAATCAATAGAGGGCTTAAATAATATCAGATATATTGCACACACTCTTCTCTAAGGCCAAAATAAAAAAGGTTATACCACCAGTCCATACTGGCATCTGTCATGTTAGTTCTCTCTATTTTTAATGAGCAGGCATAGATAAAGACAATGACCACCACTAACTGGGCCCTTAGCCTCTTCGATTAATGGGTGAGTTTAGATTTCCATTTAATTTTGAAATGCCTCCATCAAGTTAATCAGTAATATTATCACAGAGTGGAAGTTATATGCCTATGAAGAGACCACCTTATGGAAGACAAACAAGTAGCCACTGTATACAGTCTCCTCACCCTTTAACTCTTGAATTTCTTTTACATTTCGATTTACTGATGCAAGAGATTATTTTGGAAATTTTACCACTTGAATGACTGGCTCGCTTATCCATCCAGTCGTTCCAATGGTAAATTTTCAAAAATAGCCTTCTATGTCTGCAAATAGACATTTCTCAAGACCACTGCAGAAGCCGTTTTAGAGGTGACTTCACTGACCCTGAAGGTTTCATTGACGTTAGAAAATGGGCTTTAACATAACCAAAGTAGTGGAATTAGTGTACAATCACTCCACCCCACCCAGCCACCCCCACCCCCACCCCCACCCCACCACACCACACACACACCTCCCTGTGTTAACCCAAATCACACCAGTAGCTTCTGGGATATCCGTAACTCCATTATTTGATTTGTAGGTCATGTACATCTGAATTTTTCACGGGTGGTCGGATCACGGTCAAAGTCTGAACGATCCTTTGTTTGTTGCTAAGATTTGAGCCAAATCAGCTCAGTAGTCGATACACTTCTGGATACCAAATGCATTACCACCTACGGGATAAGGATTAAACTATGATTCCGGAATTGATTGTAGTACAAAGGTTTTGTCTATGTCAAGAGAGATCTCGTCTGTCTGGATAAATGTTTGGATATTTAACACTTTAATGGTTAAATTTGGTAACAAAAATCAGCATATCTCCTTACTGAATGTTCATCTGCAGGTCATGAGAATTAAATTTTTGAAAATTTACCACTAGAATGACTGGCTCCATTATCAAGTCATCCAGTCCAGTGATAAGTTTTCAAAAATTAATCTCTTGACCATCATGCATGTTAGAACCCCAAATTGATTCGGTTATTGCTGTAAAAGAAACATGAACTTTCAGTCTGATAAGCAAACATTGCTTACCAGTAAATATCAACTACAGAGCGAGCAAGATCAACCTCCACCTAATGACGGATTTTCCTTATGAAATATGGCAATGTTGTGGAAGCCTAATGTACGGTTACAAACTTTCCTATTAAAATTTGAGCCAAATTGTTTGACTGATCACAGCCAACATCTGAAAATTCTCTTTTCACAGTATCAGCCTTTATTGTGTTAAAATTGTATCCAAATTTGATCAGTAATTTTTAGCACACCCATTCTGAAGGGACAAGTGACTAAGCGAGCTTATACCATGGTGACCTTTGCCTCTGTCGCCTGCCCATATATACTTCTTTTTATAAAAATACTTCTGGCCATTAACCACTGATATTAATCAAATTGTGCTTAGATAGCTCTATGAGGGTAGGCTTCCCAGCATTTATCTAGAAATTTGATTGGTAAATTTTCCAATGGCCACCTGAAGATTTGACCTGGACATCTTGGATTTTACTATAATTTTTTTAAATCTTTCAAAACGTATAATTAAATCTTCTTAAAAATGACCCAATTTTAACCAAGCTTGGCTGGCATGACCTTAAACCTTATGGAATTTTTTGATACAAACTATTACTTGATTGGTTGATTTTTACAATGGCTATCTAGGATTTCAAAAATCTTTCAAAACATATTTTTGTCTTAAAGATGACAGTATATTTCAACAAGACCTGTATGTAATTACCTCTAAGATGCTACATTACATGACCATGACTTATGGAGAGGCGACTGGTTGCTCTCCTCTTGCCTAAGGTTAATTCCAGGCGAACATCTCATAGATTACCTATATTGTTTAGTAACGATGATAGAATATAGAGGCGAGTACTAACACTGCTCGCCTCACTGGTTTAAATTTAAATTCAGGAGAGCAGGTGATTACTCCGCTTCGAAATTCTCCTGGAGAGATTTTCAAAAGTGTCATTCTCTTGGCCTGTAAATAGACATTCAATTAGGCAGATATTACGATTTTTGACCAGATTTGACCATTAAAGGGTTAACATGTTACTCTTGCAAATGTCTGGCCACAATGTGTGCTTTTAAAACTAAAAGCTATTGCTGGCAACAGTACTCCAGGTTAGCGATACTGAGCTTCAAGCACGCTTTCAGATCTGAATGCAATACCTTATTACCTCTACAGGGCAAAGGTAATGAGACAATCATGATAAGCCTACAGGTACAATAACTGAAGCACTAATGTCTCCATATTTTGAAAGTAAAACGACTAAAGGTGACAAGATGATTAAATTCTGTTTAGTCAAAGCATAATAATTAGGATATTAATCCTTTATCTCTCACAGACCGGCTATTACCGATTTGTTATAATGTAGGGGAGATTCTGTTGAATATTTTGAAACTAATTTGACTGGGAACTTTTTCCCTCCATGGCAACAACAACTTCCAGTCAAATTATTAGCTTCAAACTATTCACAACATCATTGTTGAATAGATCTTGATATCGAGAGGCTGTAATTAAAAAGGTCAGGTCTTTATGAAAGTAGATACACTGATGTATATTTTAGAAAGAATAATGCTGTAAGCTATTCAAGACAATAACAGTTTAAAAGCAGTATTATTTCAAAATATGTCTGAGTTTGAATTCTTGTTCACTTAAAGAGTAGACTTCTGAAAGTGCTTCAATATCCTTCATATCGATTCAACAAACTCGGGGAACATGCTTCACACATGTATTTCAACATCTCTCTTTAACTGTCCTTTCTTGTGCAGGTCTGTGATAGTCGTGTTACTCATGTACTGAAGTCAGTCGTATCCTGAGAGTGACACTGCCCTTGAGGAAATCTGTGATTTTAGGTGGTTTAACCATTTATCTAGAGGACTAGACCCACTTTCTGAGATAACGACGTGTCATGTGCATAACTTTGCTCAGTTGAATATGTGATGTTATAGTGTGTGCTTTAGTAAGAATTGCTATAATCCTGTAGCCCGCCGGGCAGTGTCGGGTCGTTCCGATGTCTCATGTCGACTCGCCGCGCCGTAAGTGCACGACAAGTGACAACGCTGGTTAGCATCCGGTCTCGGGGTGATGGACCCTGATCGAGACTGCCCTAAGGGAAACAAAAACTGGCTCCTAAGGCCGGTGGAACTCAATCGTTCCGGTGGGGCCGTGCGACCATTGCCGCGAACATTAAACACAACGGTCTCATCCCAAGAGTTTGTGTCACCAGTATGCCTGTCCATAGCAATTTCATGATCTATGGACTTACAAGATTTGATTTGGTGACCTAGAAATATAAGTCTATACAATGTGTTTACCTAAAATATGCTAGATAAAACTACAATAAGAACATACGAAAATACAAGACATAGAGGCTGGTAGATGAACTTTTAAACATGGAGCTCCCGGAGGTACCACATAGACTCATAGGTCCGCAGAGGTATCCCCGCAAGGGAGGCTCCCGTGCACGAGACATAGCCATTTAACTTATTATAAGTTATTATACCTCTAAGCTGAAAGGAAGAAGAATATATCAGACGAAAAGTGATGTGTCTCATGCGGGCACTACTCCTAGTGCAAGCTAGGGTGAGGAGTATTATCCAGGCGTGGACCATCGTCGCTGAATCCTTGCGAGAGGCAAGTGCCTCACGTGGGCCTGCGTCTCGGGAAGGTGCTGCCACAGCTTAAAGCAGGAGAGGAGTAGCAGGCAAAAATGGGCCCACTCTAATATTCCAAACAAATATGCGGTAGTAAGAAAAGACCATACCTAGTGAGATTATGAATATAGGGGTGCGTACTGTTTTACGTGAAGACGTGATGGAAGATTCCCGATGGATTCCTTCATCACTGTCTTATGTGATTCCTAATATGCTGAGTTAGTAGTTGCCGCTTTATTTCTGCGGGCCTTCTGCTTTGCTTAATCCACTGTTTAGTTGTTTTCAGAACAAGAATTATTTTGGGCCGCAACTGGCCGATATCTACCTAGCTATTAAACACGGCTGTCATGGAGAACAGATGCCCAAGGACATCAATGCTGCAGACAGCGCTCATACATGTTACTTAGCGGGATCTCCGAACTGGGTAAGAATCTGTACATTCTGCCTTGCAACCACATGAAACATTACAGGACATGTTTTACATTTCACGGAAGCATTGTTAGGCCATATCTCCTATCGTTATGGTCGGGGGGGGGGGGGGGGTAAGAGAGACGGATGCACACCGTAAATGTCCTTCCCGTAAGGGCGTGGCAGATCTAAATATCATGCCCAGACATTTAAACAGAATTCGGTGAGTATACGTATCTCGCCCGTCACCGGGTCCTATGGAACTAACCGTTTAACCTGACGTTAGGTTTATACACAAGTTGCCAGTTTTGCACTGCGGTGCGGGAGGATTGTCAGTAAATATAATAATAATTAATACATATGTTTTCGCAGTGCTTTCCTACATTGGCTTAAAGTACTATCTACTAAGTATCCAAAGATACACGGGAATGTGTATGTGATACCGCACCGTAGCCATCACCCATCACCGCTCGGAAACCCCAATAGTTTCCCAGAGTCGGACCAGCCCATGGTGCAGGTAGGGACGTCCAAACAATTTAAGAAGCCACAAGGCTAAGAGGAATATGAAGAGAGACAAAATCTTGTAGTTATGAGTCTTACCGGAGTGCAGGGCTAAATTATCGCACTACCAGAAGAAAAGAGTATTTTACACAGTAGGTAATGAAGAATGTGTCTCTAATCATTCTAAACCTATCCTATCGAGCTGAATAGAACAGCTTTTTAGTCGGTAGCATGCCGGGCTAAACAGAGTTATAGCACGGACAGAGACCTCAGTGAAAAATTGTTGGTTGCGGGAGAAAGTGCTGCATATATAAATGTTGCTGTATAGTGTTTTCTACGTGCACTGCATTCCTATATTTTCTATACTAAAACAAGCTAACGGATGGCCACTGGCCATATACATACATAATCTAACCAGAACAGGCAATATGATGTCAAACGATTACTGTAGATATTTTAGTACAGGTTAACGAACGTTATTATAGTGCGGTTAGCAACACATCGAGGAAAGTGAAAATAACTATTTAACAAATACAGAAATTATAACTATTGGTCCTAAGACCGTTATGGTTCCTTTTAGTCATCGGAACCGTTAGTACGGATATAAGATAATTAACAAAACCTATATAGAGAAATAATAAAACTGTGAAGCATAGTTACTTGAATAATTGGTAGCCATTCCCAAGTTAGTCTACCGTGTCACTGAAATTGACACGTAGATCTGTAGTTGACGTGAGATGATGTGCTCTCCGGAAGCTGGAAAGTTCCCGCAGGCTGGTGTCTGCAAACAAATTCCCACAAGAATGTCCATGGCGGAGGGTGTTATCGCACAGCACTGTAAGCCTATTCAGAATGTCTAACGAGCAGTCAGCAAAAGATACGATAGTACTACGTGGTGAAGAAAGTTCCCGTACACCGATGGTATGGATGGAAAGTGTAAACAACCCGATCACTAGCGGGGGTTGTCAGATGCGGATGAAGATACAAAACAAAGCATCACGGTGCTGGGTACGTCAACCAGCTCTGAAGACGCACCGGGCAGAGTTCACTTGCTACGGTCGAAAGTCAAAAGAATCCACACGATTGGTGCGGCGGCGTTTGAAATACCACTTTTAGGCGTGGCCGGCAGATCCGGGGAGTCATCCACCAAAGAACATCCTGCCTCTACATCTGGAGATTCACATTATCAGGCCGCAAGGGCCTCACCGCAAGTTTGTGTTCCGAATGTAGATGTTGTATTCGTGAACGTTCTTATCAAAAGTTTCCAAACTACTACCGTAAAAGGGGAGTTACAAAATTGTTTTAGTGTGGTGGGTTGGAAACTGTACGCTACGGGGTAAAAACTCGACACATAGCGAAGAAAGACGCGTGTCGCGCTTAATAATAGTTGGTACAGCTCCAACCCGTTTGGCCCCTGGCCGAGGATGCTCTCGATCTCTGGATCGCTTCTCCTTTTATACTCTCCATTACGTCACAGGCGCAGGCTTCGTCCAATCATCGCTCGATCAACAGCCAATCAGAGCGTCGCTAATAATAGCGTCGTCGAACGTTCTAGAACATTCTAGAAGCTTTGTGTCCACGTGGTTATGACGTCAAGGCAATATTTTGAAGATAATCAAGAAGAGTTTTTCCTGGATAACTCAGCCATTTCTCAACCGATTTTGAAATGGTTTACAGATTTAGAAAGCCCGTCGAATACTGCTCTTGATTAATGTCAGATCTAAGGGGAACAGACAACCAATAAGAATTACAGACCACCAGCTCGGTACACTAAAAGCGCCATTCTATCTAGGTCACAACTACGCGTTCCATAGATACAGCGTTGCACGCATGCGCATAATGCGTTTTAACGAACTTAGTCGTTTTTCGACACGCTCTCTCTCCCATAGGCCTGTATACACTTATAGCTCTACCCAGAGGGGCGTGTTCAGGAAACGAATCCTAGATGGGCGGTGCGTACCCAGCTTAGCTGGTACGGCCGGTACCCGACCGGTCGATCCAAACTACAATCCCCTGGGAGGATGAGAACTATCGCCATGTCGGACACTCAGTGTGGGGGCTTCCTTCAGTGACACACATCTATTATTGATAACTCTATGTTCTGAGAATAGTATCATACATATACTGTTGCGATACAACAGATTTAATAATCTTTCACAATAAAAACTTTTATTATTGCTTAAAATGGTCAAATTTCGTTATTAGTCATTTAAAATTGTTGAAATTATCATTAATTTCAAAGAGTTGTGTCAATCAACGCTACCTCCAGAACAGCCACCATAATATATTATAATTTAAAAAAAATGAAAAGATGAACATCGAAATGTTGTTGATTGGTACCATCATAGAGGAATAAAACTATTAACTCCAGTATAATACCAGAGACGAATCAGAATAACTTAAAACGATGTTTCTAAACATAGACTGCTGATTATTTTTAAAACAATCTGATTGGAAATAGTTGCTAGCAGCAGCAGGGATTCTCAGTCAAAATGTTTTCCATTTGGCTAGTGTAATTTTCACTGATTGTTTCTATGGTCACAAAATGATGCCAGCGAATAATTTGAAACCATTTTCACTGAAATTCCTTGCTGCATATGCCAGTGGCCTGTCAAATTGTTTTCAGAATAGTTTTAGGTATTTTATATCGCTTTTACTAGCAGATATACTAGTAGATCACTGTTATATAACAAGTACAGTAATAACAGGACCGCTTGTAAAAAGGAACAGAATTAGATTTATCTCTCCTCACGCATCTGAGCATTGGGATGCATATTAAGGTAGTTTAGTTGCTTTATGTTATTCTGATTCATTGTATCTTCTTTACTGGTGATAAGTTACATTACTGTATGGTGTTACCAATCAACACCATTTGGAAGCTCCCTTTTCCTTTACCATAACCACATGCATCAAGTGTGAGCAAGATTTATCCATGCTGTTTTGTTGTCCATGAGTCTCTTAATTCTTTTGGTTTTATCCATGAAACTCCAGTGTCAGTCAGACAGTCCATAGCTTTTTCAAGGGGTTAATACAATATAAGAAAGCTGTTGGATATTCAGCAAATAATTTACTGGAAGGCAGTGTTAGCATAACCCTTTCATTGACAAATCCCTGAAAAAATAAATTCCTTACGACATAAAACTTATTCTGTTGAATATTTTGAAATTGATTTAACTGGAAGTTGTTGTTTCCTAAGGCAGCAACAGTTTCTAGTCAGATCAATTTCAAAATATTCAAAAGTTTTCCTCTATGGTTGCCTTGAAAATGACGGAATTCATCCGTGAAAGGGTTAATGCAAACAGGGGTCAGAAAGGCATAGCACAATGAAAGCATGGGCCTTCACAGTACACTCAGGTATTAGTACAGTCATTCTATGTGAAGTCATAGCACATTGAAAGTATGGGCCTTCACAGTACACTCGGGTATTAGTACAGCCATTCTATGTGAAATCATAGAAGATTGTTGTTGCATCAACTGTTGAAATTGCTATGATTCTTGTGCATGGCTAAATTTCAATAAACTGAGAATATTCGGAAAATATCAGATCATTATTAACTCGCCTGACCTGAAGACCCAAGTGAGCCTATGCCATGGTGTTCGTCCGTCAGTCAAATTGCATATCCTGGGTCAGCCTATGCAATCGTAATTCGGTTGTAATGAATAACCTGGACAAATTTGCACAATATTCATGTCGTTGATACATGTATACTTTTCAATTGGGCCGCTATGACGTCAAAAGTGTCTGTGTTTGAAGCAATGTTGCCAACTGAAAGCTTTTACTGTTTGAGATTTAGCTTTGACCTTAAAATTGGTGCACATATTCAGGACCCCATAGACAAACATTCGGCCAGTAGAACCAGAGTTATTCACAGTGTCCAATTTGAAGAAGTTGTTACTGAAAGATGTTGCATTGTGATTTTTACCCAAAAGAAGTCGAAGCACTCCATTCTCATATTAACCCTTGCGTCTGGCGACGCAGGTTAAAAAATCATGACAGTTATGGCCGATTATGAAATAAATGCTGGCAAAGTGGTCGTGACTCAGCTGTCTGTCAAATCGCATCTTCTATGACCAATTTCAGGCAAATTTGTCTGGGAGAATCTTATCGTGTTAGCAGGGCTCGATTATAAGATTAACCTGTTAACCCGAGGATAGTAAAATTTCATATGGGCTAATAAAACTGCACCTGCACTAACCTGTCTGGGTTAGTTGCTCTCAAAAGAGGAAATATAAAAACCTATTCTAATGTCATTATGTTGAGTACCAACCAAAGGCAGCAACGGCTTTCCAGACAAACTAATTTCAAAATATTCAACGGCTTCTCTGTATCAGTGATTGGATTAAAGAAGTGATCAGCTTTGAGTTTACAAACATTGGGTTAGTGAAGTTTGCTGCGGGATAGTAAAATCAATGATGAACTATCCTGTCTAGGTTAGTAGAACAAAGCCTTAAAATCTACCCCTGGGTGTTAGGCTCCAGAACATCTCTTCAGAATTCTGATTGATCCATAAATTGATCGGTGAAAATCTTAGATCTTATAAATGATTTACTGGAAATTGTCAAAATGCATCTCCTTGGTGGATTTCAACAAAATGTGGCTATAAGAACCGTAGGGTGCTACGCTTCAGAACTTTGCTTAGTCAGTTTTGGGGGGAAAATCTTGGATTCTATCAAAAAGTTCCCGGAAATTGTCAAAATGCATCTCCTCAGCCGCTTGGTTGATTTTAACCAAATTTAACTAGATGGACCCTATGGTGGTACGCTCCAGAAGTTCTATTCAGAAATTTGATTAGTCAGATGTCTCATCCTTAACCATTTACCCCTCAAATTCTTCAAAATAAATATCAATTTTCTCATAGAAAATGTCCATTTGCAGGTCGAGATAATTTTTGAAAATTTATTACTAGAATGACTGGCTTGATTATCGAGCCACTCATTCCAGTAGTAAATTTACAAAATAGTATTCTACTGGAGTCCTGGTCTGAAAATGTACATTTCTCAGATCTACTGCAGAATCGATTTTTTGGGCGGCGTGAGTATTATTGGGTTAATCAATTCCAGGTTTTAACCAAATTGGGACAGGAGTACCCCATATTGAGTGCCTGGAATTTTAACTGATCCATTTTCAGGTGAACATCTTGTTCTTGAAAATGACATCACAGGAAGTGCTTGCGGTTCAGGCTGAAACTCCTGATTTTTCATCGATAACTAAGGGTGATTAAAGTTTGTTCAAAAGAAATTGATCAGGGATAAAACATGGCTGTCATGGACCAATCATAATTTACTGTTTGGTGGCCATGTTGGTTCCTTATTGGTTCACTGGAACCTTTCATTCGATCTGATTGTGCATTATCAGTGTTCACTACAGGTAGGGAACTATTGGGTGCATGAGAGAAGAGTCAAGAAGATTGCTCGTTTAAGTAGTCAATTGTTGAGAACCATGCCACTCCCTTAAATTTGATTTTAAATTATTTGTTTGTTTGATATATTTATCATATCGATATTTTCAAGGTAACATTCATGATTTATGCCAGGTTTACAATTCTATCCGTGTTCACTCAAGGCGCTTAAACTTATATAAGCCTATAGGCTCGGCTGTAGCCCATTTCCCAGATGTGTTGGCCTTCAAGATTAAAAATTATTATCATAACAGCTAAAAATTTTACATAGGCCTTTATCTTTAAAAAGGAAATAGTGTATGATTTCCAAAAATTTAAAAGCCAAATCATACTTGGGAAATGGGATATCTATAAAGAAATCCATAAGTTTTAAGTTTATGAAAAGTCAGTTATTGACCCATTCACTACTGGTAAGCAACTTAATTACTAAATGCCAATTTATCAATGTTCAAACAGTTTGAACACATTGACAAATTGACATTCAATAACTACATAATATTTTAATGGCAATTTGATATAAATGTGTTGCTGCCGATGATTTTGGCAGATTTCATTTTCACAGAACCTCGAGAAAGTTTATTTCAGATAAAAAGGGTTTCCTTCGTGTTTATTATTGCTCATTAATATGTATGAACTTAAAGAATGCGGGTTTTATCCAATCATTATCGCGATTCGGGCATTCCTGTGAAGGAATCGTTTAGTGGACTCGATTTACCCGTTTGTTGCTGGAAAGACGATACGACGAACCTTCGATTAGCGCAATGCTAAATGCTAGCGGGATGGATTGGCAATTGAGCTGTCGCTAAAAATCGTTTAATATTAGAAAATATATTCTAATATGTACTGCGGGATTTTAGAAGACGATTCACAATTCTTTTTTTATATCATAATCAATAGTACAACGCATTTTTCTAGCGTTGAATGTGAAAATTCATGTATTTTTAACACATGTATGCCTACCACCGAGTCCCCAGAAATCTCAATACTATCGCTCAGCAAACATTGCCAAAGTTTAATCTGACGGAAATTAATCAACGGATAAATTATTAACGTGTGTTTCGATATCGTACTACGCATCTTTGTGTCATTTTAACAAAATTAATTGCATAAATATATCTAAATGCAACTCTTTTCTCCTTGCCAGTCGGACTAAATAACACGTCAACGACTAGAGGGAATTCCCTCGTCCCTTCCACTTGTGACGCGTGTCACGTGGTGCGTTTCACCGGTTTTACGGAACTTGCCGAGTGATATTAGGAAGCAGCAAAAAGCATAATTTTTAACATTTATAATCACGTTCTTCTAGCATACACGTTTTAAAATGAATAAAAGTGCATGATAACACGTTAATCTAGCATCCCTCTATCTGAAAATGCCACCCATGATCTTTACTTTAAGTTTGTCATTTTCCTTAGATATTCGAATATTCGTATGCTATGCGAATATTCATTCATATTGCTGTATATGAATGGGTATTCGAATATTCGAATATTCGGACAGAACTCTACTCTGAACTCCCTGACTATGAATTTCCAGAAACCTATACATGTATACAGGTAAGCTATTGAATATGTTGGAACCAATTTAACTGGGCGCTTTTGCTGCCTATGGCAGCAAAAGCGTACAGTCAAATTAGTTTCAAAATATTCAACTGTGTACTTATTAAATAGTAGAGGCAAGCAATTCGTACAACGTGTCTGATTATTACAAGTCAAAGACGTGGAAAATAGAATCATTTATGGCGTAATGAGTATGACGTCATCATACACGAGGCTTAGCTGTTTATGACGTCATGATGTCAGATGAAAGATGGATACTCTGGAGAGGCGAATTGGTAACTTAGAAGATGATCATATCTATATCAATAGATAATAACAATAAGATAAGGGGCAGATCAGGCGCCATTCCGCTACAGATCTCCTGACACGTATATTATCTGACGGTATGCAAGTGTAAATATTTGCTAAGAGGCCAATGGTTACACGAGATTATTATAAACAAGATCCATGACCTTTCAATAGCTGCACTAAACAGGCTTATCTTTCTGACATACGCATGTTAGAACACGCGTATGGGCGAGGTAGTATCTGTGTATATAGCGATGTCCATGGCGCCGTTTATCATCAGTCCATCTGACCATCTACCTGTTTATAAATCCAACTATTCTTGTACATATATGTTTGTCTACCGGAATATAAGAAAAGAGAAAGATTCAAAATGTTAAATTCATCATTTGCTGGACACGTTGTGTGAAAGGACTTCATGTAACATGATTAAAGGAGATATAGCTGGTTGGTATAAATAATGGAACTTTCCAATTTATCCATCAATCATATGACGTCATAATCAACTACTCGACGTGTAGGATGACGTCATAATCAATGGCGTCATGAATGGCGTAGATAAGTTGGTCACGAACACCTAATTGATGACGGACTAAGCGTTGTTGTTCGAATTGCTTGTCTTTTTCTATTTAATAAAGACACCGGTGACTATTTTGAAACGAATTTGGCTGCAACAGCACCCAGTCAAATTCGTTTCAAAGTCTGTATAATTTTCAGAGAATTGATAGTCAGACAGTCCAGGGATCGATCATAGGTAGCAACAGAACACAGTCAAATTAGTTTGAGAGATACGGGTACGCATTCTACTTTTGTATAATATAATATCCCTAATATAAATAATACAAGACAAGCTTTCTTGTAAGTAAATAGAAAAGAGCACCAATGCTGTCGATAATAACAAAATGTTGTTGAAAGTAGAAAATGTATATTTCCTCAGCGTGTGTGGCGCAGTAGTGATTACATTGGCTTATAAAGAATTACAAGCTACGAGCTTAGCTACCTAACTTTAAGATGTCTATACGCTTATTTAGATGGTGCAACTACATATCTTCCTTTAAGCGATTTTTGATGGCATATGTACAAACATTCAAACAACTGACAGATGCCATCTGCCGGCATCACTAGCTGCTGGGTGGCGGAACCAAATGCTGCAACACATAGTAAGAACTACGATGCTTGGTTACGTACGGCGGCGTATGTGGGAGTACAAATGTGTACTATTAGTCATTCCGAACATGTATCATATTTCTAGAGCATATTTCCAACTATGTACTTCAAAATAAAGATTGAATGACTAGTAAATTTCGTCATGCAACATACCACCACATATATCTTCCATACCCCACCCGCTGACCCCTTCATTCACTACTTCCATTTGGTCTGTCTGTTTTTTTACGTTCCTGCCTGCCTGCCTGTCTGCCTGTCTCTCTGTCTGTCTGTCTCTCTGTCCGTAGGTCAGTTGATCAGTCGATCGGTCGGTCAGTCGTCCGGTCAGTCATTCGGTCGGTCGGTCGGTCGGTCGGTCAGTCAGTCTTGTTCTATTAGCAAAGTTTTCTTCTCGCTAGAGATTTAATCAAGCTAATTGATGAATTCGATATGTCGATCAAGTAGATGACCTCATAATCACGTATGTCACATGTAGACTAACGTCACAATCATAATTGCGAGATATAATTTGGAAACTACTTTGACTCGGCTGTAAAATTAGTTTCGCCATATTCAACAGCTTACCTTCTTCCTCTTCTTTTCGATCACTGTTTTCACACTTGGAGAGCCGTTCTCAAGATGAAATCTGTGGTTTTCTGCAGTTCTTCCACAGGCCCATACAGCTTTTCAAGAAAAGAGGTTGACAAAGGCCAGATCTCTTCTCTCAGCAGCTGATACGTACTGCAACATTGAAGTATGTGCTCTGTGGTCTGTTCTGCTTCTCCACAAGGACAAGCGGGCGATGTCGTAAGGTGGAACCGCCTGTACATGTGTTGGTTTAGTCTGTTATGTCCAGTTCTGAGACGAAAAATGATCACTTGCTCTGGCCTCGAGAGATAATGGTAGGCATCTTCTGATTGAGGTGTTCTATCGAGTGACTTGATGATAATAGTCTTCATCTCTGTATGCGTAACCATGTTTTCTGTCTGATTCTCTTCTGCACCCACCTTTGCCATCTTGTCTGCTTCCTCATTTCCTTGGACTCCACAGTGTGAGGGGATCCACTGCAATGCTATCCGAAAGCATTTGATGGTTTGTAGTGCTTCTTCAAGTTGTGGCAGCTTACCTTTGGTGATAGCCTCAAGGACGGAGCGGGCATCAGATAAAAAGACAATCTGTGCAATAGGGTCTGCTATTCTGCTGATGGTATTAGCTGCATGGACCAGTGCTTCGACTTCAGCTCTGTAGTTTGTGCAGTGTTTGCCTGTCGGTATTGCAGCTGACTCATGTTGTCCGTTTGGATACTGTATGTGCAGTCCGGCACCTCCGCTCCTAATTGCATCTTTGGCTGATCCATCTGTGTAGATCCTTATCCATGTCTCCTGAGGGTACATTTCTTCCAGCATGGCTAGGGTCAGGGACTTCTTGTTCACATCACTGTGTTCATCTGTGGTTGTGAGATGAGGTACTGTGGTGCGAATAGCTATGCTCTCTAGTTTGTTTTCCCAGGGTGGAGGATCAAGCGTGTGGCTTGGGTCTTCTATTTGTGCTGGCAACATTTCTTGGTGTTTCCTTTGAAGTGCTTTTGTCTCTTTCACAAAACTTGATCTTTTAAGTCTTCCTGATGACAGCTGTGCTTGCCTGATCTTCATCGGGTGGTTGTTGAACGATTTGAAATTTGCAGCTTGGATCAGTGCTTTGCTTTCCCTTCCTTTACTAAGTGGGGGGATGCCTGCTGTGTGCTCCATTTTTTCTATTGGTGTTGATCTCATTCCACCAGTGATGATGCGCAGTGCCTGGTTTTGTACTCTGTCGAGGTTCTGTTGATGAGATTTAGCGGCTGTCATCCATGAGCTGGATCAATACTCAAGGTGTGGTCGTACGACACCTAGGTAGATGGTCTTGAGGATCCTTTCATTGGCACCCCACTTTGTTCCTGCCAGCTTCCTCATGATGTTTAGCTTTCTTCTGGTCTTTGCCTCTGCATTCTGGATGTGCTCCTTCCATGTTAATCTTCTGTCATAGGTGACTCTCAGGTATGTCTGCTGGTCCTCGTACTCGAGTGGAGTACCGCCCAGTGTCAGATTGCCATCCTTGGTTTTGATGGACAGTGAGAATAGCATGGCTGATGATTTTTCTTTGTTGATGGTAATACACCCGCGATTGGCCCAAGCTGTAATTCTGTCCAAGGCGAACTGCATTCTGTACGTGGCAGTCGTTGTGTACTCCTCGGTGCACCAGAGTACGAGGTCTGCATAGAGGGCTGCTTGGATCCCATTGGGCAGCTCTGCTACAATATCATTAATGAAGAGTATGAACAGAGTTGGTGATAATACTCCACCTTGTGGTACCCCTTGTCTCAGCAATACATTCTGTCCAGATTGTCCATCCACCAGCACCCTAGCTCTGCGATTGTGTAACACCAGCGATTGGCCCAAGCTGTAATTCTGTCCTAGGCGAGCTGCGTTCTGTACGTGGCAGTCGTTGTGTACTCCTCGGTGCACCAGAGTACGAGGTCTGCATAGAGGGCTGCTTGGATCCCATTGGGCAGCTCTGCTACAATATCATTAATGAAGAGTATGAACAGAGTTGGTGATAATACGCCACCTTGTGGTACCCCTTGTCTCAGCAATACATTCTGTCCAGATTGTCCATCCACCAGCACCCTAGCTCTGCGATTGTGTAGGTATGACTTGGTCCATCGGAACATGTTGCCACCGATGCCTGTGCGCCGGAGCTTCACGAGGAGGCCATCCTTCCACACCTTGTCAAATGCCTTCTGCAGACCAATAAAGGCAGCTAGCATCACCTTCTTGGCTTGAAAAGTGTCCTCTATGACCTGTGCAAGATGTGTTGTTTGATCTTCTGTGCTCCTGTATCTTCTGAAGCCAGCCTGCTCTGAAACTATAATGTTCTCCGACTCCAGGTACCACTGCAACCGCTGGTTGACGATGCGCTCCATGGTCCTGCTTATGCAGCTTGTAAGACTGATAGGAGGGTAGCTCAGCACTTTCGTCTTGTTCTTCGTCTTGTTCTTCCCTTTTTTCAGAATAGGAGTCATTCTGGCTTCCTTCCAGCACTGAGGAACCTCTGCATTGGTCCAACTGAGATTAAAGATATCTAGCAACTTGCGGAGAGATGCATTACCAAGATACCATTACCTTGATATTGAGATTCTGAGAATTCAGGGTTAGATCGATCCCAACACGGGAAAATGTGGGCGGAGCTTAGCCAGAAAAGGGCTGGCAATAGCTAGAAATGGATACACCCATTCACAATCAGTCATTATCAAGTCTAAGATGAACACAGGCATTGCATTACAGTCAAAGACATATATGGCATATACTTGTTCTTTGAGTGTGACAACCTGTCTTAGGGTTTGATCATTATGATCCCGCACATGGTATTTTCCTTATATTAAGTGACCACCTGTAGCGAGTGTTGATGGCCCATGGAATGTCCATTCTAGCGGGTACTTAGTGCATTGTTATCTTCATCTGACATGAAGTACTATTGACACCAAATCAACACATATCGTCTGGAGGTAGGTAGACCTCTTGGCAGTGAGAGAAATTCTAGAATTATTGCACAGAATTATTTCTATAAGCGTGTATTCTGTCGGAAGTCTACAGAATAATTAGGACTGAATATTGAATAATAATAATAATAATAATAATAATAATAATAATAATAATAATAATAATAATAATAATAATAATTATGTTTGAGGTACAATTATAAATTTTGAGGCTTGTCACTAAAATAGTAATGCATCTCTTACTCATTTCACATTTGAATTTCCAGTTCACAATATTGCGCTGCTCAGCTGATCTCTCTCTCTCTCTCTCTCTCTCTCTCTCTCTCTCTCTCTCTCTCTCTCTCTCTCTCTCTTTCTCTCTCGTGTACTTGGCTAAGACTGTCTGATTGGTTCCTCTCTCTAGCTGAAGTTGGCTGCGATTAACTGGTTGGTCGCTTTCTTTCCATTCCAGCGGGCTGAGATCGCGTGGTTGCTCCAGCACTCTTTTGTCTTCAGCGAATTGCCATCTGGAAAGCATCTCACAAGAAAATGTAATATCTCGGTATCCATAGTATTAGTGCATTGCACATGACTGAAAAAACATGAATGCCCTTTGATTATATGCATTTACATTTGAGGCATTGTATGGCGTAGGATGTGTATCGCGTAAACAGATATTTACTTCAGTTTATTACATAATGCGATTTCTAATGATAGATTTCCACTAACGATTCTCTTCACAGATAATTAATATCGTATCGCGATATAGCTTTTTCAGTAGAAAGCTTGAATTGGTAAAGTAGGCAAAAGCTACGCGCATGGGAATTATGGACCCGTGATTATGTATTTATATGGTTATCCGATATTATGTCAGTGCATTATATTGTATAGTATGTTATTGTAATCAAGGATATGGCTGTTGCTTGCTTGTTGTTGCGTACTTATCTTTGAACGCATAAAGGATCTCTCTCCTAAATTTAAACTATGAAATATCACTAGAACGTTTATACACCACATTCGTATGCAAATAATACTTTCTGTTTCTGCGATTCGCAGTGTAACGTACACTAAGACGCAGAGCAATCGTCTTATGGAAGTTTGAGATTGGAGAGCTTTGTAAATAACCCCCACCCCGTATATCGGCTTTGGCTATGTGTCACGCCAAGTCTTTGATATTCATGAACATGTCAGGGTAATTCTACTTCTACAGTTTAACCACCGCTGTCGTCATTTCAAATCAGCCACTGCAAAGTGCACTATTTGCATTTCTTTAACATTATTCTACGAGTCATTTCTCACATTGTTTACATGGGATTGACTCTAGTAATATGTCGTGTTCCAATGGATAAACATAAGGTACTGCATGTATATCTGAGCATTACATCACACGTACTCCCATGTCAGAAATCAATGGCATGCACAAGATGAGATCTCTGTAACATGACACGTCACTTCCCCATACCCACTCTCTCCGAACACATTTATATGACGCACCCCTCTCCCCGAACACATTTATATGAAGCACGACTCTCCCCGAACACATTTATATGCAGCACCACTCTCCCCAAAAACATTTATATGCAGCACCACTCTCTCCGAACATATTTTTATGCAACACCACTATCCCCAAACACATTTATATGAAGCACCACTCTCCGCGAACACATTTCTATGCAGCACCACTCTCCCCAAATACATTTATATGCAGCACCACTCTCTCCGAACACATTTATATGAAGCACCACTCTCCCCAAACACATTTATCTGCAACACCAATCTCCCACAAATACAGTTATATGCAGCACCACGCTCCCCGAACACATTTATATGCAGGACTCTCTCCCCAAACACATTTATATGAAGCACCACTCTCTCGGAACACATTTATGTGAAGCACCACTCTCCCCAAACACATTTATATGCAGCACCAATCTCCCCCAAATACATTTATATGCAGCACCACTCTCCCCGAACACATTTATATGCAGGACTCTCTCCCCAAACACATTTATATGCAGCGCCACTCTCTCCGAACACATCTATATGAAGCAGCACTCTCCCCAAACACATTTATATGCAGCACCAATCTCCCCAAATACATTTATATGCAGCACCACTCTCCCCGAACACATTTATATGCAGGACTCTCTCCCCAAACACATTTATATGCAGCACCACTCTCTCCAAGCACATTTATATGAAGCACCACTCTCCCCAAACACATTTATATGCAGCACCAATCTCCCCAAATACATTTATATGCAGCAGCACTCTCCCCGAACGCATTTATATGTACGCGACTCTCTCCCCAAACACATTTATATGCAGCACCACTCTCTCCGAGCACATTTATATGAAGCACCACTCTCCCCAAACACATTTATATGCAGCACCAATCTCCCCAAATACATTTATATGCAGCACCACTCTCCCCGAACACATTTATATGCAGGACTCTCTCCCCAAACACATTTATATGCAGCACCACTCTCTCCGCGCACATTTATATGAAGCACCACTCTCCCCAAACACATTTATATGCAGCACCAATCTCCCCAAATACATTTATATGCAGCACCACTCTCCCCGAACACATTTATATGCAGGACTCTCTCCCCAAACACATTTATATGCAACACCACTCTCTCCGAGCACATTTATATGAAGCACCACTCTCCCCAAACACATTTATATGCAGCAGCACTCTCTCCGAACACATTTATATGCAGCACCACTCTCTCCGAACACATGTATATGTAGGACTCTCTCCCCAAACACATGTATATGCAGCACCACTCTCTCCGAACACATGTATATGCAGCATCACACAGAAACAGAGCCAACGATATTGGAGCAATACTGGAGGAATCCCGGTTTAGCTATGCCCCGCCTATCTCTAGCTAAGTTCAACTCAAGCTGTGCCCGTGTTGGGATCAATTGATCCCTGCATTATGAATAGCAATTTCCAGAAACTATACAGGTAAGCTGGTGAATATTTTGCAATTAATTTGACTGGGTGTTGTTGCTGCCTATGGCAACAACGACGCCTAGTCAAATTAATTTCAAAATATTCAACATAATGTTTAATAAATAGTACAACTTGACGGACGCGTTATTAACATACTAAATCGCGACGCTGATTACGTAATTGATCATGACGTCAGCCTACATTTGATGTAGCTGATTATGACTAAGAAACTGGAGTCATTAATAACCGGTATGATGCATGTCGACAATCTCACATGGTTGAGTGTGGTATATATGGCTTTGATTTTAATGGTTTTGCCATTCTTCAAGAACCGATACTTTGATCTTTAATAAGATTCTACAGTGTAGCAGGATTTAGATATGTGGGGTGTGTGGTGTCTGTATTGGAAAGGTGAGTGCTAATTTGCTAATAAAGGTGTACGCTCTTAAATGTTTTTCTTGCATTATTCAGTAAGGACAACTTTCAACCGTTTTGTCCGCTAGGTCTGCAGAAAGCTTAAATGGCATTTTCCAAATGAGACTAACCTAAAGAAAGTCATGACATTTGATATTTCAGTGGATTATGTCGATGGATGTGCACATTTGGAAACTGTGCATACGCGTGCATATAACTATTTCAATTAATTTGTGATATAGAAACACGTCAGCAGCGCCCATAAGTGTCTTGTTGTGCCGGCTCGTAGTAGAGGTGGCTCATTCCACATATGAATTCGACTGAACGACCATAACTTTGTAGCTAGTTGCAATCTTCGCATTGTGTTTAAGCTTTTAACACTTAGATAGAGCACGTGGGGCAAGCAGTACGCCTAGATTTTGGTACCAGCCTGGCCCTAGATGGTGCAATCTGCCGGCAGGCGTGTCTCACTTTACTAATGCTAAGTCAATATGCCGGCAGTAGTCTTACACTTTACTCATGCTAAGTCAACTGGCATTGTTATACTTTCCAGACAGTGTGTTAGTAATTTAATCTAACCTGATTTCACTCGCTTTGAGGAACAGATTAAGCTAAGAGAATAAACATCATAATTCATTTATTGCAGTGGCAAGGATGAGTAGCAAACTCCATCAAAGATTATTTATAATAGGATTTTCCAAAATCATTAATTTAGCCATTGCATAATATTCCATGTGCCAGTAGGGTTGGGTCGTCCAATCTGGCGGAGGGGGGAGGGCGAATGCTCAAAGTAATTTTTGGCCATGTCTATATCCCTAGAGATGGAAAATATATAATAGCATTGCGGCATTCACAGCTTCCTGCACAGCTTCTTGTGTGTTATAGCCTTTTTAAAAGACCTACCACATTTTCACTTCAGTTGTATTTCCGTTGTGTTTTTAAAGTGGTGACTGAACTAACACTTTAATACAATTTTGAATAAACATGTCAGAAGCATAAAATTTACAGCCAGTGTGAATAAAAGATGATTTCTTATAGAAAGCTATATTTTAATTGACTAAGAGTTATCATTTTAATACATTTATATCGAGCACGTTTCAAATGCAATTCGTGAAGTTTCATTTTTTCACAGAAAATTATCATACGGTTTAGGATGTGATGCTGTCATCACACATCCTTATAGAAGGTCCCTGTTGCACGAGAATATTGACCAGACTTGCATTATTAACCATGTATAATATGTACGGTTTCATTTCCGTTACATTTGGGTGATGCTATCCGAATGAGTACAGCTACAATTTCGTAGCACAAATTCTATCTGTCTGTCTGTCTGTCTGTCTGTCTGTCTGTCTGTCTGTCTGTCTGTCTGTCTGTCTGTCTGTCTGTCTGTCTGTCTGTCTGTCTGTCTGTCTGTCTGTCTGTCTGTCTGTCTGTATGTATGTATGTCTGTCTGTCTGTCTGTCTGTCTGTCCGTCCGTCAGTGTACCAGCAGCTGTTTCTCAGATAACAATGACCCATTAAACTAGGTACACCCAACTTTGGATATGATGAAACATTTAAAAATGACAAAATCATTCGCTTAATTCCTTTTATAATAATAAATGGACCGATGCAATTCCGTAAAGTCTAAGTAAATTGAAAGCACGTGCTCGCTGTTTATGCAAATTGTCCTCTGCTAGGATATCTATACGATATACAGTTTCCTGTCTTTCACAAGCAAAATTGTTTGACTATGACACATGGCCTATTTGAAAGGTGGTAATTTTGTGGACTGTGTTGTTTTGATTAAATGGGAATAAATTTCAAATCCTATTTATACCTAGCACTATTATAAGCTTACTTTAATTTTTTATTTAATGCATTATAGTGTTGCTGGTTACAGAACTGCGCAGTGGGCTAGAATAGAATATGATAGTATTGCAGTAGTGGCTTTTGTCGCAATGGCAGAAAATCACCAACACAAATTTGCCCAAGTCAAATGCAGCATCCACCAGCCATGTCAGGACTCATCAGAAAGTCTCCGTATCAGTCCACAGAGCTATGAATTATGGCTAACTTTGTTAGAAGCCGCTGAAATTAAGAATTGTGCCCCAATTCTAGACATTGCCATACAACTTAAAGAGAAGGAAATCTCTCAAATGTTCTATCACAGAAATCCAGGAGCCTTTTCAATATGAAAAAGGAATTGGAGACGCTGAAGTGGTCTACAGATGACACTTTCTGTGGAAAAGCATCGCGGGAAAAGCTTATCAAAGCTATGTGCAGATGAACTATACCAAAGGGTAAAAACAAAGGCTTATAAGGAATCTTTCCAGTACATCCGAACTGTTATCATACCCAATAAGCATATTGTCATGATCACTTCTTTGACAGCTAAACTTGAATCAATTGTGCAGTCAAGTGGAATTGAACTATTAAAGGAGTCAACAAAATCATCTGTAGGAAACTGGAATCTGACCTTGGACAATCCTTTCCTAGACGAGCCGAGAAATTTGCTCTCTATTCCACGTAATGTCACATTGCAGGACATTGTCTTAGAAAAGCGGATTTTGCAAAGAGAACATAAAGTTGGAAAACAAGATCTAAGACCAAGTTCATCAATCAGACGTCGCCACATATTCGATCTGCCATAAAGAAAGACATGAGAACAACTCCATGGCCTTACCATCCTTCTGTACACAAAGAATCATTCATGGTACCAGATTATCTTGTATGGATTCTCACAGGGATACTTACTGGAGATCCTGAAAATAAGAGTAGATGACAAAGGGCAAGATGCTGATTTGGTGGTTTAGTCAGGGCATAATTTATACAGTGACATGCGGCCAATGTAAACCTCCTAAACATATACTCCTACCATATGCTGTGAAAACAGTTACTGGTAATGTTGAAGTAATCCAGACACTGAACAGACATGGACATGGAGTGTCATACTCAAAGCGGGAAGAAAATGATACTGCCCTGTGCCTCCAGAAACTAGCAGCTACCATGGATCAACAAGTTGTTGTTCTAGCTTCTATTCAGTCTAATGTAGTTACAAATCTAGCATTGGACAATATAAACAGAATTGATGAGATGCTCCCAGGAAGAGACATCTCATTGGGTGTATGGAATTGTAGTACAGTACAAAGTATGTGGTCCACATTTCCCGAACGCTACTACATTAAGAAACAAAAGTTTCCACAGAACGTCAAGAGCTTGAGGTATATATTGCTGGAGAGCGAGTTGGCCCACGGTCACTGACAACCACATCTATTAATTTGTAACGAAATATCCTAGATTCGAACTTACGTCATAATATGTCGCTGTTTAAATGATACGGTCGGTAAGAGTGTTGCTGTTGTGGATTTAAGAGCCTAGGCAGTGTCGTCATCAGAAAATCTGTATACCTCCCAGTATTTCTTGGTGATTGTTTAGTACGTTTTAAAAATAACTGCACTGCATTTGATGTGTACTGGCTAGTGTTGTTGAACCCAGTGGGCCTGATTTTCCTTGTTAACTAGCAGTGAAAGTTGTAGAAACTATAACAGGATAGTGGTTAACATTTTCGGATTCGTGGTGTTCTTTACGCTGGTGTCACGTTGTGTCAACTACAAAGATGCGGCCGTGGAAATCAGTCAGATATATAGAGATCGATTTAGCATGATGGGATAATGCCATATTGGCGCATCACAACAAACAATCAGGATCATGTTAGGCCGTTAAATTGATGGAAAATCGAAAACTGGTAACACTGCGGTGAAACAATTTAATTTAATTAAAGTGTCTGTTTGTGTTTATAAATGTTTTAGGGAAGTCATCAACAATAGGAATTCGGATCTTGTCTCAGAAAGGGTTCTTAAAGCAAACGTTGCTATGCAACAGTCGTCACAAAAATACGAAAATCAGTAACGCAGAATAATTTACAGAATATAGGGTGAGTTGACAAGCTATAGAGCTGTTGTAAACAAAATAATTTAGATTTTGGCGACAAATTTATTTTATCGCATAATATTAAAGCCCAAAAAACTATAAATATACTTCTTCAAAATTTTATGTTTGTTTCTTTCCTGGCCCCTTACCTTCCTCTTGAGAAAGTTGTCTTGTTCTTCTTCTTGTTATAATGCTAAAATAGAAACTCTGGCTATGGGAGGGTGGGAATAGTAATGTCGAATGTGACATTATGCACACCGGCACGGGCATTTATTCTGATAGCAATCTAAGGTAGCATTCACGTTAAAGTAGAGTCATCCCAGAGCAAGCCGATGAATTGATTACTTTCGCAGGGCTGAAGACTGTAATTGCATACCTAAGACCGACTAGTTAATGGAGGAATCTGGTTTCTCAGTCAAATATATGACGTCCTAATCAACCACATCACATAGGCATAGGCAGAAACCGCACCCAGTCAAATTACTTTTAAAATATTTAAAATATTCAACGGCTTCTCTGTATAGTTTTCTGGAAATTGAGATTCAGAGAATGCCGAGGGTGTAGGAATCGATTCATCCCAAAACGGGCACAGCGTGTATCATAACTAGTGATAGGTGGGGCATGGCTGAAACTGGATTCCATCACTAAGCAGTTGCATTGACTGATACACCCACCATAAATTGCAATATAATATTTTTCTTCACTACGCATTTCAGAAATGTCTCCAGATTGGCATATTAAAAGTTCAGAAAACCATAGTGTGCCTAATTTGCATATATTCCGTTGGCCGTCAAAATATTGTTATTTACAACTAGATAAGATTGTCTGTGATTTAAAAAGCTAAGCGTTAGCTTTAGAACACAATAACTCTATTTATATACATCGTTGCCTGAATAGATAACTACTTCCCCTGAAATAATCTAATATGACTTAATTGCCGTTTTGTGTGTATTTATGGTGCTACACGTAATATATTAGACTGATAGCAAAGGAAGTATTATGAATTCTTGTCTCAAGGAAATGTATCTTAACTAGATTTTATCCAACCGGTAATCTGTCTACATGGGGATCCTTTCAAAATAGCATACTAAAGAAAATGATGTACAGAGCAATAATTCAAAAGGAAGTCACAATGGCACACGTTATACTACTATAGTGTAAAGGCGAAAATATGATTTCTTGTCTCAAGGAAAATTGTATCTTAGCTTAATATTATCCTCCCTTTAATCTACCAGGTTTATGGATACTAAACGAATAATATACTAGCAAAACCATGTAACAGAAGTGTACTTCAAAATGAAGTAACAATGGCGCGCACTATACAGTCAACCAGGTATATTACGGCAATCAGCTTTTGGGACCATATGATTACAATTCACTAACTAGAACATTTTGTTATTTCACTGCACATATTACAGGGGATTGTACTATCAGAACATCTGCATCACCGTTGCCATAGTGTGATTCATATTCACGTTGCTCTAGCTTAGCACCTAATATCTTTATGAATATCTAATGCCCTTGATGGAAAGAAAATCTTCCATCTTAGATTTCATGACAATGGCATTTGAGTAGCTTACTGCTGCTCCCACATGACCTGCTGTCCGACGTTGGTTAGTACTGTCCTTGGTAGAGAGATCCTCATATTCATCGAAAACACGAAAACTATGACCGGGTATCTATGCTTTCTGTTAACATAGTTAGTGTACTAGAAATCAGTGTAAGTTGAGCCCTGTTTCCATAGTTCAAGCTGAAGGAGGGAACCCCACTATGAACATACTGAAGATAGATTACAGCCAGTTCGTTTGCCGGTCTCATGATTTTCATTTTTTTGGTTTTGAATAATGCTGATGGATTGCTGAAACACTCATATAGGAATATGTCCGGCAGTAACAAGTCTTTGACACAACAACTGTGAATGAATTACATTAGCGGTAAGCTTTGTGGTTGAATTAACATTCAGTATCACAACTCGGTCCTTCTGTATAAAGCATAATCTAATACTTTATTCCCTGTCATTGATTCCACAATTGTATCCCCCAATTCCTCAGGCATGGTCAACATTTATGTTACTAACTGAATTGGTAAATGTTACAAAGTTGCACAGGTTGGGATCATTATTGAATAGGCATAGTGAGTCCAAGAGATTGTGGATACATTGTAGCAACCCCAAAATATATATAATTAGCTACTCTTACAGTATTATCATTATAAATATTATGAGCTTAACTCAATATGTAAGATAATGGGTAACCATAAACCTCCAACCATGAAAACTGTGTCATAGATTAGACTTTTTCCAATTGTGGCGAGGTAGCAGTAACAATTGCCAGCTGCAGATTAACATAGTATGCGCAGTTTGGTATTCTTTCACCACAGCATTGTTCCATTAACTTTCCTTTGCCGATCAGTGGACTCTGCCTAATCAACGGCACCGTATCCAATGGCTTCTGAATGGATAGCTACTGGTCAACAGCATCAAGGTTGGCCGCTACAGTGCCAGCCCTTCTACCAACCACTGTTGATCCTAATTTATTTGTCGATGTCATCAGATTAGACCTCAAAACAGATTATCAGATTATGATGTGAACGACCAATGAATGAATATGGAAGCTGATTCTGAGGTAGCTGATTACGACGCAAAGTAGATTTTCGAGGAATAGTCTGGTGATAGTGTGTCCGATGCTGATGTTAACCATGATAACCAATAAGCGTTCCAGTTATTTCAGTTAATATGAAAGAAAGTATTGTCACGTGTGTTTTATTCATGAGTCACACTAACACTGTTTTGATGAGAACCATGCAATTACTTATTTTTAAAGTCCAAAATGAAAATTCCTAAAACTTGCTAGTTGAATCTCAACTGGAACATGTCCGCTGGTAAGAAATATGAGTAACACAGTATAAGCAAAGTAGTCTCTCGTAAGTATTATTATGTCGGAGTCGCATTTTTCGATACAGTAGCAATTAGACCATGGGGATATATCTTGAGGGGAGTGAATTTTCAAGGAATTGGCCTGTTAACTACAACTGGGAGTGAATAAACATTGCCTTCACTGCTTCACGTATGAATGTAGCTTCCGAAACCTGAACGTGCACATTGTCCTCAGACTGGTTCGGTAAGACAGCATCCACGTATGTATAGGTTAAGATAATGAGTCAATTAAATGATACCATTAGCTTTGTAACATTGTCAGAAAAATACCCAATACAAAATCCCTAGAATAATATATGGGGTGGCTCGACGGTAGCTTTCTCCAGAAAGGTACCACTGTCTATGTATGCGTGCAAAATAATGTTATTGTTAATTAGTGTGCTTTGATAGTGAAAGTATAAAGAATGCCTGCAAAAGCAGTTTGTCCGTTGTAGGCCATACCATGAATAGATATAACTTTAGAATCCAGAAAGCGTTTGCTGTCTGTAAACTTGGGCATGTCTCTGGTTTAGACTGGCCAAACAAAAACCATTTATATTGAATAGACGTATTGTATAATTTTCGTCAATATTTTGAATATCTAGACAGAAATTCCACCACTGATTTCTGCAGGCTGCTTGGGTAAACTGTTGATCGTCCAGAATAACTAAAATTCACTTTCAATGTCATTCCTCATTTGTCCATGCGTATTCTGCACATAAATTTAGCCTGTCCGGCTTAGCATGAATACATGCCATCCTGTAACCCCTTTTTCTGATGTTCCAGCTCAGCTGGTTCAGGCTAAGGAATGCCAGCTTTCCACTTTCGAAGCGTCTTCATGTCACAAGAGATGCCTTAATTATGTTGTTTGTGTCTGTTAGGTTGCATAAGTTAGCTTCAATTCAGTGTTAAGATAACTCTTCACTAGAGATGGGAGATAATGGCTCGAATCGATATGTCCCAAGAACTGGATAGTTAGGCTAATAAAATCACTTAGCTGCAACATGAAGGTATATGCAGCCGGGCCCCCTCTATTCGTATGCTAATAGAAACACGCTTATCAACCACAGTTGGGTGCTTAGTAACTCATTGGTTCTTGTTTCTACTCCGCACACGCGCGCTCGCACGTAGAAAATCACGCCGCGCGGAGACATACCACAGTCTGAACACGCGCACACGCACACAATCACGCACGCTCACGCGCTTGGTTGCTCGCTCGCTCGTGCACGCCCGCATGTTACACAAGCATGCACGCACGCAACCATGTAGGCATGCACAAACGCATGTACAAATATGTATGAAGACAAACGCACACGTACGCCCACCACACATACACACACATACAGGCGCCACGTATGCGACAGCAACAGCTTCAAGTCGAATTAGCTACAAAATAATTAACGGCTTATTTGTATGTGTGATGACACGCATTCTTTCAATTCATCATAGGTGTTCATTATTAGGTTATGTGTCTAATGTACACAAATATTGTGGGTTTGATGTGGTGCGCGTCAATGGGCCCCACGGTTTATAATATCCCAGAAAGAAGGAAATATGCAGAGAAAATATTTGCAGTAGTAATATTTGCCCTGCTACGCCCCTGATCAGCGTATGTAATATTGATGTTCTCTGATTGTTATTGCTTAAATGTCGATGTGTAATTAGTAACGTTAGCCATCTTGAATGAAATTAATCTCAACGCTGCTAATAGAATTATTAATCCAGCTGAGATTATAACTCATGAAATCTTGATAATGTGCATTCTGTTGCATACACACATGCATATACACTCATCGACTATGTGAGCGAAATCCTGAAGGATTATTTCTATCTCCAATTTATAATTACCTAGTCAGCGGATAAAGCCGCGGTTTGTAATTGACTGGACGCCAATCCATCAATAGGTGTAGTAATGTATTAAGATGCTAGACTGTACAGTCAATTCAAACGAATTAAAGGCGCTGAAAGCATACCTCGTCTAATTGAATTACACTAACTGAAAATGTCTTTAGTCCTCCTTAGGCGACCGCCTCACTTAGGCGACCGCCTCACTTAGGCGACCGCCTTTTAGATCACGAAAAGCAAGCATTAACCCTGTAATTTTCGGATTTGGTTAAGAAATTTGAAATTTTCTCAGAGAAACTATCGATTCCAGATCAAGAGCGAATTATTCTTGCAGATTTACTACGTTGTTGATGACGAGGTCATGTGATTGACTGAGCAACTGGATTCCTCCACTAAACATAATTGTATCAGTGATGCCCAGTGCGTTCTGTATTATAGGGGAACACAAACGGATACGGGTCAAATCGTGTGCAATTATGCTTTTGTATATTTTAAATAAAGTAAAATACATTGTTTGTAAATTTTCGAATTGCCTAATTAGTCGGGGAGCCACTATCTGCTCAAAATAAGGGCTTATCCTACACCGGTTGTACAGCAAAATATGAATATATCTTTTTAATCCATAGGTTGTCCTGGTTCAGAATTTGGATGTTGTACAAAATTTTAGGCCAGCAAGAGTGATGTAATTATAACGCTATACAGAGGATCCTCAATATCTGTAAAATTAAATGTTTTATATATCAAAAGGGTTCTATTATTTTTTGTCTTAAGGAGACTGCTTCCAACCAGTGAAAACAATATATTTCCCAAATCCTTATTATATAGTAATTACTAATCTGTCCCGTGTGCACATCTGGCCCACAACGGAAATGACGTTACCAATACAAACAATATGATGGTTAAGAGGCAACAAAATAATCGAGAAAGCTATTTTTCTGATATGGGATTTTTCATTATTTGTTGAAATTATTCATAAAAGGTTATTAATCTGATTATATATTAACTTATCTGTGTATATAAACATGTTTCAAGCATGAAACACATTTATCTGTCCAGACCGATAACTGACTATACCAACCACCTGCTTTGGGAGTTTTACCCTTATCTTTCTGAGGTCAGAATATAACATTTTAAGACTCCGTAGAGGAGAAACATGTGTGTATATTTTTTTTTAACTTTATTGCGCGCATATTAACATTGTTTTTTAAAATGTAGAGCAGCGCTAGATTCTGTTATATGCGGGCAGTACATGTTAACATCAGAGTGATATGGGTTTAAAAGATAACAGATAAAAGACCAGCCTGTTTTTAAAGAAACTTCATCTTGCAACCCAAGGAACGCTATCCAACTAGTGCCAAAATGCCACTTATCTTTAGTAAAACCCAGTCAAACCTGTCTAAAACAGGCGACTTAGGGACCACCAAAACGCGGTCACTGACCTGTCGTGCTTCAGAAAATGAAGACTCTAGTTTTCACTGATGGATAGGTACGCCTTCCAATCATTACCTTTTAGTATTACCTGTATTGCGCTTGTGATGTAAGTCCTCGTCCGATGGTTACTTGGTTAGCACGCTTTTTCTCTGTTTGTTCATTTTTTCTATGGAGCCCAAATATGTTCATCACAATGGGTAGTTTCAACAATAGTGTATGTTATTTGTGCACAAAACTTCTGAAAGACGTTAGCATAATCCCCACTAGTATATGTTGGAGATACTAACATCGCAGCTGCCATACCATCAATAAACCCCTCCCCGCATACTGATGCACTATTTTGTGTCATTCCTCTTGTCTATGATTAGTGTTGTTCGGGAGATAAGCCTAGAACAGCACCTATGCACAGAGTAGACTCTACTTCCTCAGTTGTTTGCTTTCGGTCACATTAATTATGCTTGATGCTTAATATACCAGCACATACTGTTGCATAGACTAACGGATACTAATCCAAATGCGTGGCGAGGATTGAACGAGAATTGATTTGGTGGCAATTTGAGCGGAGAGTCATTTTCTATTGTACATTCGGGATCCCATCATTGAAACAAAAATAAATCGTGAGGTGAAAGTGAAAAGTGTTCTGATGAAGAGTGGGTATAGTACGAGCATTGCAACAACAAATACCTTCATCAACACTAGTCATTTAATAGCAACATTATGTGTTACAATGCAAAATAATCTCACCTTTTAACTTCATCAATGCATCACATTTGCGCAATTAAACCACCTAAAGCGATGATCAGAAGACTTGTTGAGAAACCTGATATGTTTCTATTTCAATTTGCACCCTGGTCCGCAAGCGACCTCAAAGCTTTAACCATGATAGATGACAAAATTATTCAAAACTTGCTCAAATTCACGCAAACTGGACAACGCCTTTACGTAGAATTGATTGATTATCGAATAAAGATAAGTGCCGCTAATCGTGTGAGCTCCTTCAGGCGATCTAGATAACCAAGGTCAAAACCCGTTTGAAAAAAAATTAAAAAATGAACCAATTTATGAATATTCTCAACGAAGATCAACAACCTTTCAGATAGCTTGTAGGAAAGGCCACTAGTGCTTAAGAGGCACACACACGCCCTCTGCCAGTGGTGTTTCTTGCATTGGCTTCACCTGAGAGAACTTGTGACAAGGATTTAATGACTCTCTACATAATCATCTCATTTATGACACTAATTCAGCCACAAATACTGTACCGGTACGTGCTGAGTGGATTATTGATGGTATGGCAGCTGTGTCGTTAGTACCGAAGAGATACTTGGAGAAACTATGCTGATGCTTTTCAAATGTTATATACACACTAACATATACAAATCCATTGCAACTAAACATTGAGATAGATACATATGGGAAACATCGAATAACCTAACAAATACAGAAAAGGCACAGTAATTAATCTATGGGAAGAGGATTTATATCACAACTGCTGAACATGCAATGACCAAAAAGCACAAAGATGCGTTCCTATCCTACAGGAAAAACAATATAGAATTGATTAATTTCTTTGTGGAACATTTTAAATAGAATGAAGCAATAGCCAATTTGATAATTACACGTTTGTGACCCTTTGATGTATACGCCACCCATCTTATATCAGCCTCATGATGACTGCACCTTTCAGGATTCTCTATTCCATCAGCTAGTAGAAATCAGATATTCTCAGACTATGTTATAACAACAGAGTCTGAGAATATCTGATTTCTATTATCTGATGGAATAGAGAATATTGAAAGGTGTAGTCATCATGAGGCTGATATAAGATGAGTGGTGTATGCTTCAAAAGGTGAGAATCCCGTAGACATGATAGCCAATGGTATTAATATTTTAGTACTCCTGACTTACGCTAATAATACGCATGTAGCAGTGTGATGCCTAGAGAAGAGTGGATGATGAAAATTAACAGCGACAGATACATTAGTGCGAACACCATATGTAATAGACTATGTGATGAAGTATGTAATGTGTTGCCAGCATATCATAGTATCACTGGTTGTAACATAACCTCCTCTCCATTTGTCATAGGCATGGTATCGCCATTCATGAAGAAGATAAAAACTGTCAAAAATGGGCCTATTGTATGGGGTAGGAGAGACATCACCATCTGTATATACAATCACTAACGCACAGATATTCATGCAAACTGTTATGTACATTGGCAAAGACAAGGAAGATATTGTAAAGACCAGGATCCGCATGTATGAAAGAAAGAATATTATGTCATGTTATAGTGTAATGCCTGATCCAAAGAGCCTGGGTGGACATTTCAAATGGCCTGACTATCAAACTTTTATCTGGCGTGAATGAATGGAACATTGAATAAATAGAATCTGATGCTGGCTTGATATCATTATGGTTTAGCTGCTCATAGTGCCCTCCATATTTGCCATCCAAGAAACGTAGAAAGTCTAAGAGCAATTTAGTGTTTACAGATTATCGAGCAGATGGTAAACAACAAGCTAATTCCAAATATTGTTCGCGACCAAAGGAACAACTCGAAGGTGTAATATTGACGAGGATGATGCAGAGAATGGGGAGTATATGAACACTGGTGATTCTGAATCTGATTCTAATTGATAGTGAATGTGATACTAATGAGGATGCGGGTTGTGCATATTACATCTAGTTTGGTGAAGATACTAGCAATGAACTGGCATTATAATGTATTAAGGTATTTACGTTTTGCATAAACAGTTTGGGCATTGTGCATCTAATTATTCATCACCAGTCCGCCGAGCGCCAAAATAGCTTTCTCTAGCTTCAATGCCATATATTCATCATCTAACAGATTGCTCTATTACATCAAGAGAATACGTGCAACAATTTAGAATTCTGTGGTGGACATATTGAATTATTTCGGTCATGTGAGCTACGGGCCATATAGTGAGTCTGGTCACATTTATCTGACTAGAATGCATTTACTTAACCTGCTATACCCCAGTATAGCCATCAAAACCATCATTCGATCACATCTAGAAGTTAAGAAATAACAGTTTTAAAGGACTTTGGTGGCCATCTTGCATTTTTATCTGTCATGTGACATATAATTTAAAACTTGAAACCGAGTTGAAACATTACTACAGCCAGACCACATTTATGCGACCGCTAATCATGCAATTCTCTCACATATATAATATGTATGCGATATCTAAGAACTGAACAGTAATGTATAACAAAACGATGTAACGGACATGTTGGGGTTTTTAGGCAGACTATAACTGTTTGCGATAAGAATTTAAGAGATAAAAATTAGATTTCATGAGCCCAGAAGCCACAGTTTAGACACGATGGTCAACTTTTTGTACCATCTGAAAACTTCAGAATATGGCTTTAGGTGTCAGCCGCAGCCATCTTGGATTTATGCAAATTACCTCATTAAATATGCAGAGAATTAAAGTGTACATAGTAGATTTGGATTATGCAACAAAAACGAGTTTAGAAACAAGTAATATACCTTTAATAATACGAAAGCTGAGGCTGTTAGAGATATATCACTTTCTATGCGGAGTTACAGGTGTATTAAATTCGGCTGATCTGGCATAACTCTTTTAGTCTGGGAGCAAAATCCTAGATTTTAAGTTTAATCCTACACCGGTTGAAGAGAGAACAGATTTTTGCATTTTGCCATTTTGCTTAGGCCAATTACATCATTTCCATCGTTAGCAAAATGTAGACATGTGTGAGATCCGCTATTAATACATAACCATGACTTTGGAAATATATACGTTTCTTGGGTTGCATTTGGTATAAGACAGAAAACGAGATAAGAAATTTGCTATTTTCAGAAATTTGATTTTACAGTTTTAGGTGTCCTATGTATGACGTCATTACACCACTTTTTCTTGCCTAAACAAGTGTACAACATGCAGATTGTGAATCAGGACATCATAAGGACTTAGAAAATGTATACATGTAGTTGGCGCAACAAGTGTAGGATAAACTTGAATTTTGAGATTTGGCTCCAGGGCTAATAAATTTCGCCTCGGGATGCCATTTTCTTCATAGCTCCCTATGGCTAATTCAAACACCACCATATTAATGAAATGCAAGGTGGGGGGGGGGGGGCACTAGTGTTTGTCACCCTAAACCTTGGATCGGAGCTGATGTCTCTCTTGATAACTCTAGTTTCTTCTATTCTGAAAACATAGGTAGTGTAATCTGAATCCAAATGGTTGGCAATGCACGCGATGACGTCACACAGTGGATTTTATAGCGTGTCATGACGTTGGTCAAAATCTTAAGTGATAGAGTTTATGAAAATGTGTCAACTTCTTTGTACTTTATAAAATATGATACAATCTTTCATTTTTGGTGTTTTTATTGACATCTAATTATTGTTTTGTTCTCCTTCAAATGTGTGTTTCTTTTTGAATAACTGATAATGTGTTTCACATTTTGTTTCACACTTTCATAAGTAATAACTCCCTTCGAGTCTTCTCTTCAGGGCCGACCAAATCGAATCTCAGGTAAAGATATTAACCGTATAGCCATAAACTTGGCAGAATCGAATATTTTGATAGCATGACGATAATAATTGACGATAGGGCACTGATCCGTACATCGAAGCAAAACAATGGTAAGGCATTGACGTAGTGGCTGATAGGGACAGATAATAGTAGTAGTAGTAGTAGTAGTAGTAGTAGTAGTAGTAGTAGTAGTAGTAGTAGTAGTAGTAGTAGTAGTAGTAGTGGTAGTAGTAGTAGTAGTAGTAGTAGTAGTAGTAGTAGTAGTAGTAGTAGTAGTAGTAGTAGTAGTAGTAGTAGTAGTAGTAGTAGTAGTAGTAGTAGTAGTAGTAGTAGTAGTACAGCGTACACATATATTTACCGATTTTCTTTCCCGCATACGAAAAACTCTTGAAACTACAACCCAGAACAAAATTTTCTGTATAATTCAGTGAACCGTGAAAGGTAAATGTAGGTCACGTTGTCCTACCTTTTATCAGCGCATATCTTCCCCGTAGGATGCATCCACATACCACGTTTCGCGATCATGCATATAAAAGTTTTGAAACAGGCACGGACAAACTTTTAGCCTGGAATATTTAGTGAACCAGAAAATAGGTAAAAAGTAGGTACCGCTTGGTCTATTTTTCCATACACTGTACATCTCCATAATATACATTCACATGCCCAGCTTCATGATCATGCATATAAAAATCTTGAAACTATTGTCCGGAAAATTGCGTTGAGGGTGAACGGACAAATGGACGGACTGACGGATGGACGGACAAATAGACGGACGGGCGGACAGACAGAACAGTGACCATATGCTCCCCTTTTTTAGTGTTTGAGGGAGCATGAAATGTCTTGTTTGGACGCTAGATGGCCAGACGCAATGCATGAAAATTTCCTGATTGGAAATTAGCACGTTTTGACAGATTTGTCAGGTGAGAGATTCCAAATGCTTGGCTTCTATATATTATATTATGAAGTTGTAAACTATACCAAACGTGCTCAAATGACGGTGCCGTGGTGTGCACTAAAATAAACTCATTTTGCCAAGAAAGGTTGAAATCATTTTTAAATGGCTACCAAAACATATCTTGGCGCATATTTCTTTTTAAAATGGGCGTCAAAATTTTACTTGATCCGATGGAGTTGTAAATTGATAAACTTCGAGGCTTATGTTGATTTGATTTTCTATCAATTTTATTTTAGATTAATCTTATTGTTTTCGAGAAAGCTGCTTTTCCGTGCCAAATGTGTCCCCTATAGGAAGTGTCTGGGATGGGATGTGTGTACCACGTTTTCTCTTAGAATATTAAACCGAATAACTATTGCAGATGTCTAGCACCCTCGACCGCTACTCTGTTCTTCAAAGACAAAAACAAACCTTTTGAGAGTATTGTTGCCACCTACATAAATCATATTTTAGAGTGCCGAGAGATCGATCGTTTGGCAAAGACATAGACTATGCAAATCTAGGTAGAATTGAGAAATAAAATCCTTGAGGTTTCTAAAACCCTTTCAGCAATTGCGGAAAGAGTAAGGGATGAATCCACATTTATATACGACTCACCCTTCTCGAACTAAGCGACACCCACGCTTATCCCGTGTTGGTTTCGATAGAACCACGAACTCTCTTAATCTCAATATTCAAAAACAGGTAAGCTGCTGAATATGGCAGCAACAGCGGGCAGTTAAATTCGTTTCAAAATATTCAACAGACTGATTATTAAATAGTAAAGACATACAATTCGTACAACAGGCGGACTTTCAAAAGTTCCTGCTGGACTTAGCTATGTCGTTTATTGCGTGGATGATTGTGACGTCATCTTACATGTGACGTAGCGCATACTTGATCGACAGATCGCATTCCTCAATTCCAACGTACTTTTGCTATTCACCAACAGACGGTGCAGATCTGAGTGAATCAAATGGAACTGTGGCCGCAACAACGGTATATATCAAGAGATCATATCTGTCACTAAAGTATACTCAATTACGTCATATGAAGGCTGACGCTGTACCATATAATAATAGCTAAGCCTGGGAAAATGATAAGAGATTACACTTCAAAGCATAGCAGAGGTGAAATTTGCATGTATGTTACTAGTAGAGTTATTCAAGGCTCGACTGATCCATCAAAAAAGCAACACCCTTTCAGAGCATTTCGGCATATTTTATCGATCTACCATATATGTTGTTACTAGTCCGGGACGTTATGTAGTTTCTAATAGCCATGCATTTTTAATCTCTTTGAAGTTTTGAACATATTCTGTTAGCACATACGCCCATGGGTTACTGACAAACATACACAGACATTCTTCGACAGTGCTATATTTGAAGATGGTGACTCATCATTGCCCATGGTTGTGAAAAGAGTTGTAAGGGAGTGAAGTGGAGACTTCAAAAGAATTTTGATTGCATTCCTCTTGCCTAGGCCATGTATTTTGCCGGTTGTATCTGAACCAGTTATTGCATGGAATCCTGTTAAAGCAAAGGCAAACTCTGAACCAAGTCTGTCATTCGTACAGGAAGTTGTAGAGCAAGACTTCTGTGATTGGAACTTGTGCCAGTCACATTTCCTGTAATGGTACCCAGTCGAGGTTGTCGACAAAGATTGATGACTCACAAGTCAATGTCCTGGGTTAGTGGAGTTTGTCAGAACGCCCTTACGTGTGACGGTCACAACTGGCTTCTTGCAGAAATCTAAGAATTGTGTGGGGCCAATTTTCGCTTACTTGCTGCCCAAGAATTTATTTCTATTATTGGCATATCATTATCTTCTGTCATCATTGGTCAATATCTTCTTATAGCAGATGTCAAATATTATTCTAGTATCAGTCTGCTTGTCCAATTCAGCAGCAATGCACTTCACAATAGCATCACCCACGTATCTTCATGTCTTAAATTCCACAGCTTCTATCAATGGCTGTGCAACTGCTATTCCCTTAATACCACTGGCAGACACATTGGGAAGCCTAGGGGACTGGGATATATTCGGGTGGCTCCTCAGGGTAATGAATAAGATAATTATTGTCTTACAAGACAACGTGGTTCTCGTTTAGATTTATGAACATGAAACTGATGTTGTTGAATAGTCTGGAAATCAAAATGAAGGCCTAAACACAAGCATCGTCCCATGTTTCGTCTACGAATTAACTGCTGCACCTACAGCCCTGTTCAAAGACCACTTTATGAGAAAACATGAAAAGTCAGATCTAGCACATTCCCTACAAAAACCTACAACGTTACTACAATGACTTTCAAAAGTGTACAAAGGACTGCGTAAAACTCATTGACGGCGGATGCCTTTTATGTTAATTGCGAAAGGGTATTACCTACAAGCAGATAGTAGAGGACTACAATATATTCTTATTAGAGAAATATGGAGTAGCTATGACGGCCATTCAATCAAAGAACATGAACAATTGCGGAAAGTTGGAAAGAAATCTACGTGCATGAAAATAAAGGAGAAAGAGAATGAATGAGCTGCTGATGTCGTAATTGTGGGCACTGCATTGAAATATGTCCGGGGACAACAACTTGTTAGTGGCATAGCAGAGGACACTGACATGTTTGTGCTCTTCGTGCATCATTAAAATATGGAGATGGCCGAGCTCTTCATTCAAAAAAGGAAACCGTGCTTCCAGGAAGAAAGGAGAATTGTACCAGATGCCCAATGCAAATGAAACTATTGACTCGTTAGTTGGGAATTATGTACATCATATTCTTCCATGCATTAAGCAATTGCCTCTTACAATATATGCCTTAATATGTACATCATTATGACATTTTATATTGTTTGTCGCGTTTTGTCACGAAATTGATTCATGGAATTAAGCGAACTGGCAATATTGTTCAATGTTTAATTTTACCGCCTTTTCGGCCGCCATCTTTGATTTGATCGTGATAATGTCATCACACCCATGAAATGACATATAGGATATCATTCCAATCTCCAATATATGCCTAGGTCAAGTTTCAGTGTCCTAGGGCGTGTATTTTCTTCAGATTCCTATCACCGTTATTCCATATTATATGACACAGATTGGATACCAAAGGTAAAAAACGCTGTAAAATTCTTTCCACAAAGCCGATTCTTTGATAGTTTTTTCTGGAATACTACAGACATACACCTTTGAGAAGAATCATAAAGCAATTACATCGGAACTTTTTCCATAGGTCGAACCTTCTTCCGGCACATTATACTGAGATCTGTTGTTACCTAAGGCAAAGAGAGCAACAGTTTCCTGTGAAATAGATTAATCCAGTTTTACCGACGTTACGCCAATCTCTAGGTAAGCTCCACACACGCTTTATCCGCGTTGGGATCAGTCGATCACTGCACTCTCTGAATCTCAATCTCCAGGAACCTATACGGGTAAGCTGTTACTATGGCAGCAACAGCGCCCAGTCAGATTAGTTTCAAAATATTCAACAGAATGTTTATTAAATAGTAGACATACATTTTATATAGTTTGACGAACGAACTACTGAGCGTTTAAGACGTACTTTATCGCGTCATTCATGACGTAATTGATTGACGTCAACCTACAGGGGTGGTTGTTGATTATGACGTCATATGATTGCCACATTAACCATTGAGGTTTCAGTATCTCAATTTCAAGACAGCTATCCAGGAAAGCTGATGAATATTTTAAAACTAATTTGACTGAAATGTGTTGCTACCCTAAGCAGCGACCGTTCCCAGTCAAATAATTTCCAACATATTCGACATAATATTGCTTTAATTAGAAGGAATCTTGTATCTCTGGTATGTAGTGGTTAAAGGATTAAGTGAGACGTGCGTATACCCGATTGGGCATGGGTCAGATCGCCCAGTATCGATCTGTTACTTGGGCAGCGATGGAAAATGCTAAAAACACAAATGTTATGAAAATTACCAAATTCGACTTGACAATTAAAAGTAAATATCGCCCATTTTATAAATATAATATCAAAATCTCTACCTGTTTGTATCGAATTTATCAGACTCGCCTAGAAAGATGTCATTTGGAACACGCATGTGTTCCAAATCTGATCTTATTAAACATGTCTTGTGCATTCGATGCCAAATGACAATTTAACAAATAATGAGGTCAGATCACAGTGTTGTATCATTGAAAGATCAGTTTTGAGATGTGCACGCCTATCAATGATGTGATAAATAGATACAAACCAGCAAAAACACAATAATGATCATTGAATGTTGATCACCTGGTGATTGCGCTGCCAGACTGGATGTAATAACACGCCCATTGTCCATTCGTTTCGTCTTTTCCCAGCGATTTTAGCAAATTATTTATTCAGTTGCCTACAGTGAATTTAAGTAACTAACTAATCTTAGAGAAACCCCTTCACACCTGTCATTGGCAACCTTCATTGAAACATTACTTCATTCAGGAGAACAATCTAATATGCCCTTAGCATTATAATGAACACATGAAATGTAACGGGTGCAGAACACCTCGTACCATCGCCAAATCGTACTAAGTCAACTCGTACAAAACGGATGGTCGACTCGTATCAGTTTTTGGACACCTCGTACAACATTTTGGGAGAATTCGTACCAAATCATGGGTAACTCGCAACACCATTAGTTCAATTATAGATACGACACAAGTTGGCCATGCTTTGGTAAGAGTTGTATCAGAACATGCTACGAGTTGGCCACCCATTTGGTACGAGCTGACTTGGTACGAGTTGGAGATGATACAATATGTCTGGAATCCAACTGAAACGGCTGGCGCCAAGTGTATAAGCTATTATACTGTTACTATTACCGCTGCTGCTCTTGTTGTTGTCGTCGTCGGCGCCGCCGCCGCCTCTGCCGCCGCCTCCACCTCTTCTGCTGCTGATGATGATGTTGCTATTGTTGCTGCTGGAACTTAAATACCACATAGCTTCAGCGGTGACTGGTTGCCTTAGATACACCATACCAGCCCGAGTCGGAGTTATTTTATAATGGGCAAGATAGAGCTTAAAACGTTTGTTACTTGTTTTATAGACACAATGTCCGTATTTGTATTCATCAGAGAAGCACACTGCTTATTTATCAAATAGTATTAACATTACTTTGCCACCTGGACATGGATCATTTCAACGTATATGTCACTCATGATGCGTGAGATATGTGGATTGTCAACAATTTCATATATGCATACCATGCCGGAGTAACCATTGCCAGGGCTAGGGCATAGACTATTTTCTGGTTGGGGAAAGCGAAATCAAGACAGAACGGGGCTTTTTGGTCCTCAGCTGGTAAATTGTGATTGCTCTCAAATGGCTTCTCCTGCATTTCCAAAATTAAATAAGGACCATTAGTTGGCTGTTAAATAATTTTATTTAACCATTTTATTTCATTTTTGTAAAGCCGATTTCTTTAGCCCGTCACGACTTGGCCTGCTCAAAGACTGACTGAACAAAAATGATAGATGCAGAGCAGAAAGAGTTGCCATCTGTGGGCGTCTAGAAGATAATAAATAATATTAAACTGTAATACGATCAGCAACCGTGATATCCAGTAAGAGGTAGGCGTTGAAAAAGATAAACTGCATAAAACTCATTATTCACTCCAAATATTTTTAATAGTAAATTCCCCATTCTGACTCTAGGTTATGAAGATCTGGTACACTGCTTTGTGTATACGCCAAGAGGAATCAGGCTGATAAGAACATAGTCGACGTCCCTGTTGATGTCTCGTGGTGGGCGGTCCTGGCCGCAGCTTGCCTCTGATGACCACTGAAAGGAGTCGCAGCCACTAGAATATGCTAGAAGGTTGTGCCCCACAAAGATCGCCACAAATATCTGCACTCTGTATACCGCCAGACGTCATTAAGAGACCATGCCAATATAGCGAGGAACAGGAATGGATATGGATGCAAAACAAAGCCCAACGAGCATGCAAGCACGAGCATGCAAGCATAACATCTCTCTAAAATCAATAGGGATGTGTCACACGGTTAGCAGGGAGAATGACTGGGCACTTTAAGAGTGGAAGATCGCACGAAAACCAAGAGTATTCGGCAAGTGCCCAAATGACCGTGGCTGCGTCGTCATTCTAGTTACTCGCGGATCTACCTGGAGTTAGTTACAGTTACACAGACCATGCAGCAGCATGTGATATAAACATGCGAAAAATAGAGGCTATCACATGCCCGTTCGCTATCTGGTGCTTGGCGAAAGAAGAAAGGGTGATCTTCGGTAATACCGCTATGTGAGTTAAGGGAGGGTAGCCGGTTTTAGTTGCACTGAGGTGGCGTCTCAAATGGTAAGTGCGAGTATGCACTCTCAAGGCGATTATTTCTTATCTACCTTTTAGCCAGCATGCTTGCAAGTCGGATGAAAGATCTACTCAAGAAGGAGATATCGCTGCATGGTGAGTAAGCGTGTCATATCGGTTGGTTGGTAGCTAAATGTGGTGCGATTGACTTTAAACCAAAAGGTAAGTGGTGTGGTTTCCTATAGCACAAGACGTGCGAGGGGAGGGGTACGAGGTAGCTGGCGTGGGCGGTGTCGTATTCCCTCATATGGCTGACCAAGCGATTAACACATCGACAACATCAGAGCGGGGGATGCACAAAGTTTCAAATACGAAAGAGCCTAGAGTGGCCAGTAGGGCGAGCAGCGGGAAGGACGTTCTGTAATGCGTTCCCAAACTAGTTAAATATGTATTGGGCAATACGAAATTAAAGTGTTATGTTGCGCTGCAAGGGACGGGAATGGAGCTGATCAGCAGATGCATGAAAGTGACATTCCATGTCGCTACCTACTCGGTTTGAGTCCATGAGTGTGTAACTAGTAGTGGATGAAGGTGCAGAGAAACCGCTTACACGTTGAGGTAGATGAGCCATAATTACAATTTGGTACCAACATTATAATGATGTACTTAGTATTATAAGCCGCTGTAGTACTGCCATATAACAAATGGTATGATAAACCCAGTGATGATGCTCGCCTGCAATAATGTATCAGAAAAGCCAATTACAGTGTGGGCTATGAATGATATCCTAAGGCTAACAATATAACCCCATGCATACAGTTGTAACAGATATGGCATGGGTCCAAAAACTATATATAATAAAATGCTAGCGGTAACAAAAAGGCTCCAAATAGCGTGGACAACTAGTTGCTGCAGAAATAGAAGAAGCAGCAAAGTCAAGGATAAAAACTAGCACAAGTATTATAATTCAAAAATGCTGGCAGAAAACAATATATAGCAGCGCGTTGAATTAGTGGCAAGTGCGTAGTGGGACGCCTAAACACAGCTCAAGCGGCAGCATCAGTTCACAGGCAAAGTTGACAAGTAGCGGATACTGTTTATTGCACAGTTTATAGCACACAATACATTATAGTGTGATTCGCGGGGTTGCAGTTAGTTTTAGAGGCAAAACGTGCAGGCCGAATTATCTCAGTCGCTGTTTGTGCTTTTAGGCGGGAAGAGCGCGGTTCTGGAGTTGTGGATAGTCACAGCTTGACTCATTCCCATACGTTCTTCATGGTTCGTTCCATAAGCGGTGATCTCATGTAGCATATTCTAGTTGGATATCAATGGCACAGAGGCCAATTAGCGAATGCGATATCAGCAGGCTCTGTCCGCTGGCCATGTAGTGAAGACCTTCAATATAGTGCTCTTATTTGTGCACTGCTTGACCACAGTGCGCATTCAAAATTGGTCAAGTAGAGTAGACCCCCGGTTTGCAGATGGCTCTTACTGTGCCCAGCCTGAGAGGAAGCAGCCAAAGAGAAGTGAGTCAGCAGGTAAAGTCGGTGACCTTGTCAGAGTTGTCACCTGCTTGTGTCCAAAAAGGCACAATAACACTCTCGTGTCAACTGTCTTGCTGAGTCGCCTTATGAAAAGATGGCATAGGGTGTCACATGCCTCCTAGCCGCTCTGCGGGGTAAATCAGATCGTGAGTTGTTTGTAAATGTGTGCCACTCCTTAGTGCGTGATTCTCTGGCTGGAGGAAAGATGGCCTGCCTCTGTAGCTTTTGAAGAATTATCCATCGACTTCACAGGACAGCTCCATTATTTATTGATGTAGCACCAATATTAAAACAGTCTTGGAAACTATAAGGTGGGAGAAATCCAAATGTATCAACATTTTTTATGTATTCCACGGATTAAAGGCGTGGACTGAGATGATCCGAATGTTGCATTAAAAAAATATATACAATCCAAAGGTTAGTGACGCCAATCCTTCTCCACAGAATATCCGAATGGCATCATCGCATACACGCCTTGTATCAATTGATGGGGCTATAATATTAACTTTTACAGAACGAAATTAGCATATGGAGGAAGTAGAACGCACGTCCCACGAAATCCGACTACACTAACCCTCCACAGCCACCGATGTCTGCATTGAAGGCGATCAACCTAAGAACATATGGGAAGCATGTATACTTCACACTGCATAGGCGAGCTCTAATACTATGGGTACAACGTGATACATACACATGTGATATGGGTACACCATGAAGTTCAACGTGTTAGAGGAAAGTGGGAATGGGGCACTATACTTTTAGCTTTTGACCCACGTTTTAGGCTCAGATATTTTATTGTTTTTTATTTGGCTTTGTGGGCAGTCATCATCATAGCATTAGACCTTGCCTCGTCCTTTTTCATATTTAATATAATATTATAGCGATGATGTCAACAATAACTGCGGGGTTCCAATACTCCCTCACAGTCTAGCGACAGCAGGGCCCCTGGACAACGTAATATAATAATATGATACATAATAATATAGTAATAATATAGTTGCGATGAGCATATATGCAGCGACGAATTCCTCTCAGGTCTATGTTACTGACAACAATCTTCTGTTTAAGTGGTGATAGAACACGTCCCGCATGCTATGTCAGCATCTTGATGAGAGATCCATGGTCTTAGCGTTATGATGCAGTTCTCGGCCCATCCTGGTTAATGCGGCTGATTGCACTCTAGTACATCGACATTGTGGAGGAGACCTTGAATGAACTTGTTGTGAAGTCCACAGCGACGTTGGTAGAATCAGCACAGATATTCTCGTGGGTAAGGTGGCGACTCATTAATGCTCTCAACTCATCATTTCCTGATGGACGATGTAGGGGATGCAGTCACTCCAGCACCACCTGGCAGATGGACTGGTAGCTCTCAACGTTTCAGGTTGTCATGTAGCTGAGGCAGGAATCGCGGTGGTGACGGCAATCATCGCGGCAGCCGTGGGCCTGTTGTTCAGTCTGCATGAGGCAGTAACGTATGCCCGAATACAAGGAGGCGGAGAAGCGGTACATGATACAGACGATGCGGAAGCCATGACTGCCTATGTGCAGAAATCCAATGACGCAGAAGCAAATGTCACTGATGCTGAGGTCAAAGGAATGATGGTATCCCTTGTGGCCATGCCGTCTGAATTGGAAGACGGGGGGTTGCAGCATTGAGAATGATCTCCAGCGATACCTGCGCTAAGTTCATAGTAGTTACGATGGCAATCGTGGACGTCGTTGACGTAGCTATAGTAGCATATACAGACATAGCCAGAAACAAAGTTCATATTTGCGTTTCATCTATGACAAACGTAGCTGGTGCGGACGAAATTCGAAGAGCGGTGTTACTATGGTAGGATCTAATGACTGAAACTCGCAGGACTCGGCATTGTCATTACCGAAAAGCATGTCTTCTCACATTGAAGTTTGGTTGTTAACTCAGCTTCTGCTATAGCAACACACTCTGGCCTAGAGAAGTGATGTGGATAACCCATGCTTGCGACCTGTATGAGATGTGGTGTGGACGCGATTTCATCCACGATAGACGACTCTCATCTTCATGCATGACCCTCTTGTGTGCAACCATGTCATTATTACGGTGATAGATCTTGTTGCAGCATGGATAATCCCAGTGGAGGTTCTTACTCGTTGGTGTCTCGACACTAGTACTTACTCCACCTTCCATTCAGTGACTTAATATTGGAATTCAATTAGCTTGTCAACCCACATTCGATGTAATAATAATGGAACAAATTTTGTCTGCAGCGTGAAAGAGCCCTATTGGCATACATATCCATTGGCCCTAGATCATCCAACAGAATAGAAGAGAATGTTCAGTGGCCTTGATGCCTTATACAGGATCTGTCTCAGCAGCCCTGCTGTCATCAATCTGGCAAGTCAATCAAAAAATCATCCCCACGGTTCGTGGACGTTTCTGTTTCTTACATTCGCGGAATGGCTGCATCAAATATCTAAACAGATAGGTATTATTTCTTGACACACATTGTTTCGGCAAAGAGGCATGATGTCGTCATCCAGGTTTCTTTGCTTAACCTGCTACAGTCGAAATCCCCAAGCCAGAGGTTGCATGGGGAAAGATACTAGTGCAGGTATGAAGTCAGACTCTAGCTCAAATCGATCGAGTCCGTAATCTGGCACAGAGGTCGATAGGCCATGACCATAGGGTTGTCTTTGCTTCAGGGGAAGATTAGGCAGCATTTTGGCTTGCCATATACACTCTTCTCCTGCTGCATTCTAGATCATGGTATTCTTTCTTATCGAGGATAATCACCTAGCGGCATATCATTTCAGTTTTTATTTCTGTGAAATAGCATTTCAGAAGCTTCTTATCATCAGGATGGCAATCAGAAAAGGTTTCTGGGTCAGCTTCATCCCCGGTGACAATACATTAGAGAATTGCGGTTATATGTGCATGTTTAAGAGTCAGCTGCCCACGAGTAATTAGGGTTATAATAGGTCAATTATAATACACAATATGCTCCAACGAGTGGATGTATAAATCATGGACAAACAACTTTCCCCATTATTGGAAACATTAATTGTCGTGACATTTCGACGGTGACCTCCTGTTATCATAAAATAGCGATGTGTTATTGTTTAAATAAATATCTAATAGAGGATTACGCATATTACAATTATAATAACTCGGTTACATAGACAACGTCTCTGTTTATTCTTGCTTCTGTGCAGAAATAATGGTACGCGAGGGGGTAAGGGCCATTTTAATTTGATATACAATAAGAGATCATGCATCAAGTGTCCTTTTAATGATGGGCAGGTGGTTGTCTCTGAAAGTGCTTCTCTGCTCAAGTGTCAGACGGCAGCAGAAATGGCATGGGGTAGGAAAGACGTAATATATACACCTGTGCAAAAGTTAAGCACCAGCAAAAACAATAGAACGTAGAAACATGATGGTACAACTAGGCTGCCATACTTTTTGTCCCCGCGTTAGCTGACATAATTCCAAGTACGAAATGCACATGCATGCATGACTTCACGCCGCTTGATGTCCGTGCGTGGCGGGAAACAGCACACGTGTTCAGTTATGTAAAAGTCCAGTTTGAGGTGTAGAACATTACATACAGATTTAGGCGACAAGATTAGGAATTTTGTGTTCATGACCGTGGTTTATTTGTACAGAGAGAATTAGCTCTTGATTGTGAACCGCTATGGCAAGACGACGGTTAAGTGATCGTGTGAAATGGCAAATCATAGGCATGCATACCACTGGTATGTCATGCAGAGAGATTGGCAGACAGCTGAACATTAACCATACTGTAATCAGTCGTTTGATTGCAAAACATGGGCAAACTAACGACGTGAAGGACAGGCCTAGATCTGGAAGACCGAAGAAGACTACTGCCCGTGATGATCGAGCCCTAGTACGCCTTGTTAGGAGATCTCCATTCACCAACAGCAGAGTGCTCAGCCAGCAATGGGAAACGTGCAATAGAGTGTCAATGTCTACCGTCAAAAGGAGACTGTATGCTGCTGGCATGAAAGCTAGGAGACCTGTCAGACGTCCTCTCCTCACTGCACACCACAAAGAGGAGCGTCTGAGGTGGTGCAACGAAAGAAGACACTGGAACATGAGATCCTGGAGACGGGTACACTGGTCCGATGAAAGTCGGTTCCTGCTTCATGCCACAGATGGTCGAACTCGTGTATGGAGGTCCAGACGCACGGCGTACGACCAACGTAACATCATGGAAGAAGTTCCATTTGGTGGAGGTTCCGTTATGATATGGGGGTGCATCTCATTTGATTGTAAGCTGGATCTGTTGACTGTACCTGGAACACTAAATGGACAAAGATATCAAGATTCCATACTGGATAGAGTTGTGGTCCCTCATTTTGTAAATCATGCACCTGGAACCCACCCTATATTCATGGATGACAACGCCCGACCACATCGTGCTAGAGCTGTGCATGAATACCTCCGCCAGAATGCCATCGAAACCCTACCATGGCCAGCAAGGAGCCCTGACATGAACCCTATTGAGCATATCTGGGACATTCTGGGAAACATGGTGAGAAGGAGGGATCCTCCTGTGCAGAACCTACAGGAATTAACAGACGCACTCCATCTTGAATGGCAACGAATACCACAATGGCGTATCAGTCGGTTGGTGACCAGCATGAGACGTCGAGTCCAGGCCGTCATCCAGGCACAAGGTGGATATACCCGGTATTAATAATGACAGTCTCAAACTCGTGCACAGATGTTAAACTTCGTTTTCAGACACCATTAATGACAATCTAGCCACGTGTGTCAACTGTAGGGCAATAGTTGTCAGTTGTGTCAACGTAACCATATTCAGGCCTCGTTTTCAAGTTCAAACAAAAACATACAGTGTTTCCCCACCATCATAATCAGCATTCCTGTAGTTGCATTATTACCTCTTGCACTAAGATGGATGGGTACATAAATGTTTATGCTATTGCTTTCTTCATAGCACATGAATATACCCTCGCATGTGCGTAAAAATAGGGTGGTGCTTAACTTTTGCACAGGTGTATAGTGGGAAAGTGGGGTAACTCACAGCATTTGGAAGAACATCATGGCTCGTTGACCGGGTGTGGGCGGGATTGGCCAACTGAGCGGCGATGGTCATGTTACCAGAGAAGGCATCAGGTTTGATGTCACCGGGAGGGAGGCCTGGAAAAAGGAGGAGTCTAGGCTGGTATATAGCTTCTCTGAATCATCACTTCCTAATGTGGTTACTATAGACGTAGATACATCACTCACTAGCCTGCAGGGGTGTGGGTTCGTGGTGTTAGCAGTGTGTTCTACATCATGGTAATGAAAGCCTGGTTCCAGCAGACAGAGAACTGACCACTTTCGCGTGGATAATGCCATCCAGACCATGTTCTTCCTTCTTGCAGTGTGGTACCTACTCTACCGTTGCGATGTTCGCATCCTCCCTCTTAAGTGATTATCATCTCCGAAGTTACTGGAGCATTCGTTGCTACATTCCAAGGGAGGGCAATACATGATCGGGTCATATCATTGTCTGTGTTACTCTATCGTAATAACCCGAATCATTGGTCATGGTCATGTTGCTGGTCCAACTTCTACCGCTCCTGAAATAGCTTTTAACAGAAACTCCCCTGGCCTCGGACAGCTGTCCGCCGTACCCTACAGCATCTAACGTGATCAGAGTGTGAACTGCATGAAGAACTCGACATGGAATCTTGGTGTTGCAGGTTGCGGAAATATGATGTTGGCTTGGTGCGTGTAATCCTTGTCTGGGTCAAGTAGGTATGATGGGTTCTTACTCTGTCCAGATGAGCAGTAGCCCATTGTATCTCGCTATGTTCTGATTCGACAGTCGTGGATGTTAACAATACCGGGGAATTTGTGTGATGTAAGGAGTACTGCTACCCCATTGGCAGATATTTCACAGCAATTTCTGGTTCTTGACATGGCACAATGGACAAGGTCGTCACAACTATGCAAAACTCGACTATAAGCAGCACATTGTTTGAAACATCGGCTGCTATGATCTTCTGTAAGTAGGATATGTCATCTACCTGAAAAGGAAAACAGGAAATGCCTGCAATTTCTAATAGCATGCCGGTAGCTGCCACAGAGTTGTGGGCAGAGATCAAGTTGATGATCCGCTGGTATATAATTATACACCCGAGAGCTCAAGATGGTAATGGTTGAACCTGTGTCTATTGTGATTAAAGTTTCAACTCCGCTTATGAGGTAGCTGTATTTCAGCGAAGTGCCTTATGGTAACCTAACACTCTCCACAGCAAATCTCCTCTCCCCCAAATCAGGTCGATTTCCTTCGATGTACTCACAATCCTGAGATATCGCCCTACTGTCAGTCGCAGATGTATTAATGAAAATGTGTCCAATGCGTCAATGTTGCTGAGGTATTCTGCGAGGCATCTTGAAATACAGTTTCATCAGGGATAGAAGAATTGAATAGTCAACACCCAGTCGGACTGGTTCTCTTACAGCAGGTCTAAGCACACATTTATGTAGTTCGCGTCCGCACTGTCAGCAAAAATGACAGCCATGATTGGGATGTCATTTTACCATGGTCCATCAGATAGACATAACTTCACTACTAGTGGGCGATGATATGATAGGTCGGATCTTCGGGTCGCTCACTTCTGAAGATCCACTCTAGCCTAACGGTTCTTCCTGAGTACAAGCATATGCATAGGGGTCGAATTCATGTCTCAGGCGATGCCTCGATGTTTGCAGTGGAATGTGCCACATTAGCGAAAGGCTTGTGATTTGGGCAAGTACTGAACAAATGCCCTGCCATTCCCCCAATGAAGGAATCTGTCATCAGATGGGCGAGGGAGTCTATTACTGCGTGGTGTATTTCCAGGATGGCTATGGACAATGTTAGTCCTAGACAGATATTCATCAGACGATGGTGTCTTGCAAGAGTGCCGCCGTACAAGCCAATTTGACAATATGGGTTAATAGTAATTGTATCTGTTCCCGTAACAGAGACGAGGTGGGGTAGTTGGTTCGTACCTTCACTCAGCTTTTCACGGGGTCGTTGTTCCAATGGCTCATGGTTCGTATGAGGGTGCTTATTTTAGTGCTGTTGGTCCGCATTGTTGTTAGCCAGTGGCAGTAGTACATCTTGTTGAGCAAGCTCTTCTATCGTCTCTGTATGGAAGATCTTCCACCGAGTCTCCCTCTCTGTCACTATATAATGCTGAATTCTTATAGCAGTATTCATCAAGACAATCAAAAGGCTTCAAGGTAAGCATAAATCATGAAGGCGTTCTGAGCTTCCTCACTGAGGCAACTATAAATGTGGATGACCGAACTAGGGCAGCTAGCTCGGTAAGAGACTTATTCTGCCCACATGTTATGGATCGGTTTAAGATACGACTTGTCTCCACTTCGCCAAACATCTCCTCTTATGCATCACAGAGCTGGCCATGCGAAGGTATGTAGCATACATCATAACAATAAGTACTTCAAGAGCCTTTTCCAGACAGGCTCCCTTTGTCGGTCTGTGCCATCCATTTAAGTCTGCAATCATGAAAAACTGGCATGAGTAATTGTCCCAGGAGCTTTTTCGATCATATTCTGGCGGCAAGACGAACTTGCCCACCCGCTGATTCAGACCCCTTGAGGTCATATTCTGGTAATAGTCATGTTTCAAGTTATTGCGTTGTAACGAACCTTCCAGTCTCATGCATTCTCTATAGGAATATCCAATTTGTTCCGGGGGTGGTCTGTTATTCAACGGTTGTGGTAAGAGTTGTAGCCAGGAGGAGGATGGGGATCGCCACTGCTCAGGATGTGTTAGGCACATCTGCCATTGTCTGGTGGGTAAGACTGGCTATGTACTATTTATGAAGGCATTCCGATCTTGCGGGTTGCACTGGGTTGTATTCCACTGTCAAGTCAGATTTGTTTATGTGTGGCATGATGGCGGACTCATGAGGTACCTATCATTCTCTAACAGGATATACTGACAATGACGGAAACTAAGCCCCCTCTCTCTAGCAGAATGATGGTCCAAGAACGGGCGACAAAGAGATAGAGCGAGGTTTTGAGGAAAATGCTCTAATGTGGGCCCCTACCCTAAAGTATTGGCTGACTCATAGATAACTTTTGAGATAAGTTATATTTTCTTTTCTGCGAGCTAGCCATGGCTGCTGGGGGCGAAGAGAGAAAGAATGAGAAGAATAGAAAGAGATCGTTTCTAGATGTCGTTCTTATGTCAATTTCGAATCCAGACAAAGGTTAGCTTCGGGTTTGTGAGCTAGACATAGCCACTCTAGGTCCCAAAGAGAAAGGAAACGGGAAGGAAATGAGATCTTTGCTAGATGTCCTTCATATGTCAATTTTGCATCTCAGCCAAGAATATGGGTCGAAAGGTAGATCTAATACACTGGCTTTTGTAAAAGCCAAGAGCAGTGAGGTGGATAAGAATTTAATCGATGTCACTGTTGATGTCTCGTAGCAGGCTTTCATGGCTTCAGCTCACCAGCTGTAGGCTTGTGTATGCCTAAGCTAGCATGCGGTTAAGTTTAGCCTCTGTGCATGTTTTATGTTTGAGAGGCCTAACGGCTACCTTACATTTTAGGTTAGTACTTATTAGAGATGACAGATGAAAGGATGTAACCCACCAAAATGGGCAAGAAAGTTGCGTCCCACAATGGTCGCCACAAATACTTGGACTCTCTATACTGGCAGATGCCAATAAGTGATCCCTCCCGCTATTGAGTCAAACAGAAACAGATACGGATGCAAAACAAAACACGCGTGGCCGCATGGGTAGAGGAGCTAGCTGAGCAGGCAAGAATGGCTGGGAACATTAAGAGCAGAAGAGCGCAGAGGAACTTTCTACACACTGCCACTACCTGGAGTTAGTTATACGTAGGCAACGCAGGTCATGCAGGTGGATTATCCCATTCTCTGAAGGTAGGCAGAGCGACACAATGTGAGTGCTTTTTGTAATGCTATTGTAGTAACATAGTTACATATAATAGGTTACTCACCCAGCAGGGGTCCTGAATCAGCCCGTGGAACCGGCGGCAGATGTGCGCTATATGGATTCCAAGGTATGACTGCCGGGCGTCCGTAGAAATGGAGGGAATCAGCTAGCCCGGCAGCCGCGAAATGCGGAATCCATGATTTGTGGACACCACCAGCACCACACTAATATGTGAGCTCGGGGAATGTAGCCGGTTTCAGTTGTGAAGAGGTTGCGGCTCCAGCAGTAAGCATGAGCATGCAGTCTCGATGAGACCATTTCTTACCTAACTTTTAGACAGCCCACCTGCAAGTCGGGTGGAAAATATAGTCAATATGGTGAGATAGCTGCACGTGGAGTAAGTGCATGTCCCTAGCGGTTAGTTGGCAGCTAAATTCCTTATATGTGCCGAAAGACTTCATACAAAATGGTAGCAGCTATCATCTCCTAAAGCAGAAGACATGTGCGGGGAGGTGTGTTGTAGCTAACATTGGCAATGTTGCAGGCTCTCGTCTGGCAAACTGAGTGGTTGTAACATCAACAATGTCAGAGCACGGACGTAGACTGTTCCAAGTCAGAAAGAGTCTAGAGTGGCCAGTAGGCGAGCATCGGCAGGGAGCTTCTCTGCTGCTTTCCCAGACTACTTATGTATGTATTGGGCAATACGAAAGTAAAGCCTTATGTTACTGCAAGCACTATGAGTGAAGCTGATCGGCGGATGCTGGACAGTGGTGTTGCGAGTCCCTACCTATTCTTTTTGAGAATGTGAGCGGTTATTCAAGTGCAATGCAACTAGTGAATGTGTATTATAGTAATGGATGAATGTGGGAAAAGTGGCCTAAACGTTGATGTAGATAAGCGGTAATTTTAATTTGGTACCAATAATATAATGCTATACTCAGTATTATAAGCGGTTGTAGTACTGATATATAATAAATGGTATACTAAACCCTGTGGTAATTCCTGCCTGCAATAATGTAGTGGAGCAGCTAGTTACAGTGCAGGTAAGTTTGGCTCTGAATGATATCCCAAGGCTAACAATATAACCATGTGCATACAGCTTGTAACAGAAAAAGAATGGGTGCAGATTTTTACAATTTTTAAAATATAACAAATGACGAGTGGTAGCAAAAAGGCTCAAAATATCGCAGACAACTAGCAGCTGAACAATTTGTAATAAAAATAGAAGAAACTATGCAGTCAAGTATAATTCATATCGGAATAAAACATAGCAGTGTCTTGAATAAGCAGCAAGTGTGGACTTGCTGTTCAAGCAGTAAAGTTCACGTGGCAACAGTTAGTCACTATTACAACAACACAGAGTGCAAGCGGCAACAGAAGATCACAAGTAAAAGTAACAGGTACAGTTTGTTGCACAGCTTATAGCACACAATATATCGCAGTGTGATTCGCAGTGTTGCAGTTAGATTTTAAAGGCAAAACAGGTAGGCGAAATGATCTCAGTCACTGTTTACGGCTGATAACTTACCGAGTGGCTTTCAACTTTAGCTTTTATGTGGGAGAGAGTGGTTCTTGAGTCGCCGATAGTCATGTCATGAGTTCCTCTTGATTAATTCCATAAGCAGTGATCTAACTTATTACATTTAGTTCTTACTTGTCTCTTGGTGGTGCAGAGACCAGATAGCAGAGCCGAAATCAACATGCTTTGTCCGTTGGTCAGGTGGTCAATACCTTCAATTTAGTGTTCTTATTTTTCCACTGCTTTCCCATAGTAAGCGTTCAAAAAGTGGGCACAAGTAAAGTAGACTTATGATTTGTAGATGACTTATTTGGCCAGTCCGATAGGACACCTGCAAAGCAGAGTGAATCGGCGGCTGGAGTCTGCATCCTTATCTTGGTTGCCTCTTGCATGTACCCGAAGTGGTGTGGGTACACGCTAATGTCGACTATCTCATTGAGTCGGTTTATAATGGATTCAGGGGGAGTCACGTGACTCCTCTCTCTTCTCGTGGCGAATCAGATCAAGAGTTCTCTGTAAAGAGGTGCCACTCCTTAGCGTGCCATTCCCTTGCTGGAGGCAAGATGGCCTGCCCCTGTCACATTTGAACAAATATCCCTCAATTTCCCTTGATAGCTCCATCGTGAATTGACGTAGCGGAAATCTGAAATCTAAAGGTATCAAGATCGTTCAGATTTTCCGCAGGCCACAGGCATTCTGTATGACCCCTGAGATGATCCGTGTCTCACATTTTCAAAAATATACATACCTATAAGTTAGTCACTACAAACTCTCATCACAGCACATCCGCGTAGCGCGTAGCTGACATTACATCGTCCCATTAGTAACAAGTCAAACACTAAGTATAATAGCTTCCTAAGATAATAGTGCACGTGTACGGCAGCATCAGTCATCCGAATGACATCATTTCACCCATGCCTTGTACCAATAGGCAAGGCTATAATATTAGCCCTTGCATACCGGAATTCACCTTTCCAGAGTACCCACCCATCATATGACGTCATAATGAACTGAGCGATGTGTACAATGACATCATAATGAATGACGTCATGAATGACGTCGATAAGTACGTCACGAACGCATATTTGAAGACGGTCTATGCGTTGCTGTACAAATTGTTTGCTTTTACTAGTTAATAAATATTCTGTTGAATATTTTGAAACTAATTTGACTGGGCGCTGTTGCTGCAATAGGCAGCAACAGCACCCAGTCAAATTAGTCACAAAATATTCAACAGCTTCCCTGTATAGTTTTCAGGAATTTGATAGCTAGGGCATTTGGGGATCGATCAATCCCAACACGGCGAGGTGTGGGTGGAGCTTAGGTAGTGATGGGCGGAGCATAGCTAAAATGGAAAGGTCCATTAGCCTATTGAGGAACCTATGCCTCGTGCAATGTGACTACGCTAGTATGCAGGTGCTATTCTCTTCAAACCAATCATGCACAAAATAAGCTCTGCTTTCATGCAATACCTTCTCTTCAACGCTGTTGGCCAAGGTACCCTTATCGCACTGCCTAAGCGTGCGAGGCCTCATGATGAACAACAACCAAACCTGCGATCTATAGTTCTCCTCAACAACATGTGGAAGATCTTGTCCAATGTGAGCCTGCATCATGTCTAGTTTCACTGAACCTACCAGGGTAGCTTTAAACGAGGACGCAGCTGCGCAGACATTGCACGGGCGCAGCGAATGCTCGTGTCAGTAGTTATGCCCACACTCTGGAAATTTCAAAATGGGCATCGACATTTCATGGGCCTAAACGGACACCAGTAAACATTAAAGATCCTGAACCTACCATTATACATCCAGCTGGCTGTAATGATGAACTGCGATTAGTCAGACAGCCATTGTGGAGTTTTTGGGACATCCATTGACTCTCCATATGGAGATGGCCTCTCTGATGTGCTGTTCACATGCTACCTAACACCAGTCCTCTCATCGGTGCAAGAGCACTCCACAATTCCAAGCACACCAGTAGCTACACTGCGCCTCCCACTATAGAGAGCTATGGCGTATGCAGAAGCTGTAGACTTCATAGACAAGCAAAACAAGCCTCTAGATAATCTTCTCCCTCTAGCTGCAAAACAACCCCAGAATGCGAATCTCTTTAGGGACGAATATAAGACTTAGTTTACACCTATCAGCGACAGAGGATGTCAATGGCAAATGCATCCCACTTCGCAAAGGTGGAATGAAGGAAGAGAAAAATCGTTGGTTCAGTAATGTGAAGATCCTCTGACATCACCGCATGTTGTTTCACTGGAAACATTGCCTTCCAGTCCTTTTGAAAATTGTAGATCCGTGGATCATGGATCGCGCTGGCCAAAATCTATGCCTATACGACGTGACCTGATGATAACTGATTCTCTACAACTGCACTAGGTGGGCTGCTCCGAAGACAATTCTAGATAAGCTTGATGCCTGTCACCGTAGACACCGTACTATAACTCAACATTGCTGGTCAGACAATATCATTTCCAGCGACATGTTATACACTATGTGCAATATAGTCCTACTGAAGGTGGCGCAACAACAATGGTCTATGATAGGCCATGTTCCTTAGAATGCCGCGAGGCCTTAAAATTTGCTTAACTCGGTGCCAACATCTGCAAAGCCCGTAGAGAACGTTACTGCACAAAAGTGTGCTACGTGCTCATCAAAAAGAAGCCGATCAGGAAGAACCCAAGGGAGCTAAGGACTCTTGCTCAAGAATCGGTGGTCAAAGAAGGATTGATTGCAACAGCGAGATGTTTTCAACCTACTGCAACTACAGAGGACAGTATATCATCAACATATAAAGTTCTGATATTGACAAATTAGCAACATTAATCCGATGTTGCATCTAACATTTCCATTTGAACTGTAGCACATTAATGGTTCAATATGTCCAGCAATAATGTGTAGGATGGTTTTGATATTCCCTTCTGCATGTGATTCTTAGCTAAGTCACAATATTCATCGACTCCATAATATTATTAATTAACTATATATTCTCCGCATGGGCTGAACTTTGTAAAGAAAACGAGATAACAACACTAAAGACAGGAATGACAGAGCAAATCCACTATACTCTACCTGGGCAAGCAGGCTGTCAAGTTTGAGCTATTTACCCAGTTTGGGAGTCTGTTCAATCAGCAACAGGTGAAGTAAAAAGAGCAATTACAAAAGCCCGACTGCTAACAGGCACGTACATGCTACAATCATTGAACGCAAGATGTTCCAGCTATATGACCTCAGCTACATGTTGTGCCTGCGAAGTAGAAGATGAATCAATAACTCACTTCATCCTTGCATGTCCAAAAACAAACGCCACATCAATCTCAGAATTCACCTTCAAAGAACTTACTCGGACAAAATCTTCAGAAATCATGCAACCATTACTCAGCTTATTAAAGATTGTCGAAAACTGATAAATACTGATATTCTACCACTTAAATATCACTCCCTTCTGACTCGTGAAAAGCCTAAGTCGCGCTATGGTACATGCCCTCCATAGGAAAAGGCTGCAACACACATCATAACAGTAAAGTAACAACGAACTATCAACCGTCTCAACTCTACTAAGACTACACCACTACTACGTCATGACGACAACACATACATACAGTATTAATTAATTATTCGACAATATGATGCAAAGTGGAGCTATTAAATATTTAACTTGTGCATTGATTTGTAGACCCAACATTGGTCATATAACCACGTGGAAAACATTTTACTTTTCTCACTATGATCCTACCACAGGAGGAATCTGCGAATAGAAGAAGATGATTGTCAACAGAGACCCCTACAAGATAGCCTTGTCCTTCACTGTATTTGGCGCCAATATATATTGAGTTTGTAGAGGACATCATTACACAGTTCTGGCTAAATGCGTTGTATACCGAGCTAAATGAGACAAGACTGGGTACACTGAAAACGATTACTACATCCGAGGAAACAGTACATCAGCAGCAGCAGCAGCAGCAGCAGCAGCAGCAGCAGCAGCAGCAGCAGCAGCGGCGGCGGCGGCGGCGGCGGAGGCGGTGGCGGTGATAATTGTAATAACAATATTTGTTGCACAACAAATCTATATTAAACAATGGAATAACTCGCCTTTGTCTATGGTTGTTTAAGCAAATCGCATGCGGTAATGAAGATCATGATTTCAATGCCCTAGATTTTATCAACACTAATATCGACCATTGGAAACCAGGTCTCTACTATACATATGTAAAAATATCTATTCTGTCCAGTTCAGCGAAATTATCACATACTTAGAGTAATTTATGCTATCCACTAAATTGAGGCTTCTTATCAGCAAGACCGCCAACTATCATATAGCCTTAATACCCAGCCTATGCAACAGTATAATGCTACTCATCCTGAAGATCCAACGCGAAATTGCTTCTGCTAAGGCTAGTTGAAAAACAGTCCACTGCGTGAATGATTTAGCAGATTCGGCTCCAGACGATGGCATGCCCAATGACACACACGGTTGCATAGGGTCATCATGGTCGGAAGAGGAAAAGCAGACCACTTGGCTTCAAGCATATGCCCCCATACCACTTCCCATAATTTGATTGCGTCTTAGTATTAGCAGTTGTGGTTAGATATGACTAACTTAACGTGTTGTTGTTGTCGTCGTCGTCGTCGTTATTGCTGCTGTTGTTACTGTTGTTATTGTTGTTGCTGCTGTTTATTTGCAGATGATTTTTGCCAAACCTTGCCTCACTGACTTCACTGCGGCGCAATAAACAATCGGATTCACGGCACTATTGCTGCAAATTACATAGAACAAAACCAAGACCAAATTATCCTGGAACATTTGAAAATTTGCAAGTCTTTTGCTTTGAATAAATACGTACACGTTGACAGGGAACCATGAGATTATAAATAAGGTGATAATAAGAGTGACATATCTTCCATCTGGACTCCTATGTTCTCGTCCGTCTGATTTCATCTTTGCAGACTGACGAGCAACGAGGAACCATTTTATGATATGGAGTGAAGCTAGGGTGGATATCGGTATGATTGTATTGAAAACAAGAACGCTAGCGAGATATGAAGGATAATGCCCTTGAAAGTCACACACTGTAACAAACGCATTTTTCATCAACACCACCACAGCCGAATACTGGAAGCTGTATGAGCAGACGTACGCACTCGTTCCAATCCATAGAAGCATGCAAGCCTTGACCACAAAATTAAACGTCACGTAAACCTTTGACCAAAAGGGGAAACACAGCTGGCAGAATCTTAAAGCGGCGAAGAAAATCAAATGATAATTACTGCCTATAAGTCCGATCTGATTAATGAGCATAACTGATGTGCATGTGTATCGGGCTAAATCACCGTCTAGTATCATAACGGGGTATAAGACCCCTGCGAGAAACGGGCATGAAATACAACACAGCATATCAGCAATCGCCAAACTTGTAACCAGCGTAAATGTTGGAGATTTATACCGCCCAGTCTTTAGTAAGTACATAAGCAAGAAGGTATTGGCGATTGCACCGAGAATGAAATAGGCAATCGCCAGTTCCTTGTATAAAAACCTAGGAACATGTTCATTTCGGCTTACATAGATCGGAAATAATGAAATAGATTTACTTGTGGATCTGTTTATTGCCGTCAGATAAAAGTCTCTCAAAGTAGCTGAAGTTCTCTCCATTATTTCGCTCAGTATTTAATGGTCCAATGATACAGGAAATGAAGTTCATCAACTATCTATCGGTCTCTTCTCATTTACAGATGGAGAGACTTATCACGTTGCTGTGGCGCTGTGCTCGATAGCGGCCTAACAACGATGGCGGTATCTGGCGTTGCTGTGCTGAAATTACCAAGGGCCTTTCCAGTTTATCCAGCCATTATGGAGTCATAATCAACTACGTGACGTGTAGGATGGTGTCATAATCAAAGCCAGCATGAATGACGTAGATAAGTTCGTCACAAACGCTTAATTGCTGTTGTGTTGTACTCTTTAATAAACATTATGTTGAATAGTTTGAATCTAATTTGACTGGGCGTTGTTGCTGCTATGGGCAGCAACAATACCCACCCAAATTATTTTCATAATATATCAATAGTTTACCGGTATAGTTTTCTGGAAATTGATCGTCATTTTGTTGAATATTTTGAAACTAATTTAACTGGACGCTGTTGCTTCAATATGCAGCAACAGCACCCAGTCAAATTAGGTTCATAATATTCAACAGCTTATCTGCATAGTTTTCTGAAAATTGATAGTCAGTGAGTTCAGGGATCGATCGATCCCATCACGGGCGAAGCTTGCGCAGAGCTTAGCTAGAGATTCAAACATACTTGGAATGATAGGCAGTCACTGCCCTTTGTTACAAGATTAATATATAGACTGTGTATATTCGATTAGACAGTTTTATTATTCATACGAGGGATGCTTGATTATCAAGAAAGACAAAGACGACTGATTGATGAGACCACATCTATTCTTGCTTAGATTGCCGTGTTAAAACAGATAGATGCATGGATATGGGCGATCTTTGTAGTACCTTGTTCAAACAAGCTACTGACGCATTAAACAAAAGAATCGTACATTGTCTCGTTCACATCAATTAGTCTTCTTCATGTTTATGGAGTTCTTTGTGTCGGTACCATGTACAGGGCGACAAAGCAAAGGCCTTGTAAATGAGTGTTGATGAGAATAAACTAATCCGATCTGGCCCGCAAGTATTTGACGTCATAATCGAAATATGTCACTTGCTACGTCACAATCAAATGGCGTACTTCTGAGAAGAAATAGGCAAAGGTCTGACAGTTGCCATCTGAATTTTCCGGTTTATCCATCCATCATTTGACGTCATAATCAATTACCTGACGTGTAGGATGATGTCATAATAAATGACGTCATAAATTACGTATATAAGCTCGTTACGAACACATAATTGATGACGGACTAAGCGTGGTTGTACGAATTGTATGTGTTTACTATTTAATAAACATGCTGTTGAATATTTTGAAGCTACTCTGACTCGGCACTGTTGCTGCCATAGCAACAGCGCCCAGTCAAATTAGTTTCAAAATATGCAACAGCTTACCTGAATGGTTTTCTGGAAATTGATAGTCAGTCAGTTCAGGGATCAGTCGATCCAAACATGAGCTAAGTGTAGGTGGAGCTGGGCGGAGCAGAGCTAAAACTGGATTCCTCCATTGTCTGCTTACATGTTTTAGTGAGGTTATAATTTAGTTCTGTTAAATATATATATCTGTTCCAACACGCGTATAAAAGTGGGTGGAGCTTAGATAGAAATAGGCGTGGCGGCGCCAGAAATGGCCTGAATTTAGCTAGAAATGGACGGGCGTAGCTAGAATTTGGTTTAAACATAATGTGTTTTGGTCAAATGGGAGGGCATTAGAACATGTGCTATATAACCGTGTCTCCCATACCTACACAGATATAATAGAATAAATATATCAAGGTGGAGGATTGGAAACAGTAAGTAATAACGGTATTATCGATCATAGTGGGATCCGATAAGTTACTTAAATATATTATTTCATAATCAATACACCTGTCCCACATTGACGTCATTACGCCGGGATTCCCCTAAATCAACGATCGGGGGAAAACTGCTAGCTGGTACCGCCGCCAACAAGGCGCTGACCCGGTTGGGTTACTTTTGCACTAAAATACACCGAAATCTAAACCGTTCCTATGATAAACTAAAATCATTATATTATTTAAATCATATATCATTGGAAAGCGGATTCAATTGCCGAAACATTAGTGCATTATTTTTCATCTTTTGTAACGTTTTCACTGAGTTATTAGCCATACTAAGTGTTCAGATGGTGTCACATGACATTTTATAGTCATACTAGATATTCAGACAGTGCCACGTGACATTTATAGACATACTAGCTGTTCAGATGGTGTCACGTGACGTGTATTGACATACTGGCTGTTCAGATGGTGTCACATGACGTTTATAACCATAATAACTGCTCAGATGATGTCACGTGACATTTTATAGCCATATTAGCTGTTCAGATGGTGCCACATGATATTTCATAGCCATACTAGCTGTTCAGATCGTGTCACGTAATATTTTATAGCCATACCAGCTGTTCAGATGGTGTCACGTAATATTTTATAGCCATACTAGCTGTGCAGGTGGTGTCACATAATAATTTATAGCAATACTACTTGTTCAGATGTGTCACATAATATTTATAGCCATACTAGCTGATCAGATGGTGCCACATGACATTTATAGACACACTGGTTGTTCAGATAGTGTCACGTGGCATTTATAGCCATACTAGCTGTTCAGATGGTGTCACATGACATTTATAGCTAAATTAGCTGTTCAGATGGGGTCACGTGACATTTATAGCCATACTAGCCGTTCAGATGTTGTCACATGCCATTTATAGCTAAACTAGCTGTTCAGATGGGGTCACGTGGTATTTATAGCTATACTAGCCGTTCAGATGGTGTCACATGACATTTATAGCTATCCTAGCTGTTCAGATGGGGGGGGGGGCACGTGGCATTTTATAGCCATACTAGTTGTTCAGATGGTGTCACATAACATTTATAAACATACTAACTGTTCAGATGGTATCACATGACATTTCTAGCCATGCTAGCTGTTCAGATGGTGTCACATGATATTTTATAGCAATACTAGCTGTTCAGATGGTATCACGTGACATTTTATAGCCATTCTACTTGTTCAGATGGTGCCTCGTGACATTTTATAGCCATACTAGTTGTTCAGATGATAGTGCGTGGCATTTATAGCCATACTAAGTGTTCAGATGTAGTACGTTGTCGTTGTCGTCGTTGTTGTTGTTGTTGCTCTTTAAACACTTTTGAATAACTCTTGTTCTACTGGAGGGATCATCTCCACGTTTGGAGGGAGCTATTCCCGTGAGGTTCCAAGAAGAACTGCCAATGTTGGGGCCGAAAGTGCAAAAGCAACAGCTTTAGGCAACAGTTTTCAAAATAGACATTTTTACGTATTCTTCAATAACTCTGGTTCTATTGGTGCAATCTTCTCCAAACTATGGTCTCGAACACGTGTGCAGCAGCAACAGCTTTCAGCAGCATTGTTTGCAAAATAGACACTTTTGACCTTAAGGTGGCCTGATTGAAAAATGTATCAACCACGCGGGTATTGGACAAATTTGTCCTTGTTTTTTTAATAATTGGCCATATGCAGACTGCATTGAATGGGTCGGACAACCCTGATTACATTCGCACAACTTTGCCTGCCCGTCCGCTCAACCGCCCGACCGTCCAACTGATCGAACAAGCTACCTACATGTTGGGAGCATGGTATTTAGCAGTTAAAATGGTTATTTGTCACAACAGTGACAGAAACATGCCAATTTAACACCCTTTTATCTGAAAAAAATATTATGATTGGTTTGTGCTGAATTACTCATTTATTAAGATATCACCCAAGTATCTGACGTCATAATCACATGTCATATGATATCTGATGCCACAATCCAAATGATATAGCTCCGTCAAGAAAATCGAAATCCGTCATAAATTTGTACGAATTGAGTGTCTTTGATGATCCTGCAATTTAATAAAATAGTGAGCAAAAGACTAGTTCCACTATATAGTTATCGTCAAATGTAGATTCTGGAAATTCGGGTTTCAAAGTTTCAAATCGATTCGACCACGCGTGGAAACGTGGGTGGGACTTAGCCAGAAATGGCAGGCTCAGAATGTTTCCCCTCCAAGTAGCATTGATACAACATTGGACAGCCGTTTGTCGCACAGCTGATAAGATAACAGCACTTTAAAATGAACATCTGCATTCCACAGAAAGGAGCGGAAGTATGAAGACCAACTCATGATAATGAATATCAGAATATATAGTAGCTCACCCTACCTATAGTCTCAACCTAGGTAGGGTGGGAATGGGGTAGAGTCACACACGCTTAAAAGACATCATGTCACTCTCACGCTATTGAGGTACCAAGAAATCATTAGCTCCTGTAGTCAGAAGATTAGGGAACAATATTACATGCACTATTTATGGGCGATAGAAGATAAATGATGTTTCCTTTCTCCTTGAGGAAAGCATAATTGTTCATGCTTGTATCTGTCTGAGCCTTCACAGCACACAAAGTGATGGCAACGATATGCGTGAAAGTTATTTTTCCCCTTTGATGTTATTTATCAGACAGGTGTTCTATCGTGTTCAATCCATTACTATTCTCTTGCTAAATCAGAAACACGCTGATTGAAATAATAAGCTATCCGCACCGGGCCGGTGTGCTTATTGATTGATGCCACCCAGTAATCTATAAGACAGTCTATGCTTTTGTATAGCCATTAGGATACAGCCACTCCAATATTGTGTATATCACGCTGTTAAAAAAACACGAATGTCAGGAATGCTCTCTTTCAGAATATATCTTGCTGGAAGTTGGAAAGAAATGGGAAACGAAAATATGTTTAGCATTAAGATTTATATGGTGTGAATGTATTGTCTACACAGAATCCCTAGGGTAAAACTCTTTAGCCGTACAAATATACTGATGCAAAGTCCCGAGTAATATAGGCAAATCAAGTTGTGTGAGAATTATTTTAGTTGAAGTCTTTACTAGATGTCACCCCAAGATAACGGGGAATCCGTAATGATTTAATAGCGAAAACAGAATTGAGGAATCAACTTTTGGCATGGTCCGCCAATCTCTAGCTAAGTTCCGCCCATGATTTATGCTTGTTGCGGTCGATTTATATACCTTGAATCCTGAATTCCCAAATCCAAATTTCATGGTAGCTACACAGCCAACATGTTTAACATTTGAGACTAATTTGACTAGGAGCTGTTGCTGCCACTGTTCATTAAGTAGTAAAGACATACATTGCGTACACATGACGGATAGTTAAAAGTTCATTAGGCATTCTGATTGTGACGTCAGCCTACACGTGACGTAATTGATTATGACGACATACACCTGAGTGCCAGATTGGATTCATCCATGGGCTGTACGATTAATAGCAAGCGCTAAAGGTCCCAGTTAGCAACGGTCGTTAATTACATTAAATTAATAAAACTCCCGTATTTAAATCAACGTTTGCGTCAGAGGGACTTTGATGTTTTGGTGTGAATTTGAAATCATTAATTGTTCAAAGATTATCACATATAGCCATGAGGTCGTGTGCAGAGCTGTTATGCGTCGTACCACCTTCCAGCTCAACCAGCGCAGATAGTGCCCTTTCAAGAGCTGGCCTCGAACCCCACTCGAGTCGAAAATCGAAAAAGGTAAAAATTACATTCCAGATGATGAATGATCTATATCCTAGTGCCAGTTCGTCGACAGTGGGAGGGTATATAGAACTAATGCTTAACAATGACAAAATCTACATACTTGTGAGTGCCTAATGATGTAGCAGGAGCGATCTCAGAAACGTAAACATAGAAATCTGTGGGATATACACCATGAATTCCTGTCAATTGGAGTGGTTGTGAGACGGGTGGTTAAAAGTGGCTCCAGTGAAAGAGGATTTTTGTCCTCTGGATGGTGGAGCCGTGGTAAAGCACTCGCATCCCAAAAGCTAGGCGAAAGGTACCGCACAATAATTTTATTGCCTATCTTCGAACCCCACTCGGGCTGAAAATTGAAAAAGGTAAAAATTACATTCCTGATAATGAATGGGCTAAATCCTAGTGGCAGCGCGTCGTCAATGATATAGTTCGTAGAAGTAAGGCCTGAGGATAATAAAGACAACATATATACATACATTTATTCATACCTTCGGACGTACTTAAACATACATAAAATTAGCCCCTTCATGGTTAAGAGTGTTCAGTGTTCTTGAGGCGAGCATGTTGATCTAACCTACCGGGCTAACAAATTGTGTTAGCTTACCCAAGCCTCCTTGTCTAGGGCTCTAGGCTACTGGCCTAAACTACTGATCTACCAGTCTAAGGCTCTAACGTAGACGTGCAACAGACTAGCCTATCTTGTCAGTCCACAAACCTAGCCCATCAGACTAACATACCGGCCTAGCCTACTAGCATACTGGTATAAATTACCGGCCTAGCCAAATATCAAAGTCAACTAGCCTAGTCTAACCTGCTAAACTACTAACCTAGTCTACTAATAAAACCTACTCGCTAAACCTACTCACCTAGTCATCTAGTATACTAGCCTGGCCTGCTAGGTTACTGATTTAGCCCACCCGATTACCATATTGCTAAATAGAAAATACATCCCATTCTCAGTCTATGGAAATTAATGTTACAGTCACTGTATTATGGTCTAACTCTTTTTTATAATATATATATAGTATAAAATACAACCTCGATTGTCCACAGCGTGCTTAATCATACACGCCATCACATTGCCGTATAATGGTGAGGAGATAAACGGGGCGAATATTATGGACTTTGAAATATATTTATACTCAATTTTCGCGTAATATATTTCTTATGCATCGACCTACCTTCATATCTCATATTGTGACATATATTTTGCTAGTTAATGAGAACCGTTACATAGCAAATAGGTTAACGCGCAATTAGCAATGTGCATTTGACAAGAGGCTTAGCTGTGGACATTTATTGATAATATTATGTTATCTTGAAGTTTAACCACATTATGGCCAAATTATAGTGACCACCTTGAGAGTTCTTAGCTCTGTGTATGTCATACCATGGGCACGTATGATTATCTAGCCTCCCTTTGTACTAAAGAAGTGCCTTAAATTTCTTTCATCTAATACCATGACAAATGATATTCTAAAGAGTAAATCTCCATAGATTAAATTGAGACAGGACACCCCTTATGCGATAAACGACTACAATCTTGTAATCAGGGACGTAATTTCCTTGTACTTGTATAAGCAACCCACATAGCATCTGCGTAACGTTGCTGGTTTCTGGCGGTCTATTAATACAGGGATGCTTGTGCAACATGAACAGTTTATACACATTTGTTACAACCTTAGTTATTTTTCAGGAGTTTTATCAAATTGTTCAACAGTAATCCTATTTTAACAATAAATCATCTACGTATATAGAATGAAATACGTTATCATAGGCCTATATAGGCACTTTATCGTATTATTCCCAGAATAGGTTGGGAATGATTGCAAACCATATCATTGCAAATTACTAAGTCATGTATAACCGGGCAGTTGTACTAGACAACTGAGGCTGGACGAACGATTAGGAATGTATTTTATGACTACCTATATCAGTATCAACGCTACCATCATGTAATGCAGGTGCGTGGGTTAGGCACGTGCGTGTAGCAATCTACTGCACATAGTCACGTCAATTACGTCTAGTATGAGTGACCTTCCTTCTCCACTTGGGCATTTACAACATGTTTACTCACTCTTTCACGTCCTCGTATTAGGGACAGCAAATTCAGCTTAACCCATAACGCACCAAGAATTAATTACAAAGTCAACAGATCTATTCTTAGACAAGGAGTTGCTCATCGCTCCATGTATAGTAATCAAAATATCAAGATTTCTTAACACAGTTAATTGGAGAATTTATCCGCAAACTCCATCAATAGCTGTTTATTCATTGTTAGAAGTAGAACGGCCAGCGCCAAATGTGACTGATGGCTGATGTATGTTATCAAATGTTGTCTGTGTTTTCAGACATGAGGACAAATACTCCTCTGTATGACTCAACTGCCATCTTTAATCCCAGAAAGGAAATGGCTTATATTCAGCTATCACGGCTAACCATGTTTAGTTCTCTGTACTTGGCGGCCTCTTAAGACAGTGGTAGCTGTTTTTGCGTGGCCGCTCACGGCTACGCTTATATTCGGGTTGTGCCTAGAATTGTGTAAAGGCGCGGCCATTTTGCGCAAAGGATTGTGGTCTCCAACAGCTAACTAGAGAGATAGATAGAGTGCCTCTATTTTTAGTTGGGACCATAGATTTAGGATATATATATATTGGCTTGATCGCTCATATGCATACGCTCACTATGGGGGAATGGGATAGATGTCTCGACCGCTGGATCTTCACTGACTGACTGACATCTGACGCAGACGATCAGATATGTATATATCCGAAATTCTGCTTAAATAGCATGCAAAATACGGAACTACAAATCTACGGTAAAAATAAATAGGGGAAATACGATAATACTAAGAGGCGGTAAGAATTACAGAAATGCGTTAAAACCTAACGCATACATCGCTGAAATTACAAACATTTGTCTACATATGATAACTATATGATAACTTGTATTCATTTTGGAAACTGCTGCCGTAAACCGTTGCTGCACACATGTAGACAATTTTCAGCATTATTGTTTACATGATCTACACAAATCTTTCTTGTACTGACCGTGAAACAACTAGGCCTAGCCTTTGAAAGCAGAAAGACAATGGTTAGAGTTTCTTCATCTCCCAGTTTCCGTGAAACCTGACACCGTTTGGTATAGAAGACCTCAAAAATAAATTAACACATTTTCAAAGCAAGGTAGAATTTCTGTTTTTCTTTGCAAATATAGTGCCTTATTCACATGTATGAGCTGTACTGTAAAACCGCCTACTCGATGGTATATAACATCTAAAGAATAAATTAACATGTTTGCAAAACAAGACAGAATTTCTGTTTATGTTTTGTAAGTATATTAACTTATTTATGAGCTGTATAACGTAGACTAATCAGTCGAATCGCTTGTAATAAGTGAGCACATATTTTAGCAAGAGCGGTCAGATATTATAGAGCCTTGCCGTTATAATCAATTATTCCCCCCCCCCTCCGGCACCCACCCACCCATCCACCACCGCCACCAACCCCTCCCCAGTAGGGTGACGTCACAGTTAAATTACATAATGACTGGCGTAGCTATGTCCAACAGGAACATTGAAAAGTCCTTCAGCTGTACGAATTGAAGAGCATTACTATTTAATAAGCAGCTGCACCCAGTCAAATTAGTCTCCAAAATATTCAAAAGCTCACCCCCATAGTTACCGTGCAAATGGGATTCTGGGAAGTCATGGCTCAAAGTTTGTATATAAATCACGACGACAACGACGGATGTGCTTGTAGTCATATCATCTCTTTCCGTGGCCGCTCAGCGCTACGCATTCACTTGGTTGTGTCTAGAATGGACCATTCCACATTATCCATCCATCACATGACGTCATAATCAACTTCGAGACGTGTAGAATAACATCATAATCAATGACGTCATCATGACGTCATGAATGACTTAGACAAGTACGTCACGGACGCATAATGGACCATTCCAGTGTCAGCTAATCCCCGTCCACCTCTAGCTAAGCTCCACCCACACCTCGCTCGTGTTGAGATCGATCGATCCCTGAAATACATGACTATCAATTTCCAGAAAACTATACAGGTAAGCTGTTAATTATTTTGTAACTAATTTGACCCAATGCTGTTGCTGCCGTAAGGGTGCTGTTGTTGCTTACAGCAGCAACAGCGCCCAGTCAAATTAGTTTCAAAATATTAAACATGTTTATTAAATAGCAGACATACAATTCTTACAACGTTTTGGACGATTAAGAGTTAAGAATCATTTATGACGTAATAATTATGATGTCAGCATGCACGTCACTTAGTTGGCTATGATGTCATATGGCGTCATATAATCGAAGGATACAATTGGAAAGGTCCATTGAGGACGGACTATGAGTTGTTGTAAGAATTGCATGTCTACTATTTAATACATATTCTGTTGAATATTTTGAAACTAATTTGACTGGGTGCCGTTGCTGCCATAAACAGCAACAGCACCCAGTCAAATTAGTTACAAAATATTCAACGCCTTACGTGTATAGATTTTAGGAAATTGGTAGTCAGGTCATTCGCGGGGATCGATTGATCCCAACACCGCGAAGTGTGGTTGGAGCTTAGCTAGAGGTGAGCGGGGCATAGCTAAGACTGGAAAGGTCCATTGCCGGTGCTGCCATTTTTCACTAGGGATTGTGGTCATTCACATTCTCGCCAGATCTCCTAACACTAACGAGAGCTATATATATTTAGATTGGAATCCTAGATTTAGGATATATTGTCTAGATTTCTCGCGCGCATTAAACTCATACCCGCACTATCGGGGCTAGCTGCACTACTAGCTGGTGACCTGGGCTGATTGCTGACTGCACATTTACATCAGAAATAAAATAGTATTGTGATCTGTCCCACTGTACCCACATACATCTCTTAACTTCCACTTCAACACTCGTTCCGATCAAACTGGCCAAAATGGCTTCTGTAGTAATCTTGAGAAACTACTATTTACATCTAACAGGTAGGCATTTTTGAAAATTTACCACTGGAATGACTGGCTCGATAACTGAGCCTATCATTCCAATGATAAAGTTCCAAAAACAACGGTCTCTTGGTCTGCAAATGGGCATAGGATATCTCTATGATAATGGATAGATCTGATCTGTCACCCAAGCATATGACGTCCTTATTGTGTACGTCATATGTAGGATGACGTCACAATCAAAATACGTGATGAATGATGTAAATAGCTTCATCAGGAACAATGACTAGTCCATCACGTGCACGAATCTTATGTCTTTACGATTTAATCCCTGGGATTTAATCAAGCAATCAATCAATCAATCAATCAATCAATCAATCAATCAATCAATCAATCAATCAATCAATCAACTACTGCCAGTGTCATGATGGCGAACGGGCGAGGGCATAGAATACACCATACGGTGTGCATTCAAAAGATCGTCTCATATTGTGGATATCGGATTGTCGTACGGGAAGTCATGACCCCGGGGACATCTTATATTTGCAGGGATGGCCCAGTGAAATTATTGTATTTGTGAATACCAGATGAGTTAATGAACGGATAACTGGATGCATCAACAGGGGCATCAGTCGATGCGAAACTGACGCGAAACTATAGCCGAAATATTGAGTGAAATTGGATAGAATGGAGAAGGACCTAGGGTTGCGAGTTGATGGTATCTGGCGGTAATTAAAAGATGAAAGTTGTTGCTGTAGCAGCGGCACAACCGTTTATAGTATTCAGCAGAAATTATGACCAGTAGTTTCCAAATATTCAAGCAGGAGCGTCGGTAGGGTACTACGGACAGAGTACAGGTAGCATAAGCTGGATGACTCATAGAAATGACGTAGTGACCGACTTACCGTGGGACCGTGATAACGGTAACCGAGTTTCTGTAAAAGCGACCAACAGCACCAGATGCTGGTGAGTCAGGCGGGCCATATGGTCACTACGTCACCGCTACGTCACAGCACCCTTGTAGAATGCAGGCGCAAGCCTAATGAGCAAGGGGCCGGACACGGACGTGGTAACGTCCGGCGCCAGGTAGAGTAGAAAACGAGACGAAAAACTGACAGAGGACGTCCGTCAAGTAAGCCATTAAGCTTGAGATTAGGAATGGTTGCCAAAGCAAAATCCATTATTGAGACCGAAATCCGACAGATCCCATCACTCAAGTACTGCTTTGCCAATGTTCAGGTCTATCTTCGGAGTACGCGAATGGCCGGAATGGATTGCTCAAAAGTTTTATAAGAGTAGTAAGCAAAACGAGGCAAAGCGGGGGCTCCAAGGGTGGGGTGTAACAACCCGAACATGACCGTGACATGGCGAAGCAGTACATAAGGGAAACTTTCAAATTCGATCGAGAGTCCGAAAATTACTGCGCTTAGGTAAACCTAGCCTCGAATTCGTATAGTTCTGTGGAACTGAATTTGTCAAAATTCACACAAGTTCTTGGTGAATGAATTTAAGTAGCCAAGAACAGTATTTGATAAAAGTGATTTAGCGAATCGTGAAAAGCAACTTTTAGATGGTAGAGTAACCAATATTCGTATTGAACAAAAGTCAGTACTTCTTTGCTCAAAGTATTTTGGTGGTAGTATAAGCCACTCATAGTTGATAGGGAGATATATCGGTGGTAGTATAAGCCACCTATAATTGATAGTGAAGTATATATAGTAAGATTAGTAAAATAAAATCATCACTTCGATATCCTCGAAGCAAGAGTTTGAGTTATTGCTTAATTCTGGAAGCGATGGAAGACCACCGTCACGAACCACCGACTTCTATACCAGTCAGATCAGGCCCAGATACGAACATAAATATCGTGATTCTCATCTACACACGAGGCGAGCTCGTATCGACCACTTTCCTTGTCGGTAAGACCGGTTGTCGCAGCAACCACACATACAGGCCTTACCGCCGTGGGAAGCGAAGCGTTAAGAAATAAGAAGATAGATAATAGAAAACTTCAATATGAATTCGGCAGTGTATCAGTATATCCGATTCCTGTCTTGGTGCGGTGGTCCAGCGGAAAAATGTATGGGTTGCTGATGCTATGCGGAATTGCAGGATGACGGGTCGATCCCTGACCGGGGAAATGATGATCAACAAAGTAAACTAATGGGTGCACTCCGTAGGGGAGGTTAGCACAGAAATTGAAGTCATCGCGTTGCCAGTGTGTTAAGAAACTAAGCAAGCAAACAATCTTTATTGACAGATCCAACATGTGGACATACAGACAATATTCAACATTCTGTTGAATATGTTGATACTAATTTGACTGGAAATTGTACGAATTGTATGGCCTTAGTATTTAATCAACATTTTGTTGAAAATTTGAAACTAATTTTTCTGGGCATTGTATGTTTTTTTACCATTATCAATTGTGTCATATAAAAGCTTCACAGGTGTCATAGTCAAAATGCTTAGTGAATGACGTCTCTAGCTCCAGCATGAATATTGAATAGTCCGTCAAGTGTACACATTTTATGTCTTTACCTTTTAATCAACATTATGTTGAATATTTTGAAATTAATTTGACCAGGCGCTTTGACCGGGCACTGTTACGACCATAGGCAGCAAAATCACTCAGTCAAATTAGTTTCAGGATATTCAACACATTGCCTGTATAGTTACCTTGAAATTGGGATTCTGGGAAGTCGTGAATCAAAGTATATAAATTGATTCCAACACGCTAAAAGAACAGACAGAGCTTAGCTAGAAATGGACCCCACCTTTGAAATTGTCAGGAACAAATTTGATCATTAAACGGCCAATACCACTTAGTAATGTGTGGTCCACCCACTTGTAATAAGTGATGACATATTTTAGCTCGAGCATTCAGATAGTTAGCATTGCCCTGTCAGACGCATGTAGACCCAATCGCAATGCAATCGCAATCTCTTATGGAAAGAAGGTATAAGTTATCCAACCTGTCACGCAAGTGTTGACGTCATAGTCAATTATGTCACATGTAGGCTGACGTCACAGTCAAAATACGTAGTGAATGACGTAGCTATGGCTATCAGGAACGTTGAAAAGTATGTAAGCTGTGCGAATTGTATGTCTTTACTATTTAATAAACATTCTGTTGAATATTTTGAAACTAATTTAATTGTGCTGCTGCTATAAGTACCGACAACATCTAGTCAAATCAGTTTTTAAATATTCATAGGCCTATCATCATCTCTTATTGTATTTTAACCGCCTCATGATATAGCTGGTCAAACCGACCCTACAGTGATCTTGAGCCATGTCAAATTGCATGCCATGAGGAAACAGTTCTTGATAATGTACCACTGGAATGACTCTCGAGACAGTCATTCCAGATTCCAGTGGCAAAACCGCAAAAACAGTCTTCTCTTGGCCTGCAAATGGACATTCAAAATATCTAAATATTTTAACATTCTTCACCAAATTTAGACAGTAACGGTTTAATATATTATGACGACAATACCAGGTACTGTGTCTGTTTCATTTCCCTTATGTATTATAGCACAAAACACTGGGCTGAGCATTCGAGATAGTGTATAAATTCACATTCTTCACTGCCCTATTGTCTGTAGGGTATGCTCGGCCCCAGATTTGCACCAACATAAACTTGAGTTCAAAAAGTATAATTTAGTCTAAATTACTTTCAGCTGTAAACAATATGATATCATATCATTGCTAGCTATAGTCAATATGCTAGCATATTGCTTGTAATAGGTTTGGCTCCAGAATTTCACCGATATGTTTACATAGATATATATGAATGCGCTAATAAAGTAGAGTTTAAAAAATTCTACTTTGAAGTAATTTCAAAACACGCAATTTAGTCACAACTTGCAGTTTTCAAATACTAATAATTTACTATATTCAGTATCAGAATCTCCGAACTCGGTTTGTAACCAGGCTTTCGAACATAATACCATCTAGAACTCACTTGATTTTGCACAAATCATCAATATTTCTTGCAATAATGTGAAAATCTTTCTATGTATCCTATAATTTAGCTCCAGATAGAATCTGAATTATCAAACAAAAAACCCAGAATTTACCCAAATGGTCAACAAGATGGACGGAAAGATGGACGGACTGCTACAAAATATAATCTCCTCCCTATAGCACATAGCTAATCCTATCCAAGGCCGACGCCATTACAACCATCTTAAAGATATGACACTACCAAGAAACTATCATTATTACAATCGCAACCTCTATCAGCACTACATGGGAAAGGTAAGAAACTGTAAATGATAGTCAGAACCTATATAATATTGAATGTTAATATAACAAGATAAATAAATTGCCCTCTGTCCTGCAAATATATTGTCAATTTATCACATGTCTAATGGCTATATCTTTATAGTACATTGAACGTAACTTGATGCACACGTCTTCATATATTATATAGTGCCGTGCCATTTTTACATGTTTAATTTATGTTTTGTTCTATGTAGGGGTTCAAGGTCTAGATATAGTCACTGTTTTTTGGTGGACAACCTGTTGTGCTACTGAAAATTGTATATTATATATAAAAATGAATTTGAAACTCATCTTGAATTATAATAATCTCCGGCCACGCTATTTGCCATTGATGCCTTGCATCAATATGTGTACTTGTACTTGCATTGTTGCCACCAGATTCCCGCATGCGCAGCAAATATCCTATGGTGTCGATACGCCCATTTCTATCTACGCTACGCCCATTTCTAGCTACATCGCGCCCATTTCTAGAAACGCCACATTCATTTCTAGCTACTCCACGCCTATTTCTAGCTACACAGCGCCCATTTCTAGCTACACCGCTCCCATTTCTAGCTACGTCATGCCCATTTTTAGCTAAGCTCAGCCCACATTTGACACGTGGTGGAATCGTTTTGAAGAAGCTTTGAAGCCAGAATTCCCAGAACCTAAATGTCAAGGTAACTATACAGATAAGATGTTGATTATTTTGAAGCTAATTTGATTGAGTACTGTTGCTATAACAACAACACCCTTTAGGCCAACTAATTTTAACAAATGTTTATTAACCTGTAAAATAACAAAAGACGGCCACGTTCATGGCGGCAGATTTTCATCTTGGTGAAGGGCGGACGTAAGTTTGACTGTGACGTCAGCTAACAAGTAACGTCAGATACTAGACTGGCAGATTCGATCGCTTCATTGCTAATGGGTGTACTAGAAATAATAATTACCCGGTAATTTACCCTCGCCCTGTAAGGGGAAGAGGGAATTGTGGTTGGGTCTGTTACCTCTCTCTCCCTCCCTCCCGCCCTCCCTCCCTCCCTCTCCATCTCCCCTCCCTCTCTCACTCTCTTTCTCTCGCATTCTCTCCTACTCCCCCGCTCTTTCTCCCTCCTTCCTTCCCTCTCTCGTTATCTCCCTCTCTCCCTCCCTCCCTCCATATCCATCTCTCTCTCGATACAACTGGTCCGCATTGGCTCAAATTTTAACACATGAAATGGTGTGACGATACAACAGGATTCCAGAACTGTGGGTATGATCCGAAACTCTCTGTAAAATCCGGATCCGGATAATCCAGGATAATCTGAAAAGAAATCTGAAAATTCGAAAACTTTTTACAATGTGACAAAAACGGGAATGCGAGTGTGTGCAAATCAGAGTACTATTCTGAGAATATATTGACCTACTTAATGATGAATGTTACCTCTCCACATTAAGCATATGGACGATCATATAACTACACAGCAGCATAGGGCTATATACTGGGAATTACGCATTGTATCAGAGCCATTTAACGAATTCTGATATCACAGAATAATCAGTTAAACTTAGTGCGGTCTCGATCCCACCAAGAATGTAGATTACAACCGGAAGCGAACAGAACATGTCATTTCCGACAAAAGACTTGTTTCATGGCTGATTTGCATAATAAAAATTCATAACATTAGAAAGGGATTCATCATTCGGGTGATATATCGATCTATAATGGTGCTCGATTAGGCACATGACACGCCATAGGCGTCCATATACAACAACATTAAGTATCGGACAAGTTTTTGTTTTACAGATAATGTTACATTTTTAACAGTCATGCACTGATTATGCATATTATTCCGTTCCTCTCTGCACAGCATACGCGACAAATTCCTAACGATGTAAAAAAAATATGAATTTTTTAACAATTTGTATGGGTACAGCAACAGCTCCAGTAAAACCAAGTTAATCCTTTAACACTTATATCAGCTAAAACGGCTTCTGCCGTGGTCTTGAGAAATGTCCATATGCAGACCAAGAGAAGACTGTTTTTGAAAATTTATCACTGGAATGACTGGCTCGATAATCGAGCCAGTCAGTCCAGTGCTAAATTTTAAAAATAGTCTTCTGGTTTTCTAAAGAAATTGACATTTTCTATGAGAAAATCGAACTTTTCCTGAACAAATTCGAGTGTTAAAAGGTTAATACTATATAGCGGTGGTCCTGTATGGTACCTTATCATTTTGAGACCCGGAATCCTATAATCATGATTTTAATACAATCACGAGTTCCTGAATATATTGAGGCTATATGTTGCTGACCCACCCTCATTCGCAAAAGAAAGGTTTGATAGTATTTTTGTTGCAAGTAGAAATCCATGTTAGTGTATATCACGATGCGCTAGGCGTTCAGATGTGGGTGAATACCACTCTGGATTTTGACATTGAAGGTCAAATTTAGGTCAAAAGATCTTATAAATATCAAATTAACATGTTGGTCAAAATCATTTATGAGTGGTATTCTTTCAATTGAAACCATATATAATTCTAAATATCTGATTGCAATGTTACGCAGTGGGTGAATCCACTTTCAGCTATGTCCCGTCTATCTATAGATCCATGATTTGTGCAGGTCAGGATAAATGTATATACTTTGAATCCTGAATTCCCAGAATTTCAATTGCATGCTAATTATACAGCTAGTCGTGGATCAAAGATGCCCTTGGTAAAAAGACTACGTTTATACAATGCAACCTGCGTATCCTTGATGATGTATAACTGTAACAGTTGGCCAGCTCCAAAGGCAGCGCTAGCCAAACTTGATGCCTGCCACCGCAAACATCTACGCACCATCACTGGACACCGATGGCCAGAAAGCATAATTTCCAACGATGCACTATGCAAGATGTGTAATACGCCGCCGCTGTCTCTAAAAGTCGCCAAGCAAAGATGGTCCATGTTTGGCTATGTGCTAAGGATGCCAGAAGAGACACCAGCACAAAGAGCCTTGGAATTCGCCCTACTCGGAGCCAGCAAATACAGAGCCAGGAGAGGACGTCATTGCATAAATCTGCTAAGCGTGCTGCGAGGTGACCTCAAGAAAGCAGGACTCGGTACACTCAAGTCAAGAATGAACCTGAGGAAGCTAAGGATTTTGGCCGAGGACAAAGCACAGTGGGCAAACGGGAAGAAGGACTGATTGCAGCTGTAGGATGTTTCTACTACTACAGCCGCAGAACACAGTAATCATGCATACATATACAGCTAACCTGATAAATGTTTTGAAACTAATTTGGCTGGGGACTGTTGCTGTCATATGGATGTTGCTGCCTATGGCAACAATGACGCCCAGTTAAATTAGTTTCAAAATATTTGACAGAATGCTTATTAAATAGTAAACACATTTAATTCGTTCACTTGACTGGCTATTAAGCGTTCATGACGGAGTTGGATACCTGATTCATTACGTGTTTTGATTGCGATGTCATGTACTTGAGTGGCAGAATTGAGTCTTCCCTACAACATTATGTAGAACAATTGGCGAGAAAGGGAAATTATCCAGGCTTTGTAACAGAATGTCTTTTCCTCAAAACGTGTGGGACTGGGAGGCTCAATATATGGCACCAGTCGCCAAGTATTTAGCTATAGGTTTTGCGCCCTGGGCTTTGCGCCCTGGCGCCAACTTAAAGTTTATCGTTTTCCTCGCCACGCAAAGGAAAGAGGGCATTGCATTCTGACCTGTTTGTTTGTTTGTTTGTTTGTTAGTTTGACTGTTTGTCCGAATGTGTATCTCGAAAACATATTGATCGAATTTGGCATAGATTGTAATAGCTACGCTATAAGCAGATTTCCAGACGTTTGTCATAACCACGATATGGATCATATCAATTTTCGGAGTTTGCTACAACAGCTTTAACACTTGAACGACTATTCACAGACACTATGATTTCCCAACTATTGTCTTGATCTGATGAGGAAAAATCCAGAAGATCCGGAAAATTTAAAATTTATCAAAATGTGATAAAAACTGATGGACGAGGGTCTGGAATCATTAATTGCGCTTGTTTATTTTTGTGATATCACAGTTTTTTTATGTATTTCAGGAAAATCGAAATGCAAATTAACTGAAACGTATTATTGCTAACAATGTCACGTGTTTTAGGAATGGATGAATCCAGTTTTAGCCATGTCCAGCCATTCTTTAGCTAAGCTCTACCCAGGCTTGCCCGTGTTGGGATCAATCAATCCGTATACGCTATGAATCTCAATTTCCAGAAAACTTTACAGGTAAGCTGTTGAATATATTGAAACTAATTTGTCTAGGTGCTGTTGCTGCTTATGCAAATTAGTTTCGAAATATTCAACAGCATATTTATTAAATAGTAAAGACATGCAATTCGTATAGCAACGCTTAGTCCGTCATCAATTATGCCTTCATGACGAGCTTATCTATGTCATTAATGACGTAATTGATTATGACGTCAGCTCACACGTCACGTAGTTAATTATGACGTCAGTTTATCGTTTGGATACACTGCAATCCTCCAGTGCACTTAAATCGCATGACCATAGATGATCACCGTTCATGTGCAAGTATCACGAATGAAGTCAAAGTGATTCGGTTAACTGTTCTAATGCACGAACTACAGTGTTCCTTGCACAGTGATTATTCCCATTTGCTCATATATCAAGAGAATAGGTATGATGAAACAATACGAGCTAGTACAGATAATTGACATAAAAGACTCGGAAATGCTCAATGTCAGAGTCTTCGAGATGTCTTGTCTATACTCATTGGGATCAATAGGATTTCTGACAATGATAAGAGTGATGAGGACCTAAAATAGCATAACTCGCATTATTGTAACATACGCACGCCCGCATGCTCGCACTTAGATACGTGCATACGCAGTGCGCACTCATGTTCGCATGCACATGCGCACGCGCGCAACTTGAATTTAAGAAACTTTCACGAATATCAACATTACCGCCCCCCCCCCCAACATCATTCACCACTTCTCCGACTATTAGATTTCATATTTCTGACAATCAGTGTGCGTAATCTCGGCGGGGGCGACATGCTCTCTAATTTGCTCGTCAAGTGGCTGGCTGTCTCCGGGGAGCGGCGGCCATACTAACTCTGACAGGAGCACCACAGTTAATAATACAACATGTCAGCAGAACACAATTACCAACAATAAGACCCCGATCTCCATGCCAATGGCTGACAAATCAATACCCAAATCAGAAGAAACATCTCCGTTTTATGAATGCGACGAGTCTAGACATTTGAAAACCGTAAGAAATCGATGTACCTGCACGAGCAGATGTTTCAGCCCGAGAAGGACAGGCTATGTTAACGCTATAGCGCTAATCAGAAATAACATCGAAGTTTCGGTTACTAGTATACGGGCTATATTAGAAAGGTTCGGGGGGGGAGGGGGGGGAAGCTGCCGAAATATTGAAAACGGATGGCATATACCAAAATATTCCATGATCCATGCAGGACCTCACCAGACATCTTTGCGGATATGGATGCTAAAAGTCACTTTGACCTTGAAATGTAGGGCAAGGCTTCAATTGCATAGCATCACGTATATCTGGCTTGAATACCAGACAAAACAAAAAGATATTTGGACGGAAACATACACAATGTTAAAGGAGCATGACTACGACAAAAGCGAATTTTTTACAAGTCAACAAGCATTTCTGTAAACTTTAGTAGAATCTGATAGAATATAATCATTAACCTCATATCAAAACAAAACATTTTGGAAAACAATTCGTTTTACATTAAACGAGAGACATATAAATATTCTTTTTTAGTGTTAACACTCAAGTTGCATCTATAGTTGTATGTACCATGGTATATACAATAAGAAGATTTTAGGAAATTATTCTACGGAACCAAGTATCACGGAGATTATTTGTGAACAACAAAGAAAATGGCGAATTCCGTAGCTACGCTAGCGGGCGTGTTGACTACATCTATAGTGTAGGCCTATTTGGCTATTATCAACGTGAGTATACAACTAGTACGGTACTATCCAATGTGACACTGACAATTGTTTTGTTATAAGGAATAGTTATTATAAAGCGTATAAAATCGGAATAATAACACGGGATTTTACTATTGTTCTATGGCCCCTACCCTATGAATGGTCCACCACCATATGATATTTTCCGCCAGTAATATATACACCTGTGCAAAAGTTAAGCACCACCCTATTTTTACGCACATGCGAGGGTATATTCATGTGCTATGAAGAAAGCAATAGCATAAACATTTATGTACCCATCCATCTTAGTGCAAGAGGTAATAATGCAACTACAGGAATGCTGATTATGATGGTGGGGAAACACTGTATGTTTTTGTTTGAACTTGAAAACGAGGCCTGAATATGGTTACGTTGACACAACTGACAACTATTGCCCTACAGTTGACACACGTGGCTAGATTGTCATTAATGGTGTCTGAAAACGAAGTTTAACATCTGTGCACGAGTTTGAGACTGTCATTATTAATACCGGGTATATCCACCTTGTGCCTGGATGACGGCCTGGACACGACGTCTCATGCTGGTCACCAACCGACTGATACGCCATTGTGGTATTCGTTGCCATTCAAGATGGAGTGCGTCTGTTAATTCCTGTAGGTTCTGCACAGGAGGATCCCTCCTTCTCACCATGTTTCCCAGAATGTCCCAGATATGCTCAATAGGGTTCATGTCAGGGCTCCTTGCTGGCCATGGTAGGGTTTCGATGGCATTCTGGCGGAGGTATTCATGCACAGCTCTAGCACGATGTGGTCGGGCGTTGTCATCCATGAATATAGGGTTGGTTCCAGGTGCATGATTTACAAAATGAGGGACCACAACTCTATCCAGTATGGAATCTTGATATCTTTGTCCATTTAGTGTTCCAGGTACAGTCAACAGATCCAGCTTACAATCAAATGAGATGCATCCCCATATCATAACGGAACCTCCACCAAATGGAACTTCTTCCATGATGTTACGTTGGTCGTACGCCGTGCGTCTGGACCTCCATACACGTGTTCGACCATCTGTGGCATGAAGCAGGAACCGACTTTCATCGGACCAGTGTACCAGTCTCCAGGATCTCATGTTCCAGTGTCTTCTTTCGTTGCACCACCTCAGACGCTCTTCTTTGTGGTGTGCAGTGAGGAGAGGACGTCTGACAGGTCTCCTAGCTTTCATGCCAGCAGCATACAGTCTCCTTTTGACGGTAGACATTGACACTCTATTGCGCGTTTCCCATTGCTGGCTGAGCACTCTGCTGTTGGTGAATGGAGATCTCCTAACAAGGCGTACTAGGGCTCGATCATCACGGGCAGTAGTCTTCTTCGGTCTTCCAGATCTAGGCCTGTCCTTCACCTCGTTAGTTTGCCCATGTTTTGCAATCAAACGACTGATTACAGTATGGTTAATGTTCAGCTGTCTGCCAATCTCTCTGCATGACATACCAGTGGTATGCATGCCTATGATTTGCCATTTCACACGATCACTTAACCTTCGTCTTGCCATAGCGGTTCACAATCAAGAGCTAATTCTCTCTGTACAAATAAACCACGGTCATGAACACAAAATTCCTAATCTTGTCGCCTAAATCTGTATGTAATGTTCTACACCTCAAACTGGACTTTTACATAACTGAACACGTGTGCTGTTTCCCGCCACGCACGGACATCAAGCGGCGTGAAGTCATGCATGCATGTGCATTTCGTACTTGGAATTATGTCAGCTAACGCGGGGACAAAAAGTATGGCAGCCTAGTTGTACCATCATGTTTCTACGTTCTATTGTTTTTGCTGGTGCTTAACTTTTGCACAGGTGTATATATTAGGTAGTGTGTATTTGTTTTTTACACGAATGAACACCACAGTTATAGCATAGACTAACCCACCCAACCCAAATTTAAAGACAGAAGCAAGATTCAATTATTTATGCGTCGGTCAGTTGGTCAGTCGGTCGGTCGGTTGGTTTAGATACGAAAACGTGAAATCAAAAATACGAAAATACGGTAGCCCTATATACTACTATATATATAGTAGTATATAGGGCTACCGTATTTTCATATTTTTGATTTCGCGTTTTCGTATCTAAAACGGCAGACTCCTGTGTTCGATTGGTCGGTCGGTCGGTCAGTCGGTCGGTGGGGAGGGAGAGGGTGGGGTTGTTTGTGAGTCATGAGTCAGTCAATGAGTGACACTCATTCACTGGATCACCGACTCACTCACCCGTCCCTCAACCCATTACTACCCACTCACATATTCCCACCCTAACCACACACCAACACACCTGTACATGCACAAACACCCAGCACCACATGCACGCATGTATGAATGTTTGTACGTATGTATGCACGCACGCACGCACGCACGCATGCACGCACGCTCGAACGCACGCACGCACGCACGCACGCACGCACACACACACACACACACAACAACAACAACAACAACCACCAACTGACTGACCCAGCCACCCAGTGACCCACCAGCCGACTCACTCACTGACTGACTGATTCAATGCCTCCAATTTGCCCACAACTTTTTAGGTCACCTGGCCTAACAGACCAAGTGAGCTTTAGTCCATTGTGACCATCCGTTGTGTGTCCATCCGTTGTCCATTAGCTTTTCCTTTAAATGACTTCACAAGAACTACTGGGCCGATTACAATTATATTTTGCCAGAAGCATCCTTATGGATGGGATTCAAGTTTGTTTAAAACTGTTCTCAGAAACCGCTGGGGTCGATTCAAAGCTCATAAAATACTGTATCGTCCATGTATGGTAAGAGCTGAACCAAGTTTGTTTTATGGAACTTGATTGGCCAAATAGTTTGGTGGCCATCTTGGATGACCTAGATTTCGCGAAAACAATGTCTTCTCCAAAACCACTGAACAAATCGGGCCAAAATTTGGGAGGTATGATTAGCGACTAGGGACCATTAATGTTTGTGCAATGTAAGGTGATACATAAAACAGCATGGCCGCCGTGGACCAATCAAAATGTAGCGTGTTTGGTAGCCATGTTGAATTTTTGATTTGATGGATTTTGAAGGCAAAATTAGTTTTATACGGTTTGGGGGAATTCTGATTTCAAATTTTCAAATTTGACATATTCACAATTGACATACAAATGGTTTGGTGTCAATCTTTGTTCTTTTTCCCATCAAAATTTCCCATACTAAAGCAATAGGAAAATTGTAATTGTTTTCTTCTGAAGAACCGACTCACTCACTCGTCCTTCAACCAATCCATGCCCATCCATCTATTCCTACCTCACCCACCCACCAATCCACCTGTACATGCACAAACACCCAACACCACATGCACGCACACAACCACGACCAACCGACTGATCCACCAAACACTGACCCAGCCACCCTGTGACCCACCTACGTACTCACTGTCTGACTGATTCAATGCCTGGCTCACCACCCACGCACACATGCACGCAGTTACCCTCCCACTGACTGACTGGCTGGCTGACTGACTGGTGTAGTGAATTATACAAAGTAATAACATGGATTTGTGTCCAATGTTGTAGCTTGGTTACATTAAATATGTTCTGAATGGAGGTTTGGAGCCTACATGTACCACCATATGCCATAGAATCATTCATTTCTCGGAGCTTCTCATGTTATTATGTTGCATTCTTATTTTGGCTAGCGGCTTAAAAGGCATACTGTTTACTGGGAGCAATCGACGACAACGACCACCTAAACAAGAGGCCATGGAAAATGAAGAGAGATGATCTTAAGTAAGTATTCTACTACCGGTAGTACATTTTCTAGTAATCAATCAAGTTATTAAATATCCACCAGTTCTCTAGATCCTAACTGGAGAACGTATAGCACAAAGTAAGTATATTTTAGCATTTCCGTCATGTCAGTCCATAGTTCCTACAACGTCTAGATCCGCATCACCCATCTTTTTGGAGGATGGAAAATGCCGCAATTTTGACAATCATTTGTGTTGAAGTGAATATGGGAAGATAGTGATTCAAATGGTGTCCACTATACCATCTTAGAATGAGGTCCAAACACTACAGGTTTTCTTAGTACCAATCTAGCTGGTTATCCCCGCATTTTGAAACAAGAGGCCCAAGGGGCCTGTATCGCTCACCTGGACCATAGGTATTTCAACTAGAATGTTCATTGTCAATAAGTAGAACTCTAATGAGTTGTGACAAGAAAACAGAGGCGATGTTTCCGTATGTATCAACTTCTCTTGAACAAACTTTAATGGCCCTTAGTCATCAATATCATATCGCCCAAATTTTGGCCCAATCCGGTTAGTGGATCGGGAGACAAATTGCTTTCATGAAAACCAGGCCATTCAAGATGGCCGCCCAGCCATTTGGTAAATCAAATTCCCTTGAACAAACTTGGTTCAGTCCGTGCCCTAAATGATATTTTACGACTTTTGAATTAATCGCTCAAAACAGTTTCGGCGAAGATTTTAATGACATTTCTAAAAAGCGACCAAAATCCAAGATGGCTGCCAACCAAATTGGCTGATCGGCTTTGTTTGAACATGGACCTCTATGCCCTAAGAATGCTTCCTGCCAAATATACTTGAAATCAGTCTAGTGGTTCTCAAGAAGACATTATAAATTTCCTATTGCTTTAGTATAGGAGTTTTTGGCAGGAAAAAGATCCAAGTTGGCTGCCAAACCGTTTATCCAACAGTTTCAAAAATGGTAAATATGAAATCAGAATACCCACAAACATGTATAAAACCAATTTCGGCCTTATAATCCGTCAAATAAAAAATCCAATATGTCCGCCAAACACACTACATTTTGATTGGGCTATGGCGGCCATGTTTTTTACGGATTACCTTCCCTTGAACAAACTTTAATGGTGCTGAGTCCCTAATCATATCTCCCAAATTTTGGCCTGATCCCTTTAGCGGTTCTAGAGAAGTCATTTTCGGGAAAACTAGGTTATCCAAGATGACCGCAGAACCATTTGATCAATCAAGTCCTCTTGAACAAACTTGGCTTACCTCTTGCCCTAGATAATGTTTCGTGAGTTTTGAATCGATTCCCCCAGCGATTTCAGAAAAGAAGATTTTTAAAGACGTTTCCTAAAATCGGCCGAAATCCAAGATGGCCGCTGGCCAAATTGGCCAATCGGGTCTATTTGAACAAACTTGAATCTCTATGCCATAAGGATGCATCCTGCCAAATATATTGAAATCGACCTAGCAGTTCTCGAGAAGACATTTTAAATTTCCCCATTGCTTTAGTTTGTGAGCCTTTGGCAGGAAAATAATCCAAGATGGCTGCGAACCCGTTTATCCGACAGTTTCGAAAATGGTAAATTTGAGCTCAGAATAGCCAAAGGCATACATAAAACCAATTTCGGCATCAAAATCCATCAAATAAAAAAATCCAATATGGCCGCCAAACACGCTCCATTTTGATTGGCCAACGGCGCCCATGTTTTGTAACGGATCACATTCTCTTGAACAAACTTTCATAGCCCTTAGTCTGTAATCATATTTTGATCAGTTGACCCTGATCCTTTCAGTGGTTCTGGAGAAGTCGTTTTCTGGAAAACGAGCTGATCCAAGATGGCCGCCGAACCATTTGGTTAGTCAAGTCCTCTTGAACAAAGTTGACTTAGCTCTTGCTTAGATGATGTTTCATAAGTTTTGAATCACTTCCCCAGGCGGTTTCGGAGAAGATTTTTAAAAACGTTTCCTAAAATCGGCTGAAATCCAAGATGGCCGCTGGCCAAATTGGCCGATCTGGTTCATCTGTCGTTTTTCATCAACACCAACACAGCCGTATATTGGAAGCTGTATGAGTAAACGTACGCACTCGTGGCTATCCATAGGATTATGCTGGCCTTGACCACAAACATAAACTTCACATAAACTTTTGACCAAAAAGGGAAACACAGTTGGCAGAATCTTAAAGCTGCGAAGAAAATCAAATGATAACTACTGCCTATAACTCCGAGCTGATTAATAACCACAACTGCTGTATATGTGTATCAGGCTAATGCACCGTCTAGTATCATAATGGGGTATAAGACCCCTGCGAAAATGGGGCATGAAATACAACACAGCATATCAGTAATCGCCAAACTTGTAACCAACATAAACGTTGGAGCTTTATACTGCCCAGTCTTCAATAGGTAGATAAGCAAGAAGGTATTGGCGATTGCACCGAGAATGAAATAGGCAATCACCAGTTCCTTGTATAAAAACCTAGGAACATGTTCATTTCGGCTTACATCGGAAATAATGAAATTGATTTACTTGTGGAACTGTTTATTGCCATCAGGTAAAAGTCTCTCAAAGTATCTGAAGGCCTCTCCATTATTTCGATCCGTATTTAATGGTCCAATGATACAGGAAATGAAGTTTATCAACTATCTATCAGTCTCTTCTAATCTACAGATCGAAAGAATTAGCATGTGGCTGTGGCGCTGTGATCTATAGCGGCCTAACAGTGATGGCGGTATCTGGCACCGATATGATTAATAGTGCTATCTGACAATGCTGTGCTGACACTACCAATCATGGTGTGTCTATGCGTGCAGGAGATGGCAATGATGCAATAAGATCAAAAGTGGGGGATATTTTCCTTTCCACCCTAATGCGATAGCCTTCTTCTTGATCAAACATTAAATTCAATCCACACAATCGGTTAACAATAGGTCATCATGAAATATATATTATTATATTTCTATTCATCTGATTGTCCTCTCTTTAGCGTCCCTTTAGTACACTCAACCAATTGATTAAGATGTTAACTATAAGATATTTGCTCTTCTATGAAATAATGAATAATGGAACCAGTAACAGTGTATGAAGTTACAGAGAAAATGTAATACAATCTCAATAAGTATGCTATCGTTAAGATGCTGTCTCAACGATGCACACGGTTCGTGTCTCACTTTGCCAAATGAAAACACATGAGATAAGTGAATCGAGCATTAATAGATCCGCAATTTAATATATATTCTGTTGAATATTTTAAAACTAATTTAACCAGTCAAATTAGTTTCGAAATATGCAACAGATTACCTGTATAATTACTTTGGAATTGGAATTCTGGGAATTCAGGATTCTGAATTTACATATATAAATCGATGTTACACATGTACAAAATGGGCGAAGCTTATCTAGAAATGGGCGGGGCGTAGCTAGAAATATTATGTATCTAATAGTGATAGTTGAAATGATTCATAAAAGCCGCGATATTAGAATTATAGTAGGAGCAGCATCACTATGTCACTTTCTTCACCAATAATACTTCAGAACACCAGCCGAATAACCATGGTTAATAAAATGTTGAAACATTTCCTACAAGTGCACAATCTGTTTAACGCTTTACACATTACATGACGTCGCAACTATCGCTATATTCTACATCTTAACTAGCTGCTAGTATACTTTGCGCAAAACAACATAGGCATATATATGTTTTACTATTAAGTTAAATACAGCATCTTAACGATAGCATACTTATTGGGATTGTCCTACATTTTCTCTGTATATTCATACACTGTTACTGGCTCCGCCGCTCTGTTATTCATTATTTCATAGAAGAGCAAGTACCAGTATTGCCCCCACCAGACCCGTGTTATGCACATACGTCCGTAAATTAAGTTTTGAGATTTACCAGCTATGGGCAGTTGTTTCCACAGTGCAGCTCAGAAATAACTTAGAATGTTAACACGAGATAATACGTAATAGGCATATTGCTTATTTTGCACATAATTGGATTGAAAGACATTGCTTCTTCCAATCCAATTATGTTCACAATATTTCATAGAACAGTTCTTACATCGTGTTCAAAATTCTAACTAACACGTATCTGTTTCGGTTTTGTAAATAACTTAACTTATTAATGGGGCTGTACTGTGTTGCAATTGCGTGTAAATTGCGCTTACTGCGCGCGCATTTTAAACATTAAATCATGCTTCTTAATTCAAACATACTTGGAATGATAGACAGTCACTGTCCCTTGTTACAAGATTAATATTTAGACCGTGTATATTCGGTTAGATAGTTTTATTATTCATACGAGGGGTGATTGATTATCAAGAAAGACAAAGACAACTGATTGATGAGACAACATCTACTCTTGATTAGATTGCCGTGTTGAAAATAGATAGATGCATGGGTATAGGCGACATTTGTATTACCTTGTTCAAACCTTGTTCAAACAAACTGCTGACACACAAAACAAAGGTATATTGTCTCGTTCCCATCAATGAGTCTTCTTCATGCTCTTAGGGAGTTCTTTGTGTCTGTAACATGTACTGGGAAACCAAGCAAATGCTTTGTAAATGAGTGTTGATGAGAATACCCTGATCAGATCTCACCCTCAAGTATCTGACGTCATAATCGAAATATGTCACTTGCTACGTCACAATCAAGTGACGTACGTCTGACAACAAATAGGCAAAGATCTGACAGTTGCCATCTAAATTTTCCAGCGGCATGATTGCCGTAGAAAAGTTCGTCAAGAACGCATAATTGATGATGGGCTAAGCGTCGGTGTACGAATTGCATGTGTTCACTAATTAATAAACATGCTGCTGAATATTTTGAAACTACTCTGACTCGGCACTGTTGCTGCCATAGCAACAGTACCCAGTTAAATTATAGTTTCAAAATATGCAACAGCTTATCTGAATGGTTTTCTGGAAATTGATAGTCAGGCAGTTCAGGGATCGGTCGATCCAAACATGGGCTAAATGTGGGTGGAGCTTAGCTAGAGATGGGCGGGGCATAGCTAAAACTGGATTCCTACATGTTTTAGTGAGGTCATAATTTAGTTCTGTTAAATTTATATCTGTTCCAACAGGCGTATAAAAGTAGGTGGAGCTTAGATAGAAATAGGCGTGGCGACGCCAGAAATGAGCTGAATTTAGCTAGTAATGGACGGGTGTAGCTAGAATTTGGTTTAAACATAATGTATTTTTGTTCAAATGGGAGGACATTAGAACATGTGACATATAACCGTGTCTTCCATACATACACTGATATAATAGAATACATATATCAAGGTGGAGGATTGGAAACAATAACTAATAACGTTATTATCGATCATAGTGGGATCCGATAAGTCACTCAACTGTATTATTTTTTAATCAATTGCATCATACGTAAGCTAACGTCACAATACATAGTGACGGATTTATCTCTGCCATAGACATTGAAAAGTCAGTCACATGTACCAATTGTATATCCACCATTTAATAAATAGTCTGTTGAACGTTTTGAAACTAATTGGAATTAGCGCTGTTGCTGCCATAGGAATCAACAATACCCACTCAAAATAGTTTCAAAATATTCACCAAGCCTGTAAAGTTACCTTGGAATTGGTATTCTAGGAATTCAAATTCGAAGCATATAAATTGATTCCTGGTGGGCGGAGCATTGTTAGAAGTGGGTGTGGCATAGCTACTCTATTGGAGTAGCTAATTAGAGCAAACCCATCTCATTATATTACCATACTGGCTGCTCAGATGGTGCCACGTGACATTTTATAGCCATAAGAGCTGTTCAAATGGTGTCGCGTGACATTTTATAGCCATACTAGCTGTTCAGATAGTGTCACGTGACATTTTATAGCCATACTAGCTGCTCAGATGGCGCCACGTGGCATTTTATGACCACACTAACTGCTCAGATGGTGTCACGTAACATTTATAGCCATTTATAGCTATACTAGCTGTTTAGATGGTACCCCATGAGTTTTATAGCCATACTAGCTGTTCAGATGGTGTCTCGTGACATCTATAGCCATGCTAGCCGTTCATATAGTGTCACATGATATTTTATAGCTATTCGACATTTGTAGCTGTTCAGATGGTGTTACATGACATTTTATAGATATACTAGCTATTTAGAAGGTGTCACGTGGCATTTATAATCATACTAGCTGTTCAGATGGTGCCACATAGCATTTATAGCCACACTAGCTGTTGAGATGGTGACATGTGACATTTTATAGGTATACTGGTTGTTCAGATGGTGTGACGGGACATTTATAGCCATACTAGCTGATCAGATGGTTCCATATGACATTTTATAGGTATACTGGTTGTTCAGATGGTGTGACGGGACATGTATAGCCATACTAGCTGATCAGATGGTTCCATATGACATTTTATAGGTATACTGGTTGTTCAGATGGTGTGACGGGACATTTATAGCCACACTAGCTGTTCAGATGGTGACATGTGACATTTTATAGGTATACTGGTTGTTCAGATGGTGTGACGGGACATTTATAGCCATACTAGCTGATCAGATGGTGACATGTGACATTTTATAGGTATACTGGTTGTTCAGATGGTGTGACGGACATTTATAGCCACACTAGCTGTTCAGATGGTGACATGTGACATTTTATAGGTATACTGGTTGTTCAGATGGTGTGACGGGACATTTATAGCCATACTAGCTGATCAGATGGTTCCATATGACATTTTATATAGCCATACCAGCTGTCCAAATGGTACTACGTACCGCACTCCCTTCCTCCCTCTCTCCCTCCCCTCCTTCCCTCCCTCCCTCCATCCCTCCCTCCCTCCCTCTCGCTCTCTCTCTCTCTCTCTCGCTCCCTCCATCCCTATCCCCCACTCCCCACCCCTCTCTGTCTCTCACTCTCTATATACATTTTACTATACAGCCAGGCTCTATTAACAATCAATTCTAAGATCCAGTCATACCTATAACATTTTAAAATTAAATTCATATACACTAGGCGCCATAAATCCATGTTGAGAGAACACTGACGACCACGGTACATCATGTACCGAATCAGTCTTGATATTGCCAAATATTGTCCTAATGCTGAGAAAGTCATTAAACATTTTTATCCGTAATTTCAACAATGCTCGTTTACTTAGCGTGAAAGTGAACATTGAGCGAAATCTTGATAACAAAGGTCCAAAGACACGATGAAATTGTATCATAAACTGATAATCGCCAACTTATACAAGGATCAAGGCGATTTCAATAACTCAAATCTTAGCGATCGTTTCCGAAATTGGATTAAAACGCAACAGCAACAGCTTTCAGGCACATTGTTTGCAAAATAGCCACCTTTGACTTTACGGCGGCCTGACTGAAAAATGTATCAACCATGCTGGTATTTGATGAATTTGTCCTTGTTTTTTTAATAATTGACTATATGCAGACGGCATTGAACGGACCAGACAACACTGATTACATTCGCAGCAAATGGGTCTGTCTGTCTGTCTGTCTGTCGGTCGGTCGGATGGATGGACGGTCGGACGGATGGCCGACGGGTGGGTGGGAAGGTGAGTGGGTGGGAGGGAGGGTAGGTGGGTGGGTGGGTCGGTCAATCGGTCGGTCGGTCGGCCCATCCGTGTGTCCAGACACCACCACGCCCGTGCACCACCCTGCATTCCTGCCCGCTCACCCACCCGACTGCTCAAATGATCGACCAACCGACCTACATTTACGGAACGTGGTATTCAGCAGTTAAAATGGTCATTTGCCACAAAAGTGACATAAAGTGGCGAATTTAAGACCCTCTTATCTGTTGAAAATATTATGATTGGCTTGTGCTGAATTATTCATTCATTAAGATATTATAGAGCCCAGATCTGTCACTCAAGTAGCTGACGTCATAATCACAAGTTACATGTTGGCTGATGCCACAATCCAAATGATATCGCTCCATCTGGAAAATCGCAACCCGTCACAAATGTGTACGAATTGCACGTCTTTGATGACCCTGCAATTTAATTAAAAAGATCAGCAAAACCCCAGGGTCAAATTTGTTTTTAAAAATATCTAATAGTTCCACTATATAGTTATCGTCATATGTAGATTCCGGAAATTCAGCTTTCAAAGGTTCAAATCGATTCGAACATGCGTGGAAATGTGGGTGGGACTTAGCCAGAAATGGCAGGCTCAAAATGTATCCCTCCAAGTAGCATTGATACAACCTTTGACAGCCGTTTGTCGCACAGCTGATAAGATAACAGCACTTTAAAATGAACATCTGCATTCCACAGAAAGGAGCGGAAATATGAAGACCAACTCATGATAATGAATATCAGAATATAATTATAGAAGCTCACCCTACCTATAGTCTCAACGTTCATGTTAACTCCATCGGTACTGTAACACAAAATAAGTTTATCCATACATGTAATGAATATACTGTCCTAGGGGGCAGAGTCACACACGCAAAGAAGACTTCACGTCACCCTCACGCTATTGAAGTACCGAGAAATCATTAACTCCTCTAGTCAGAAGATTAGGGAACTATATTACATGAGCTGTTTATGGGCGATAGACGATAACTGGTGTTTCCTTTCTCTTTGAGGAAAGGATAATTGTTTATACTTGTATCTGTCTGAACCTTCACAGCACACAAAGTGATGGCAACGATATGCGTATTCTGCCCCTTTGATGTTATTTATCAGACAGGTGTTCTATCGTATTCAATCCATTACTATTGCTAAATCAGAAACACGCTGATTGAAATAATAAACTATCCGCACCGGGCCGGTGTGCTTCTTGCTTGATGCCACCCAGTAAGCTATAAGGCAGTCTATGCTTTTGTATAGCCATTAGGATACAGCCACTCGAATATTGTCTATAGCACGCTGTTAAAAAAAACATGAATGTCAGGAATGCTCTCTTTCAGAATATATCTTGCTGGAAGTTGGAAAGAAATAGTAAAGGAATGTATTTTTAGCATTAACATTTATATGGTGTGAATATTTTGCCTACACAGAATCCCTAAGGTAAAAATCTTTAGCCCCACAAATATACTGATGCAGTCCCGTGCAATATAGGCAAATCAAGTTGTGTTGCTCTCTTGATGGTGGAGCCGTGGTAGGGCAATTGCATCCCAAAAGCTAGGTGAAATATGTCGCACAATTGCCTGTCTTCGAACCCCACTCGGGTTGAAAATTGAAAAAGGTAAATATTACATTCCTGATGATGAATAGGCTATGTCATAGTGCCGGTGCGTCATCAATGACAGGTTTTGTAGAGCTAATGTTTGAGAATAATAAAGACAACATACATAAATACATTTATTCATACCTTCGGACGTATCCAAACATACATAAAATTTGCCTCTTCATGGTTAAGAGTGTCTAGTGTTCTTGTGGCGAGCATGTTGATCTAAGTTTGCTATGGATATCCGTACCCTTATATAACGACTAGGCTAGCCATGGCATCGTGGTATTTCTTACGTTCTTCATAACGGATTGCCATGCTGAAGTTGGATGTCGTAAGTATTCTGATAAAATCTTGTATCTCCACTTTTCCCCATTTTCAGATTTTGCCTTTTATCAATTTATACTAGAGCTCCATATGTGCTTATAAAATCGTGTAAGACAATAGCCAATAAAAGGTGACTAAATTGGCATGTGATATAACCCTGTGTGTTCATTGGCTGGATACGTTGAAGCGATGATACCCCGTTTCTCTAATCTCCATATCGTCGGCCTTATGAAAAAACTTCGTATCGCCAAAAAATAAATTTTACAGGAGAGCAAAAAGCTGTTCCATTTGCCCAAGATGAATGTGGTCTGTTTCTTTTTCTGCACGCTACCTCACAGGGAACATAGCTTTCCAGTCCTTCTGGAAGCAATGGATTTGTAGATCAAAGATGCTCTTGATAAAGAGGCTACGTTTATACAATGCAACCTGCGTATCCTTGATGCTGTGTAACTTTAACAGCTGGGCAGCTCCAAAGGCAGCTCCAGACAAACTCGATGCCTGCCACCGCAAACACCTACGCACGATCACTGGACACCGATGGCCAGACAGCATAATTGCCAATGATGCACTATACAAGATGTGTAATACTTCGCCGCTGTCTGTAAAAGTCGCCCAGCAAAGATGGTGTATGTTTGGCCATGTGCTAAGAATGCCAGAAGAGACACGAGCACAGAGAGCCTTGGAATTCGCCCTACGCGGAGCCAGCAAATACAAAGCCAGGAGAGGACGGCATTGCGTAAATCTGCCAAGTGTGCTACGAGGTGACCTCAAGAAAGCTGGACTCAGTACACTCAGGTCAAGAATGGAGCTGAGGAAGCTAAGGATTTCAGCTGAGGACAAGACACAGTGTGCAAAAGCGAAGGACTGATTGGAGATGTAGGATGTTTCTACTACTACTACAGCCGCAGAATACAGTAATCATACAATCGTTTATTTTCTTTCAACAAATCACCACGAGACATAAATTAATTTGACAACCGACTAGCCTATTGGTATAACATATCAGCCTAGCCTAGCCTATTATCCAAGTCTACATGTTTAGGCTATTGGGTTAGTCTACTAGATTATCCCGCATATATAGCATATTAGCTTAGGACATATGTACTAGCCTGACTTGGCCCCAATCTACTAGCATAGCATACTGGTCGAAAATACTAGCCCTAATTACTATTTATATTAGACTATTCTACTAAACTATTGGCTTAGCCTACTACCCTAATGGTGTAACCTACTGGGATAACCAATTGTGTTACCTTACCCAAGCCTCCTAGTCTAGGCCCCTAGGCTACTGGCCTAAACTACTGGTCTACTGGTCTAAGGATCTAACGTAGACGTGTAACAGACTAGTCTAGCTTGCCAGTCCACAGACCTAACCTATCAGACTAACATGCTGGCCTAGCCTACTAGCATACTGGTATAACTTACTGGCCTAGCCAACTATTAAAGTCAATTAGCCTAGTCTAACCTGCTAAACTACTAACCTATTCTACTAGTCAAACCTACTCGCTAAACCTACTCACCTAGTCATCTAGTATACTAGCCTGGCCTGCTAGCTTACTGATCTAGCCCACCCGATTAACATATTGCTAAATAGAAATTACATCCCATTCTCAGTCTATGGGAATTAATGTTACAGTCACTGTATTATGGTCTACAAAATCTACAGTTATTGTGTAGCCTCTTTGATTACTATAATAGACCAATAAGGCAATAGCAGTGATATTTTAGTCGAATCAGTGCAAAGCACTCATCTTCATTGCCTATGTATCTCTATTTTTTAATACATAAAACACGCACTCGATTGTTCATAGCGTGGGTAATCGTACACGCCATCACATTGCAATATAATGGTGAGGAGATAAACCGGGCGAATATTATGGACATTGAAATATATTCATACTCAGTTTTCTGGTAATACAGTCGATGTAATGTCTTATGCATCGACCTACCTTCATGTCTCATACTCTGACATATTCCTTGCTAGTTATTGAGAAACGTTACATAGAAAATAGTTAATCCACAATTAGCAATGATTCATTTGACAAGAGGCTTAGCTGTGGACATTTAAAGATAGTATTATGTTGAAGTTTAACCAAATTATGGCCAAATTATAGTGACCACGGTGAGAGTTCTTAACTCTGTGTATGTGATACCATGGAAACGTATGATTTTCTAGCCTCCCTTTGTACTAAAGGAGTGCCTTCAATTTCTGTCATCTAATATTGTGTCAAATGATATTCTAAAGAGTGAATCTCCATAGACAGGACACCCCTCATGCTATAAACAGCTACAATCTTATTTCCGAAAAAGTTGGTCCCGTTTCCAGGATGATTCATAATACGGAAAAATTAGTTACCTCTCCGAGATGTAGAAATTGTTTGAGTGAACTGACCAGAGTGGCGTTGCCAGCGACCGCCAGTTAGTGCTGAAGAAGCGACCGAGATGGTCACGAAATCTACACTCAAACAATTTCCTGGAGAGGTAACTGATTTTTCCTTATTATAAACTACAATCTTGTAATCACGGACATGATTACCTTGTACTTGTATAAGCAGCCCACATAGCATCTGCGTAACGTTGCTGGTTCCTGACGGTCTATTAAGACAGAGGTGCGTGTGCAACATGACCAGTTTGTACACACTTGTTACATCCTTAAATATCTTTGAGGAGGTTTATCAAATTAGTCAACAGTAATCCAATTTTAGAAATATATCATCTACACATGTAGAAAGTAATGCGTTATCATAGGCCTATGTAGGCTTATTATTGTATTATTCCCAGAATAGGTTGGGAATGTTTTCAATCCACATCATTTCAGATTACTAAGCTATGTATAACAGGGCAGTTGTACTGGCCGACTAAGGCTGGACGAGCGATTAGAAAGGTGTTTTACGACTGCCTGCTCATGTGTATCAATATCACCGCCAACATCATGTAATACAGGTGCGTGGGTTAGGCACGTGCGTGCAGCAATCTACTGCATATAGTCACGTCAATCACGTCTAGTATGAGTGACCTTCCTTCTCCACTTGGGCATTTACAACATGTTTATTCACTCTTTCACATCCTCCTCTTAGGGACAGCAAAATCAGCTTAAGCCAGAACCGCTCCAAGAAAAATCAACAGATCTATTCTTCGACAAGGAGATGCTCATCACTCCATGTATAGTAATCAAAATGTCAAGATTTCTGAACAAACAGTTAATTGGAGAAGTAAACGCAAACTCCGTCAATAGCATTTATTCTTCGCTAGAAGTAGAACGGCCAGCGACAAATGTGGCATATGGCTGATGTATGTTATCAAAAGTTGTCTGTGCTTTCAGACATGAAAACAAATAATCCTCTGTCTGACTGAACTGCCATCTTTAGTACAAGAAAGAAAATGGCTTATATTCAGCTATCACGCTTGATCATATTTAGTTCTCTCTACTTGGCGGCCTCTTAAGACAATGCCAGCTGTTTTACTATTCCATTGTTGCCACAAGATTCCCACATACACAACAAATAGCCTAACGTGTCCATTTCTAGCTACATCGTGCCCATTTCTAGCTACATCGTGCCCATTTCTAGCTAAACCACGCCCATTTCTAGCCACGCCACGGCCATTTCTCGCTACGTCACGCCCACTTTTTTACACGTGTTGGAATCGATTTGAAACTTTGAAACCTGAATTCCCAGAACTTAAATGTCACGGTAAATATAGGCTGTTTAATAATTTGAAGCTAATTTGATTAAGTACTGTTGCTGCAGCAACATCAGCTCTCAGGGAAATTAATTTCAACAAATGTTTATTAACCTGTAAAATAACCAAAGACAGACACGTTCATGTCGGGCGATTTCCATCTTCGTACCGGACGGACCTGATTTTGACTGTGACATCAGCTAACAAGTAACGTCAGATACTAGAGTGGCAGATCGGATCCTTCTTTGCTAATGAGTGTACAAGAAATTATGATTTACCCGGTAATTTACCCTCGCCCTGTAAGGGGAAGAGGGTATTGTGGTTGGGTCTGTTTACTTCTCTCTCCCTCCCTCCCGCCCTCCCTCCCTCTCCATCTCTCCTCCCCTCCTTCCCTCCATCCTCGGTCTATTACTCGCTCGCTCTCTCTCCCTCCCTCCCTCCCTCCCTCCATCCCCTCCATCTCCCCACCCCAGCCCTCTCGCTCTCTCCCTCCCTCCCTCCCTTCCTCCATCCATCCCTCTCCATCTCTCCTCTCATCTTTCCCTCCCTCACCCTCTCGCTCTCTCGGTCTATTACTCGCTCACTCTCTCTTCCTCCTTCCCTCCCCCTCCCACTCCCTCTCTCGCTATCCCGCTCTCGCTCTCGCTATCCCGCTCTCTCTCTCTCTCTCTCTCTCTCTCTCTCTCTCTCTCTCTCTCTCTCACGACGTTTATCATGTTTATCTCTGTTTGTCCGGGTCTGTATTTCAGAAACAACTGAGACGATTTGGTTCATATTTTAAAACAATGAAGGAACTTGTCGTCCATAGGACGTACAGAGTTTGGCGGTGATCTGGAGAAAAGAACTTAGATCCGGACCTGATCAAATTCTGTATTTATGGATATATAGAAACTATTGGTCTGCTTTAGCTCAAATTTTAACACATGAAATGGTGTGACGATACAATAGGATTCCAGAACTGTGGGTATAATCCGAAAACCTCTGTAAAATCTGGAAAGATCTGGTTAATCAAAGATCCGTATAATCCAGGATAATCTGAAAAAAATCGGAAAATTCTCAAACTTTTTACAATGTGACAAAAAGGATACTGCGAGTGTGTGCAAATCAGAGCACTATTCTGAGAATATATTGACCTACTTAATGATGAATGTTACCTCTCCACATTAAGCATATGGACGGGCATACAACTACACACCGGCATAGGGCTATATACTGTGAATTACGCATTGTATCAGCGCCATTTAAGGAATTCTGATATCACAGAATAATCAGTCAAACTTAGTGCGGTCTCGATCCCACCAAGAATGTAGATTACAACCGGAAACGAACAAAACATGTAATTTCCGACAAAAGACTTGTTTCATGGCTGATTTGCATAATAATGAACATTAGAAATGGATTCATCATTCGGGTGATATATCGATCCGTAATGGTGCTCGATTAGGCACATGACGCGCCAGAGGCGTCCATATACAACAACATTAACCATCAGACATTTTGGTTAGAGAAATTCTGTTTTACAGATAATGTTACATTTTTGCAGCATTCATGCACTGATTATGCATATCATTCCATTCCTCTCTGCACAGCATACGCGACAAATTCTTACTGAACGATTTCAGAAATTTTTTTTTAAAACAATTTGTCTGGGTACAGAAAAAGCTTCCAGTCAACCTTTAACACTCATATCAGCCAAAAAAGGCTTGTGCAGTGGTCTTGAGACATGTCCATTTGCTGACCAAGAGACGACTGTTTTTGACAATTTACCACTGGAATTACTGGCTCGATAACCGAGACAATCATTCCAGTGCTAAATTTTCAAAAATAGTCTTATCTTGGTCTGAAAATGGATATTTTCTATGAGAAAATTGAAATTTTCCTGAACAAATTCGAGTGTTAAAAGGTTAATACTATCTAACGGTCGTCCTGTATGGTACTTTATCATTTTGAGACGTGGAATCCTATAATCATGATTTTAATACAATCACGAGTTCCTGAATATACTGAGACTACATGGTGCTCAACCACCCTCATTCGCAAAAGAAAGGTTTGATAGCATTTTGTTGCAAGTAGAAATCCCTGTTAGAGTGTATCACGATGCGCCATGCGTTCAGATGTGGGTGGATACTACTCTCTGGATTTTGACATTGAAGTTCAAATTTAGGTCAAAAGATCTTATAAATATCAAATTAACATTTTGGTCAAAATCATCTATGAATGATATTCTTTCAATTGCAACCATAAATAATTCTATATATCTGATTGCAATGTTACGCAGTGGGTGAATCCACTTTTTGCTATGTCCCGTCCATCTCTAGATGCACTCCGCCCATGATTTGCGCGTGTTGAATCGATTTATATACTTTGGATCCTGAATTCCAAGAATCTCAGTTTCATGGTAATTGGACAGCTAATCTGTTGATTGCTTTGAAACTAATTCGTACACTTGACGGACTATTAAGCTTTCTGATGGACTTGGAATCGTTTTTCATTACGTATTTTGTTTGTGACGTCAGCCTACGTGTGACGTAATTGATTATGATGTCATATACTTGAGTGACAGTGTTGGGTCTTCTCTACACCAATGGGTAGAACAATTGGCAAGAAAGGGAAATTATCAAGGCATTGTAACAGATGTCTTTTCCTCAAAACGTAAGGGATTGGGAGGCTCTATATATGGTACCATTCATCAAGTTTTTAGTTATAGGTTTTGTGTTCTGGTGCCAACCAAAAATGTATTGTCAGCCCTCCCCCCCCCCCCCGCTCCTCACTAACAACCCCGCCGCCGCCGCCCCCCCCCCCCCACTACGCCCCTACCCCCAATCCCCAGGCATCCAGTATTCCAATGTCTTGATGTTTGTTTGTTTGTTTGTTTGGTTGGTTGACTGTGTATCCGAATATGTATCTCAAGACCTAGCCTATTGATCGAATTTCGTATAAATACTAACAGGCTGCAAATGTTAGCTACGGTACAAGCAGATTTCCAGAAGTGTGTCCTAATCCGGATAGGGATCATATCAATTTTCGGATCTATGAAAAGCTCGGTAGCTACATAACCGAGTTTGCTACAGCAGCTGTAACACGTGAAAGACTATTCAGACACTACGATTTCCCAACCGTGGTCATGATCAGATGAGGGAAAATCCGGAAGATTCGGAAAATTTAACAAAATGTGATAAAAATGGATGGACGAGAGCCCTCAATATCTAATTGCCCTTGTTTAATTTTATGGTAATAAAATTGTGGTTTATTTTAGGAAAATGTAAATGCAACTTAACTGAAAATGTATTATTGCTATCAATGTCACATGTTTTAGGAATTGATGAATCCAGTTTTAGTCATGCCACGCCATTCTCTAGCTGCGCTCCACCCAGACTTTGCCCGTGTTGGGATCAATCAATCCCTGCACTCTATGAATCTCAATTTTCAGAAAACTATACAGGTAAGCTGTTGAATATGTTGAAACTAATTTGACTGGGTGCTGTTGCTGCTTATGCAAATTAGTTTCGAAATATTCAACAGCATATTTATTAAATAGTAAAGACATGCAATTCGTACAACAACGCTTAGTCCGTCATCAAGTATGTCTTCATGGCGAACTTATCTACGACATTCATAGCGTAATTGATTATGACGTATATATTACTCGGATATTTGTGTCTGTGTAATCTCGACGGGGGTGACATGCTCTCTAATTTGCTCGTCAAATGACTGGCTGTCTCCGGGGAGCGGCGGCCATACTAACTCTGACAGGAGCACCACAGTTAATAATACAACATGTCAACAGAACACAATTGCCAACAATAAGACCCCGATCCCCATGCCAATGGCAGACAAATTAATACCCAAATCAGACGAAACATCTCCTTTTTATGAATGAGACGGCGGGGGCAGTTCAGTGTAGTGAACTATAATGGATGGAAAGTCTAGACGTTTGAGAACCGTAAGAAATCAATGTGCCTGCATGAGCAGACGTATCAGTCCGAGATGGATAGGCTATGTTAACATTGGAGAGTTAATCCGGAATAACATCCAAGTTTCGGTTACCGGTATACGGGCTATAATCGAAACGTCTGGTGGGGTGGAGAGGGGGTGGGGTGAAGCTACCGAAATATTGAAATTTTGGTACTGTTCTGCTGTCAGAGGATGACATATACCAAAATGATCCTTGAGCTATATAGAATATCAACTCGCGAGACATCCTTGCGGATATGAATGCTAAAAGTTAGGTTGACCTTGAAATGTAGGTCAAGGCTTCAATTACGTAGAATTCACGTAAATCTGGCTAGAATATCGGATACAACATAGAGATATTGGAACAGAAACATACACAATGTTAATGTATATATGATGAAGATTTTAGTTTTGAAGTTTGTGCCGCCAGAGATTATCAGGGCTGAACTTAAGGCCGTGAAAGACGTGCATTTGCATATGGCCTCCAGATCTACAGGGCCCCCAAAACTGCCACACGACTTCTTTTTTGTTTTAACTTTTGGGGCCCTGCATAACGTCAAGCTACACGCATAATTGACACATCTATAGTACAACTCATGAATAAGTTGAAATCTTTCTATAAGAGAACAATTTTGAACACAATGTAAAAATATTCTGTTTAATATCTTTAATATAATTAGATTGGAAGACATTGCTATGTAAAGACGTTGCTGCCTTCCAATCCAATTGTGTTCGAAATATTCAACAGTATCTTTTTATTTAGGTTGAAACATGTTAAGTTATTTCTGAGTTACATAAGACTGATGTGACCAAACCCCACAGTCCTCTGATCTCAGTTCCGCCCCCCCCCCACCCCACCCCACCCCACCCACCCAATCCCCCACCCCACCTCTAGCAGCATTGCGGTTGGAACCGGAGCCTAGCTCTCTGACGACCCACGCGACAGTTCCATGGTCCAAACAAAAGATTGATTACGAAAATTGTATACTATGTCTGACTTGACGCAAAACTGAACATCTATGTGATGCTAAAATGAAAGATAGACTTAAATCAACAATGCATTTCTGTCAGTATGACACATCAAAACGTATTGCATGTAATATAAATTCCGACGCATTGGTGGAAAACAACACACCAAAGTGCCATCCCAGGTGTCACAAGACATGCGCACAAGCTAACTCTATGCCATACGAATAGTCTACCTATAACATGATACAGGCAACGGCAAATGGAATGAAAATTGCAAAGCTGAGCAAGTTTCATACACAGGAATTGAAGAATTAAATATAAAAAGTTATTAAAGCCATTTCACAAAAGCCCGAACGTTACAGACTTGATACGAATGGCACAGATTGTAGCATGCAGTAGGCAATGTGATTTATTTATATCATTGGCGAACATGAATGTAATGAGTTTCCCCATTCGCTCTTCACTGATGAAAGTCAGCTGAAGAGCCATGGATTGAGTGAAGTCACGTGTTGCTAAATCATACTGAAGAAAGCTGAATTGCGGGTGGCGTGTGAATTACACAATGAAGACTGCTGTTGTTGTTATAGATTCGCTACATCTAATTTGAAAAATGGTCATTCCATAAGGAATACTGTATATGACATAATTACAATGGATCGAGTAAGGTGAAGTATAATGGGTGGGGTGTCTAAATAGCCGAGAAGAATTAGAAATGCACATTCTCAAAATTCTTAACCTCAACATCGCTCAAAATGAACGTGTAAGTTATGTTGACCTTTGTGGAAATGAACACTTGTAATAATCATGTGTCCTTCGCAAAGTATAATCTATACCACCCAAGCCCGTTATTTGCCCAATACATATTCATAGATGCAGGAGACACTCTAACGCCATCTAGATGTCACAGATTTCCTCCGTGAGATGGGGGTGGTGGGAGGAGTAGCATGCTCTTTCTCCTACAACATTCACACATGCTCTAAAAAGCATTTTTCAACTGTTGTTACCTCCAGAGATGCATGATAAACGAGACAATCTAGGTTTTTAACGTACTTGGATTGTACGCACGTGCAATGGCTCATCCAACGCCCACGCATGTTCAAGTAGTAGCAGTATGTTGTATGTCAACTGATATTACATTTGCATCCAGAAATGCAAGATACATAATCTGATGCCATCTAAATATGTAAAAAGAATCTCTGGTAGAGGACCAATGCGTCCTTTCAACCCAGAGACAGACAGATATTCAACTAATTCAAGTAAGATTTGAACTGATATTATCTCCACAAATGCAGGCGTTACGCCATGGTGACATCTAAATTCACAGTTTTCGGTGCCCTACTGTCAGTAATATGTCCGGCCCCAGAATTCCAGCTACATTACAGTGTCTGAATATACTAGGTATGTTGTGAATTCAAATTAATTTCGTCGCACACAATTCCATACTGAAAATTGGCTACGAAGTTCAAAGTTGTTTAAATTCAAAGTTGTTTATTTCATAACATATTTTACACATATGTAAATTGAAAATGGGAAGTCCGTCAAAGGTACAGCCTATGAATCGATGGACCCCCTAACAAACAAGAGGAGACAATTAAAAATTCTATTAATTAATTTCATAATACACAATTTAGTAGCGACCAACAGATGTCAGATGCCAATAATTTACTATCTTCAGTACCAATATATGTGCACTCTGTTTGTAACCAGTTTATGGAACATTTGACAATACTCAGTATGTGTTATATATGTACTAGTGCTCTACGAAATATTGCATGATTCTGCCATCAAGTAATTTTATCATAATTACTAAATGTGTAGTTACTTATCCGCAATAGGTCCCTATTGTAAGATAATTGGTTCACATTTCTCACACTCACCTCATCCGGATAGGTGGTGATAAGTCCTGGCCCCAGAAGTGCACTCATATGGTTAGATATGTATGTGAATGAGCTAATAAAGTATCGAGTTTCTACTATAGAGTAATTTTGTAATACACAATTTATTAGCAACTAACAGCTTTCAAAAGCTAATAATTTACTATATTTGGTACCAGAATCTTTGTGCTCGGTTTCTAACAAGGTTTTCGAAAATATGACCGTCTAGACCTCACTATTCACTAGCGCTGTACGAAATAGTGCATGAATCTACCATAAAATATTTCCTGTAATAAGATGATATTCTTTCTATATATCCTTTGCTTTAGTACCATGTATCGGTAGGATTATCAAACAAAATCCACAAAATTTGCGTACTGACCCATGATTTAATATGTTTTCCCTATAGCCTTTGGCTAATCCTACCCCAGGCCAATACCATTACCACCATCTTAAACACATGGCGCTACCAAGAAACTATCATTACTACAATCACAGCTACCATGAGCACTACATGGCACAGACAAGAAACTGTCAACGAAAATAAGAACTTATGTAACTTTGAATTTTAATATAACAAGATAAGCACACTTCTCTCTGCCCATGAAAATATGTTGTCAACTTATCACATGTTTATTGTCTATGTCTTTAGAGTACATTAACTTAAACTTGAAGCTCGTGTCTTCTTATATTATATAGTGTCTGCACCAGTCCTACATGTATAATGTATTCTTTGTTCTATGTACTGGTCCAGTCTGTCCGTCCGTCCGTCCGTTCGTCCGCCAGTCCGCCCGCCCGCCCGCCCGCCCGCCCCCCCCCCCCCACCCGCCCGTCCGTCCGTCCGTCCGTCTGTCTGTCTGTCTGTCGAGCTGTCTGCATGCCTGCCTACCTGCCTACTTGCCTGTCTGCCTGTCTGTATGTATGTCCAAAGATCGGAGTCATTTGCGAGCCTTTGCTAGTCCACAGGTTTATAGATTTTGAGAATAAAATGGCATTTTACGTTACTGTCCGTGTGAAGAAGTGAACCCGGTGTGAACATCGTCATTGAGTATATATAGGCCTACTACGGCCCTCACCAAGACAGTGAATCGGTTTTAGAAATTCGCTCTGATCTCAGATCTTGCATTCATTGCAGGAAAAGGGAATAGGGAACATAACTCAATTTAAAGAGTCGGCATCGATATATAGCAGTCCGTCAATTTATTCATCAATGTGATGGCATAAACACACATTTCCTTGTCTAGAAATATCATTAGCATAGTCACAAATAAAGAGAGGAATTTAATCTAATCTGTCTGTCCCAAACCCAATCAATGTTACGACAGATATAGCCTACCAGTGACTGGCAGGAATGGATTGTGGAACCGAGTGGCTGGATATAGTGAATAACTGTGCAACATTCATTCTGCGAGTCCTCCGCATCATCTTCAACTTCTACGCGAATACCCGCCAAAATCTTACCTGTGGCCATTAACTGGTGAGAAGACATCGGATATATATAACAGCACTGCGGTACTGCATAAACTGGTATTAGCCCGACAGACAAAGATAGCAAAATTTATTTTTTATTAATTATGTTGAGTATTTTAGAAACCAATTTGAATTCAATATATCAACATGTTCCAGTCAAGCAAGTTTCAAAATGATTATAATATTAATGACATTTGCGCATGGAAATTACAATCATTTAACTGTGATCGAATCCAAACAAAGTAAATTACGATTGATTTTCCATTAATTCGTCGATATGGACTCTATAACAGGGGCATTTAAAACCACTATGCATCAATAACAACGTGACTGATATTTTGATAATATTCCACACGAACATCCCAATGACTGCTATGGAGTCACAGATAGATTGTGCCACCCCTGGTCCCCTGCAGGGATATATTGATTCATATCCGCCTTGGCCAGGAAATAGAGAATAACACGGAGTTATTAAATAAGAACGTGCATATTGAACTTGATCCCTTTCACAGTCAAGCTAGTTTAAGTACATTGGAAGAGAAAATATAGCAACATGGCTGATAATATTGGATTATTTCCTAACGAACGACATATTTCTAAGTACAGCAAGGCCTTCTATAACAAAGGCTGTATGACCCACTAAATAGTGGTCACTAAAATATTTAAACCTCGAATTTGTTCAAGAAAATTTAAATTTTCTCATAGAAAATATCCATTTGCAGACCAAGCGAAGCCTATTTTGAAATATTTACCACTGGTATGACTGGCTCGGTTATCTAGTGGTATAGTTTCAGAAATAGGCTGCCTAAGACTATAATGGATTCTAATCAAGTTAAGTCCAAAATCTTCAACAAACCATTTCCTACATCGTGTTCAAATTTGTGCCAACGAACATGTTTCTGCATTTGATTTGGAGCCGCTTAATGTTTTTATGAGCTGTACTGCATAGTAATAGCCTACTGTCCTATAAGCCCACCACCTTTGGGCGTTAGATGACTGGTGGTTTCTTAATGAGACATCTTTCACTGTAGTCAAGTGATCGTATGCTTAGCTGAAGGATTGTACTTCAAGAGTCAGATTAGTCATCTATTTATTCGCTGCTTCGTCCATCCATCATGCCATGGCATAGTGTAACCACTCGATAACCCTTGATTCTTAACTGAGCCATACCTCCTTTTTTGCTTTCCGTGATCTTAGCAGAGACCTTCATTTCTGTTTCGGTTATTTGTCTAACTCTAGTATTTAATCCTGAACGAGTAGAAAGATTTCCTTCGAAAATTCCACACACGTGTTTTCTGCAATTTAACAGACAATGTACATATCAATTTAGCAAGATGCTTTCAGTTATCTGCTATGTCAACCTCTATTGAAAATCTGTCATTAAAAATCATACATAATTAATGTCTGGAAATGCATTATATTGCCTTGCGTGGTAATGAAATCAAGGCTGTTGTTGCTTGTGGTTGGGTAATTTTCTATGATCAATATAATCTCTGGTAGTATCACCAGAAGGTCTTAACCCCATATTCATATGCAAATAACTCTACCGTATTTGCTTGTGTAACTGAATAAGTACACTAATATCCACAGTACACGTTTTATGGAACTCTGAGATTTGAGAGCTTTACAAATGAAAAACTCCACACATGTTTATCCGATAGCGATGATTACTAATATCACGAATTGAGAATCAATTTCAAAATCCAACCATTTACAATCATCACGTTTTATGTGGTATGGTATAATTATGGAAAATCATATTTTCCGAATGTAAGGGTACTCATGATATTCAATTACATAGAAAAAAGGAGATCAACATCTTTCTGATTTATGGTTGTGTGATGATGCATGATTAAAATAATTAGTTGAAAACAAGCAGGGGGTCTGCCGGAATGATTCGCGTGCATTCTACAGGCTTTAGTCATTAGCAACATCTTGCCCTTACAATCGATCATTATTACAGGCATTGCATCAGTGCTATAGGCGCATGGATTTAGCGCAATGCTTCAGACATTTTCTACCAAGATAAGTAAATGATGCGCATGCTATGTGTTGGTATTTCACCACGCGGGTATGAGAATAGGTACTACGGACCAGATTTAGGCAGGTAATATTGAAAAATATAAATAACACCTAATGCATAAACTCAGGCATAGGTTCTGTTGACACTTTCTTGGCGAAAGCATGACTCTGCAATGATCTTGAGAATTGCTTATTTTCCGGTCAAGAAAAGACTATTTTTTAAATTGTTACTACTCTGGAATGACTGGCTCGATAACGGAGCCAGTCATTCCAGTCCTACATTAAAAGATTAGTCTTATCTTGACCTGCAAATGGACATTCAATGAGCAAAGATTTGATACCATCCATTAAAGAGCTACGGTTCCTAAGTAGTGGCAATTTCACACTAGTTATCAGTTTATCTGTCTTCTGCTGTGTTCGATAATCAATATGGCTGGATTACTCACAATTTGGCCATTGCTATGATTTAGGGTCGTCATACTCGTGGGCGTGTCATTCTACTTATCCCATTACATAATAGCATGTTCAATGAGGTTCGCTATAGCTTATATTTCTTCCTTTAATTGAGATTACTTGCTTTATTTGAATAGGTTACCAGATGAACGGTTAGTTCCCTTTGCCCGCCGGGAAGGTTCTTCCTCTCAGAAATTAATGCGGCATCATCAACCTATTACATAGCCCCTTATTCGGTGACATGATGTCTCCGTGAGAAGAATTGCCATAAACTACAGCATGATTAAGTGTAGACGTACCCAGAAGCTATAGGGTGATGGGCGTGATACAATCTGAAGCTCGACATTAAATCGGGCCATCCAGTATCCCTGGTATAATGTGCTTGCACCCTTAAGGGTTCACATAATCCTGTCCATAACGGACGATATGAGAAGTCAGCAAAGTTCAGGTTCTCTTTATTTCTTCCAGACTATACAATAAGATATGGAGGTAAATCTATTTACATCATATAGTGGCGGTGGAGTAATACTTTATTTAAGTTAACACGGTATTGCATTGTTCCTTAGAACACTGGTATCTAAGCGTTTCTGTTCCAAAACCGTGATCAGATAAGCTGCTAAATGTATTTTAACCAGTCCGACCAGATGTTGATGCTACCTTAGGCAGCAGTTACCTCCGGACAGTCTAGTCCGCCAGTCCGCCAGTCCGAGTCTCAATACACTCAACACCATATTCTTACACGTTGATGGAGCTTTATCATTCAACATAAATGCATAAAGGTGCAAGTTATAATGGTTTTATTATGAGCTTAGGCCGTGGGCCAAAGTCTGTACAGTGATTTTTCGTTGCAGATGTTGTAGGGCAACTTGATATTGTCAGTATAACATGTTTAGGACATACCCTTTCTAAATCACCAAAGTTACCATATTTTCTCTGGTGCATTAATTAGAAATAAAAGTAACATAAATGATCTAAGAAAGACAATCCAATGTGAGCAGTTTATCCACCAGGTGACGCACTTGACACGATCAAAAACACCAAATTAATGTAAGGAAATGTTATTTGTAAGTAAATTTTAAGTTATTATATGATGCCAAAATGCAAGACTTGTTAATTGAAATAAGTATTACGATTACGCATGGTTAAATCTATACAGTTCATAAACATGTGATGACTTCCTATAAATGTCATTTCACAGCAGACATGCATAACTTCTTCAAGTAATTTTGATATGTTGCGCACCAATTGCTTGTGCACCAAAGATTAAATTCATAAAATCTTTGCTGAGTGATAAGCTCAAACAAGTGCTAAATCAAACTAGAATGCGCTCGATGGAGATGCTGACATTTTGGGCTCTGTCTTTGCAATGCACTTAGTGTCCAGTGTGGCCTAGATATTTGATCAAGCTGCAAAAAATCATGAACTGTTGTACTATGAAGGCATGTGCTAAATCTGGCGAGTCTGCCTTCTTGCACTTCAGAGTTGTGGGCAAAAATGTGTATTCCGCTATGCACGTCGTGACCCCGTGATCTAGATATGTGATATGCTTTGTTCTGTAACTCACAGGACATTTCTAGCCACATATAATATGAATGCATGTACTAAATTTGGCGAGTCTACCTACTTACGTTTCCGATTTATGGTTAGAAATGTGTATTTTGGGATGCACTAAGTGACCTCGTGACCTAATATTTTGACCTTTTGACCTCAAACTAAATATTTTTCTAGCCACTCATAATATCAATGTGTGTGCCAAATTCAGTGATTCTATATTAAAGGATTCCAAAGATGTCGCTCGGATAAACACACGCACGTACGTACGCACAGACGCCACCAACCACAATAACAGCGGCCTTAGGCGGCGTGAGCTGTCTAGAGGCGATTTCTTCGCCATCGCGTGGCATTATAAATCGCAGTGCCTTGAGAAAACCCACTTGTGGTGAATACGTGGCATTTTAGGTTTGGCGATTTCGTCCGTCCGTCTAGCCGTCCGTCCGTCCGTCTGGCTGTCTGTCTGGCGGCAGTACCTGTTATGGGCATGTCTTTTCTAATAGACATGACGGCCACGCATCGCGAACTGATTGTTTCGTTTCTTGACGAGGAAGAGGTGAAAGAACTGGAAGTTGATGACGAACAATTTATCCAGTTCTTTCGATTGTCAAAGCAGCTGTTCCAAGAGGTCCTTTCCTACATCGAAGATGATACTGCGCGACAAGATACACACTTGGAAAAGGCTATACACACTAGACAAAAACTGGCAATTTGCCTCAGGTAAAACATAAAACGACATCTGGCTTATACACAATTGTATTTCAATGTTATGTGAACAAATCTTTCCTTGAATTGTTAGCTACTTGTATCATCTTTTGTAAATAATGACAATTTAATTTATTTAATAATATTTTCCGTAACATAAGGTAGACATGTTAAGTAATTGTGAGCAATAGAGATTGGCGTGTGGCTCTGGTGAAGTATATTGCGTCAAGTATATTGCGTAGAATGCTGCCACCGCCGCCGCCGCCGCTGCTGTTGCTGCAATCGCAAACAAGCGGCGGGTGCAGATATGAGCTATATCGTGCATTTGCCGGCATACTAGAAGTTATAAAATGTATAGTGGAATTATGTTGTCCAGTAATATTAAATTACGGATCTCTCACCTTTATATGGCTTTGTGTTGTCTTTGATGTTGTTTCTCAGAATTTCTTCTCTCCAGGTGTTAAAAACCACGCTGAATGTGACGTTTCACGAGAGGAATTTGTCAGTTTTCGTGTGACGTTAAATATACGTTGCGAATAAAACCTTCAAACTAAAATATTTTCGACCCACTCATAATATCAATGAATGTGCCGAATTTGATGATTATACCTACTTGCGTTCCCGATTTATGGCTAAAATGTGTATTTCAAGATGCACTAAGTGACCTCGATTCTTTGCCTTTTAACACTAAGCTAATCAATTTTCTAGTCACTCATAATATAAATGTTTTTGCCAAATTTGGTGATTCTAGTTCATAGGATTCCCGAGATATGTCTCGGCTAAACACACACGCACGCACGCACGCACGCACGCACGCACACACGCACGCACACACACACAGTACAATCGCAAGACGCACACCGGCCTTCGGCGACGACGACTACTACTACTACTACAATGCACTCAAGGGAGATGCTGACTCGCGCCATTGCGCTCTGTCTTGACAATGCACGTAGTGACCCGATGACCTAGATTGTTGATCCGTTGACATCAAACTCAACGCAATCATAAGCTGTGGCAATATGAATGCGTGTGTTAAATCTGGTTGTTCGACCTTTCCAGAGTTATTGTCAAAAATGTGACCTGTGACCTATTTGACGCTTTGTCCTGAAACTAATAGAACTTCTAGTCACCTATAACATGAACGGATGGGCTAAATTTGATGATTTTACCTACTTGCATTCCCGATTTGTCGCTAAAATGTGTATATTGGACGGCACTTAGTGACCCTGTAACCTAGATATTTGAACTATTGATCTGAAACAAAGTTTTCGCTCTAGCCATCCGCAAGATGAATGCATGTTACCGATTTGGAAATTCTACCGTCTTGCACTGCAGTTATTGACGGTGTACAGGTATGCTCTAAGTGACCCTGTGACCTCGATTTTTTACCCTTTGACTCCAAACTACGATTTTTTCTAGCCACTCATACTATCAATGCATGTGCTGAATTTGGTGATTCCACCTAATTGCGTTCCGGAGTTATTGCTAAAATATATGTATTTCGGGATGCACTAATTGTGACCCAGTGACCTCGATTTTGGACATTTTGACCACAAACATAAACATTTTCTAGCCACCCATAATATCAATATGTGTGCCACATTTGGTGATTCTAACTACTTGCCGTCCAGATTTTTGTCTAAAAATGTGTATTTCGGGATGTACTAAGTGACCAAACCAAAACATTTTCTAGCCAGTCATTCAATACATAAATGGCATTCATATGGATGGTCACCTAGTTGCCAGCTGCTGTTGTAAACTGGAGAATTCGGTGCAGTACCCAAGAGCTCTTCCTGCAGGGTAGTGCTCTTTGGCCACATCTGATCATGCAGTGGGTGAGGAGGGTACGCTTGAAGCATGTGCTGTAGCATTCTCGCAACACCATCGGACCGTACTAATTACGTCTGTCTGGAGTTACGACGTCACGGAGGATTAAGCCTCTGCCAGCGGGAGAATGGTGCTGCAGAGTCTAGTCTGCCTTTCCACAGTCGCACACCCCTTATATTATGATACCACTCTTTCACACCACAGTGTAGTGTATGGAGGTGTACGTTGGTTGTCTATTCTGCATTGCTGGTTTGGTTATTCTCTCCTTGAAGGCTGATGTCCAGCTGCTTTTACGAGGATTTGGCGTGTGATGGGTATATCACACACCGCCCTCCCCCCCCCCACCCCACCCCACCCATTCCTTTGCCAGTCTGCCTGCAATCTCATTGCCAGAGATACCACAATGTGCTGATATCTGCTGAAGCACTGTGGCAGATTTCTTGGAGAGTTCGTGTAAGGTTCCCTAAGAATATCTACTTGAGGTTCTGCCGGCAGGGTGGCAATGGGGTGAGGTGGTCCACGTTAGGCCATGCGCTAAGGATGCGTGCAGAAGACACAACAGTACAGAGAGCTTTTGGAAATCGCCATAATTTTCTGTTGAGCGTGCTCGGAGGCGAACTCAGGAAAGCAGGACTCGATACACTCAGATCAAAAATGGACATAAGGAACTAAAGATTTTGGCTGAGGACAAGACACTGTGGTAAAACGCGAAGAAGGATTGATTGCAGCTCTGGGATGTGTCTACTACTACAACCAGAGAATACAGTAATCATACATAAGAAGCCGCGTGAAACCACTTGTCCTTATAATGCTACTGTTCCATAAACGTGAACGGTTAATCCCGTATTAATACTACATGGAAGAGGTCAATTGAAGAAAACTGTGCGAGGTTGACTGGACAGACTATAAAGTCAACCTCAAAACGAGCAGCATAGTCCAGAAATAAAAATAAAAAAGGAGCAAGTAACTTTTTTCTGCATCGATAATGCAGGGGAGACAATTCTTGTCAGTTATAAACTCGATTGCTCCGGAGATATTACGGAATTACCTCCCCACCAAGCCCACCCTTCTCTCTCTATCTCTCTCTCTCTCTCTCTCTCTCTCTCTCTCTCTCTCTCTCTCTCTCTCTCTCTCTCTCTCTCTCTCTCTCGCACGTTCTAGTGGCAAGCTGCAACTGAAATTAGTGTTGGCTGTACCGGCGCTCCAACATGCCACAGCGTTACATCAAGCAAAGGTAATGTTATCGAACAAAACCCAAGATTTACATGGTCGGACTGATGCACAGCTAGAAAGACAGATGGATTGGCAGATGGATGGACGGACTGATCTCCAAAATAGCCCTAGTGCTGTATCCAACCATCCTATGAAGTTTTGTCAGGATACTCCAAGCAAAAGTAAAGTCATCGAATGAAAACTCCGGATTTGCAAGTACAGACAGTGGGGCATACAATAGAAAGGCAGATGGTGGATGGATGAGTGGATGGATGGATGGATGGATGGATTGATGGGCTGACTCTTAAAACAACCTGCATTTCGGTAGCGCCGTAGCCAACCTTCCCACGAAGTACCATCAAGATACTCAACGAAAAAGTAAAGTTATCGAAAGAGAATCCAAACTTCTCATGCACATGTCTATGGACGCGCAGTCAGAAAGACACACGGGTAGACGGGACGTGCCAACACATTACTCTGCATTTCCCTAGCCGCATAGCAACATTCCAATGAAATTTCGTCACGATACTTCAAACAAAAGTTAAGTTATTGAACGACAACCCGTGGGTCCCAGACGCACAGACGGGCGGACCAGTAGATTCGCAGACGGACAGATGGACGGTAAACACGCACCCACGCATTCACAGTAATTAAGATGAACTACAGTGGGTTGATGGAGATATGGATGTATGAATCGCAGTGTGAAATAGAATAACATCTATGTCTGTGGCGAACAGAATATCACTTCACTAAATTGAATGTAATAATTATGCACTATTTAGGCTTCGATTGCACATGAAACAACAGAGAATAAATGCTGTACGCTTTATACTTTATTAGGTTAGATAAAGCTACTTGAATATAAACTACATTTTCTGTTTAAAAAATACAATCTACTTCATTGGCAGACAAGTCGTTATGGGGACCATAATGGTGATGATCCTCGTCGTCGTCGTCGTCGTCGTCGTCGTCGTTATTAATTTTTATTTATTATTGCATTATAAAGCGTTGGATATGGCATCGGAGAATATAAACATTTCACATGGGCATGCAGTTGAACTCCCTAGCTCCCAGTCACGGTCACACTGAACAATGATCACGGCGCGGGGCATTAAACAAATCACATAGAAAGAGAAATAATATCAAACATTGAATCCTGGAGGCGTCTTCTAAAGTAGCAAACTTATTTCCATATGCGAATTCAGTAAATATAATAATAAGAGGGCTATCCTGCAAGATATAATATACAGACAGCAAGGTGGCTATATCTTATAAGATATCACCACCATAATCGCAGGAATAGATATCAAGAAAGATATCCTACAAGCAAAGTCACCTCCTACTCGAGGCGTTAACGAAGTACAGGTCGACTGTATTCATGGCGTACCAGCGGCAAAGAAGGCTGAAGACAATTTCGTGTTGGTAAAGTCAGATCAATTGTAGCGATCCGCACAGTCTTCGGATGTGCCGATGCTTATTGATTTTGTCATTGAAGTCTTGCAGCCAATGAATGCCCAAGTAACAGTTGTATGTGATCTATTATCTAGCGCTGCTGTGATGTCCCACCACTCACTCCGCCATGTCACATGACATGAGTTATTATTCTTGATAAAAATGGTATGCATACAGCAGACATAGTTTCACCTAATGTCTCAGACAACTCACCAGGTAACCATAATGAAATCATATTGCCTACGCATTCTCATGATATATTAATAGCAGTCACCTCTGACACCAATGCTGCCAATGTGATACAAACAACAAAAATTACGAATGTGCCTACAGTAGCTCCACGCTATGTGCCGGAATGCCCTAATACGCATAATTTTCTATGCATTTCCCAAACATTAGACATATACCCGTGTAGCGGTGTATGGATATGGGTTTCCAAAATGTATGTTATGAGCCAACCATTAGTAATGTGCAATTTCAACAAAGCATCTAAATACTACCAGACTGCTCTCTATTAACCTTTTGGATAGTAAAGACTATGTGGTGCTGTTGCCACGCTATCTCATGGCTGGATTCATATATCAATCTAAGAGAAGTTGAAACTGAAACTCAGCTTGGCTGAATTTTTCTATGCTTGGATCATCCATTCGGCAATAGTTAGCAATATTATCCCTTATATATGATTGGTCCTAGACAGTTTCGATATAGAGACCAAAAAAGTGTGTCACATTTTTTTGCGGGTGAGCCGGAAATTTGGACGCCCTGTGCAAATGCACTTGTTTCACTCCCTTAAGTTCAGTCCTGAATACTACGATGAGTCACATTAAGATGTCCAAATGGCGACGTCTTGTAAAGCTGACAATTGCAAGCTACGCTATCAAAAGCATGACGCACAAAATGAGAAATGTTATATACGTATTGGCTCATTGTCACAAATTGGTGCTACATGGCTCATTGTCACAAACTGGTGCTACGGAAACACTGCATGGTGTCTCTGTGAACTGACATACTATGCTATCACCGGTAAATTGAAAGCACATATATGATGTGGAAGAGCCAATCCAACACACTTTGAGATATGAATGCATGGCTGGTGGTGCAGTCATATGGCATAATAGCCTTCAAGATATATAGCGATGATCGCATCATTGTTGCACATTTAAAGCGTTTTCATTTATCATTTTGTCTCGTTGGAATGTATATGTCATGCAATGGATTTAATCCTTTTTCTCTGCTAATAATGATGTTTCACCTGAGGCAGCAGAGATTAGCATGAAAAATAACACCCGTGGTGTCATCCATTGTGGAGATATGATTACATCATTACACACTCGCCCCCGTTATAGATTGAAAACACCCTCTCAAAACTGTAATGGATGGCATGTGTAAAGAGGTTTCACTGTCTCTTCCGATTAGCAATTACCCTTATGGTGCCATATTTACTCATTTAGATATTCGCAAGTCAATTATTGACTATGTTCTTGTGAAGGAACAAAATTTCTACAAAATTCAAATTGTAACCATTCTGGATAACACTTATAGGCCGTGGGCTGGAGGGGCTCACCTGGACACCACAACGCCCCCCCCCCCGCCCCCACCCCCACGCCCCTCCTGAGACAGCCGGTAAATAAGATCAGGTATGAAAGTATAAGAAAGATTTCCTTGAAACTTGGTAGTCAAAAGCTGAAAAATCCTAGCTCGCCATTCTACTGAAAGCAGAGTGACTTCTCTAACTATCGGGCGAGTACAAGTGAACTTAGCTGATGACCTTGATCTATGACCTTTGTCCTACAAACGTGTCCGAGTTTCTAGACTCAATATAGCTCAATTGAACGGTTTGAAATCACGGATGATGGAGATCAAGTTTTAACTAATTCGGTCAAGTAACTAAAATAAGGTTTAGATTACCCTGTGTTAAGGATGACCTGGGGCTTTCGCTGTAACACTAAGCTTGGTTTACATGAAACCGGACGAGTTAATTTAGCTTCAGGATGCGGTTTTTCCAAAAAGGTTAAATCTAGAACGATTTAATTAATAATTTAGATCCAGCAATTTCATTACTTGCATCCCAAAACTGGAACGAAATCTGGTCCACCTATCCTAGCCTAACCAGAGGAGTCCGGACGTACTAGATAATTAATCAGTTCTGAATAGACCGACGTCACAACGCTTAACTCGCACGCAGACACCTTCTTAACATCAGCAAGGGACAAATATTAATACCACGATAAAATACTACTGAAAAATAGCTCCTAAGCGTAGTGTAAAAAACAGTCAACAATTCATCTTCTGCGTGTCCTAATGTTAACGAATGTCCCTACGTGGTGCGATTCTAAACTGATTACAATGGCAATGATTCTGTAAAAACTTTGCACCTGCTCCTAAAAATCGAGAGCGGTATCTACTGAATAATAATTGACTGCTGTCTGCACCTTGCTTTAACAAGAACTCGGAATCTACTGGATAATAAGAAGTATCGCAGCGCTGGCTCTCTGCTAATGCTAACTGCAAATTCGATAACTTGCTTCACTACAGGAAACCAGGATTTACTGAACAAAATAACATCTCAGTGCTGGCTATCTGTAAATTCTGCTATCTTGAAACTTGCTACGTTCTCAAAATTCTCTTCAGAGACAGTAAAAATTATGACAAAATCTAACTGACAATATCGCGAGGCACCTCTGTACCAGTTACTTGAAATTGAATCATAAGGGGGCCTATAAAAATGGACTGTATTTCCACTATCCCTGTCTCTGTGTAAAGCGAAGGGGACAGATAAAACGGAAGTGGAAATAACGAAAACGGAAGTGAATAAACTTAAGGTTTATTCTGGATAATTTGGTATAGGCGGCAAATCGGTACAAATATTTACCTGCTGTTAAGCAGCGAAAAGATGGCTCCTAGCTCGTGGCATCTTGTGTCCCGGGTTCGTGTCCTCAAGCTAACACATTTAACTCTGAATGAAATAACTGCATTAGCCACAAATTAAGAAAAGTGCGCACAGTACAATCGACTATGGATTAACCGAGAAGGGGAATCATACTCTCCTCCACTAGCGGTAATCCTCCACTCGCGGCAGAGCTCCACTCGAGGCGGTGAGATAATTCACGTCTTCCTGTCAATGCAAGGGAAACAACTCCAACACAACCATGCACTAAGGTACTGTTGCGTCCAAATTAAGCCTAAAAATCACCATTGTATACTTATTACTGAATAAATATTACTTTGGAGTTAAATAGCCGTAGAGTGGTTATGACCATGGGTGTAGGAACGTATCTTCACCTGGGGGCGGGTGAGTGGGTGGTGGGGAGGGGGCAAAGGTGTGGGTGAGGCCAAAACATGGGGTCACTATACGGGATACACTATGCGAGAGGAAAAGCTCGGGGGGGGGGGGGGGGGGGGGTGTGTGGTGTGTGGTGTGTTGGCGATAGCGATCAAATTACGCCGTACGGGAGTTGTTTCCCTTGCATTGACAGGAATACGTGAATTATCTCACTGCCTCGAGTGGAGGATTACCGCCAGTGGAGTGTATATGATACCTCTATTTGATTAACCAGTTAGGCCGGCTGAAACTATCACAAGTGCCAACACCAGGCAAAAATGCCTTTCACCTCAAACGTGAACAGTAAAAAGTAATAAGGCGAGAGCACATAAATTATAACTGGCTTCACATTAATCCAAGTCGCTACACTAAGCTAGAACTTCAAGAAACTTAGGCCTACAGTTATCAAAATTTTAGAAGTTAGCAAGAGACCGCGTAAGCAGGACATATATATTTTTATGTTTACAGACGCCAAGAGAATGAAAATCTGAGACAACAGTAGATTTATGAAAATGTCTCAAAAGGAAAAACATGCACAAAGTACATGCTACCAGAATAACCCGGTCTGCCTGAGAATAACTCCAATTTGACATGCTCCCATATTACCTCTGAATGCTGCCAAACACCCTGGTCAAGAAAGCATCGGTCAAAGAATGCGCGAGAAATCCGTCAAATAATGACAAGAAAATCATTGCAAAGTGCATTTGCAACAACTCTCAGCAACATATTTGAAGAAAATCAGACACATTCCAAGACGCCAGCATCTTGGCCAGAATCTATAAACAGGTTATCTAAAACGGAGGGTTAACATAGCTAAGAAGAATATTCCTCCTTTATTTAAGGAGAACCAAAATCGAGTTCTGTGAATTGGTTCAAAACTCGCAATTCGATTGAATTGAAAGTTGACACAACTGACAAAACTCGATCCGACTGACATGTTTGTTTCAATACAGTTGGTAGATTTTAAGCTGTGGCGAAGATTTGTGACCTTTTGATATCTGTCGACCTCATTATGAAACTGATTTGCATGTAAACCATATGCGAACGCAGACGATACTATGACCAACATTTTGTGTGGTCGATCACCAATCTACAACGATTCTATCAAAAGATATGTCAATTTTGGATATCCTTACCCCTTAATATTGTCTGCTTCACTGTGGGTATTAACTCTAATTTAACCAATCAAAAACCATATTGAGTCCCTGTTTATCACATGTTAGCACACATAATCTTAAAGGGGACATCGAAAGCTGTTAGAAAAATATAGTTTACTCAATGGGGTGGGGGTGGGGGGGTGTATCCATGTGGGCCCCTCCAGCCCACGGACTATTAATTGGTATCAGATCATCGTGTACTATCCTTCACTCAAGATTAACACTTAAGTTCCAGTCGTCCAGAGCATCAAGGAATTTCAGAATGTATAACACACTGGGAGATTAAAATGACATCAAGCTGATCTTCCGGAAACTTCCTGCACATTACCTTCGTAGTAATTTGAACATTACTTGTTGGTCATGCGTTGAGGTCTCTATGATTTCTCTGTGAAGTTTGTTTTGTGATTCTGCAACAAGATGCCACTATCTCTTGCTGAGATTCAGTTTTCTGACGTTATTGGAATTTGCAGTTGGACCACCAGCTTCCTGCCATTTGCAGTGTGCATGTTTTGGCATTGGAGAGCGCAGGCTTTAATGTTGGCTCCCATGTATATAGCGCTCTGCGTTTCCGTGGTATTCTAAAAGAAGGATAGCATGTAATATTGTTGGGGAACATAATTTATGGCTTGTATTAAATGTCACAGTATTTCATTATTGCAAATTAGTCTCTATGCTATAGACATCATCTCATTGTGTCAGGAGAAGTTCATATTTGCACAATGCCGCCAATAAAACGACGTAATTCCACTGTTACCACGATCGTCCCCAAATAGCGCATTTTACAACCATTACTGATCTTATCCATTTAGTTTATATTGTATTCAGGGGCCATCTCATAAATATTCATTCAGGGAAATCCCTGTTATCACGTGACATATTTTTTGTTTCGCTTTCGGTTTCAATTGGGTGAACATACGACTCCAAATATTTTACCATTCAGAGTAGTAGAATCGGGTACCGGATACTCGTTAAAAGTAATGACAGTTGCCAATCAAATTATCAAATTGTGTACAACAAACGCGTGTAATAAAATGTTCCTAGTTATATGCAGAGACATTCAGAAGATTCTGAACACTTTCCGAAATGCAACTGGTGACGAATCAGAATCAGAATATTTTATAAGCACAATATCTATAAACAAATTGATATAGCCTGACATAGAACATGAACATACATACAGTATTATTATAAATATATAAAACTATTATAATACAATATATATACACTATATAGTAGTAATGATAATATGGATTTGGAGGCTTAAGGGACACAATAGCGCTGAGGTGTCTCGATACCGTGTGTAGTAGGTTCTAAGTCATTTAAGTACTCAAAATACTAAAGTTAAGTAATAGCAATGGGCCTTATTATAGGGACTCCTATCCAGTTCAACAGCCAACAGCATACATACCACCATCCGCCACACTATATACAATAATAGTATAATGGATGGTTATACGCGACGAACAGAGCCCGCAGTGCTGATTAGTAGCGTACATCTGCCGTCGTGTTACCGATTTGTTATGACGACATAACGGTCCAGATGTCGACATAATTGCACGATTAAGTTGACTTATTTATGTCGACATAAGACACTATATAAATAAATAACTCCTCCAAAGATTGTTATTGCCCGCTTCTGCCGTCGACTTACCTCTTATTTATGTCGACATAATCTTTTTCTAACAACGACTTTTCTCTTCATTTTGTCGACACAATCTTTTCTAATGCCAACTTCCGTCTTAACGATTGAAACAGATGCCAGCCAGTCAGCCTAGTAGTAGTAGTAGTAGTAGTAGTAGTAGTAGTAGTAGTAGTAGTAGTAGTAGTAGTAGTAGTAGTAGTAGTAGTAGTAAGGCCTAGATAAGGTCTTGTAAAGGCTTGCTACGGCCTAGATAGGGCATAGCAGTCTCGGTAAGGCCTAGGCAATGTCTAGCAAAGCCTGGCTAAGGCCTGTCAAAGCTTGGCTAGGGCCTAGGCTAGACTTAGCTAAGTCTGGCTAAGTAAGGTCTATCAAGCCTGGCTAGGTAAGGGCTAGCAAAGTCTCGCTATGACATTGGCAATGTCTATCAAAGCTTGACTAAGGCCTAGGTAAAGTCTATCAAAGCCTGACTATGGCCTATCTAAGGTCTGGCAAAGCCTTGCAAAGGCCCAAGTAACGTCTACCAAAGCCTGGCTAATGCCTAAGTAAGGTCTTGCAAAGCTTGGCTACGGCTTAGATAAGGCTTAGCAAAGCCTCGCTAAGGCCTAAGTAAGGCCTAACAAAGTCTGGCTAAGTCCTAAGTAAGGCCTAGTAAAGCCTGACTAAGGCCTAGATAAGGCCTAAGTAACACATGGCAAAGGCTGGCTAGTGCCTAGTTAAGCTGGAGGAAATCCTGACAAAGACCTAGTTACGGCTTATCAAATCATGGATAAGGCCTGTGGAAAGGCTGGCTATGGCTTGTCTTGGCTAAAGCTTAGACTTAGCAATGACTGGCTAAGGCCTATGTAAAGTCTTGCAAAGTTTACCAATGCCTAGTCAAGACCTAGCAATTAGTAACGTCTTCTACGGCCTAGTTCAGACTTAGTAAAGCCTGGCTAAGGCCCAGGTAAGGGTTAGGTAAATCTTAACAAAGCCTGGCTACGGCCTATGTTAAGCCTGGCAAAGCCTGGCTAATGCCTAGCCAAAGCCTGGATACGGCCTGTCTATGGTCTGAGTAAGGCCTAGTAAAGCCTAGTTAAGGCATGGCAGGGCATAGCAAAGCTTGGCTAAGACCTAGGTACGGTCTAGCTACGGCTTAGCAAGGCCTGGCTAAGCCCTATGTAAAGCTTAGCAAAGGCTTCTAAGGCCTAGGTATTGTCTAGCAAAGCTTCGATAAGGCCTAAGTACGGTTTAGCAAAGCCTGACTAAGGACTAGGTACGGTTTAACAAAACCTGGCTATGGCCTAGGTAAGGCCTAGCTAAGACCTAACAAAGCCTGGCTACGGTCTAGGTAAAATCTATCAACGCCTGATTAAGGCCTAGAAAGGTCTAACTAAGACCTAGGCAAGGACTAAGTAAGGCCTAGTCAAGCCTAATTAAGGCCTCGTTATGACTTAGCAAAGCTTGGTTAAGAGCTAGGTACGGCCCAGGCAAGTCTTACCAAAGCCTGGCTAAAGCCTAGGAAATGTCTGGCTGATCTATACACCAAGTTCTGACATCACCGGCCCAGTCCATTTCACACTCCACTCGTCGTCTGTTGACCATCAATCTTCAGATATGAGAGAGACTGCTGCAACAGAGGAGGTGGCATCCCGCACCGCACCAACCAACATTACCCCCTATGGTGGGCAAGGAAGCAGCCTGTTCAGCAGACTCTCAGCTCGAATTTTCCTGGTGTCTAAAAACTATGACAGGACACCAACCGTCGTGTAACGGGAGATGACCAATCCCCCTGTCCAAAGACCGCCCCATCCATTTGGCCTACCATACTCCCCCGTGAGCAGTCAGGACATCACACAATAGACAGAACGTCATCACATACAGAGCACACCTGCCCTCAAGGCTGGGTACGTCAATTCGTCATTGCGCACACATCACATACCTACTCGGTTACACTCAGTATAACAGAGACATTCAACATCGGCAACAACATCGTTTAGCAGCACCTACGAGTATTAATTAATTCCTGATAGAGACATAAAAATTCCCGCAACAGTTCCTCCCGCACAATCTGCGGGAGAAATAATATCTCCCGCAAACCTACACCTTCTGCAATAACAACAGACTTGGAATTCACCAGCGTGGAAAACTGGAATACGCCCACTTCGCTTATAACATCGGCATCATACAGCAGCCGGGACATCCCGACAACAACATTTTCGTCAACATACAACAGCCGACAAATCTCCCGCATACACCTTCTTATCCAGTTACGGGAGAACTGATCATATGGATATAAGGAATGCACTACAGCCATCTACAGTACGCGTTACGGGAGGAACGTTTGTTCAACATCCCCCCCCCCTACCTTTTTCTCGACATCGTATGAAACAGCCAAAATCTACATACATCATCTGCATGTAATAACAGTCAATATTATTAAGAAAGCAAGATGCCTATATTGTCGTCAGTCATGAGTAGGATTTTGCCACAGAAAAGTTGAATTCGAGAATGGATTGATCAAAGTTACGACAACATCCGACAGGTCATCTGCACTCTAAAGTAACTCTGTCCCGCCCACGGGCTCAGCCATTACAGAGCGAAATACCCTCAAGGTTCGATAAAGTTGACATTCACGCCGCCTCTCACTCCCCACTCCCGCACCCAGCGGCCATAAATGCGTCACCATCACCACCGCGCAAGTATCATCCACAGATAACCACAAAAAAGATCAACGAAGCAACATCCAACTGGACAGCCATTATTAGTGGCGTGCCACAAGGCACTGTTTTGGGACCTACACTTTTCCTTCTGTATATAAACGATCTACCTGATTCCGTAACCTGCCCTTGTAAGATCTGTGCAGATGATACAAAACTGTTTGGTAACCCTAACACCATGAACCTTCAAGACAATATAGATAATGTATGTAATTGGTCTCAGATTTGGCAGCTACACTTTAATACAGACAAAACACATGTAATACACTTTGGTTCAACTAATCCTAGGACCCAGTATTATATGACAGACACTACATGCCAGTCACAAACCATTGAAATCATACCGTCCACAAGTGAAAAAGATCTTGGCGTACACATAGATGAAAATCTCTCCTTCGATACCCATATAAATGCAATTGCATCAAAGGCTAACAGCATAGTTGGTCTAATTAACAGAACCTTTAATTACACAGATGAAAACACCCTTACCCTGTTATTCAAATCACTAGTCCGACCAATTTTGGAATACTGTAACTGCATATGGTCTCCTCGTTTTAAAAGACAATCTTGTATAATCGAAAGGGTCCAGCGCAGAGCCACTAAACTTGTTCCCCATTTGAGAAACTACTGCTACACAGACAGGTTAAAGGCTTTGAACCTCATGTCACTAAAATACAGAAGGCTTAGAGGAGACTTAATCAAAACATACAAATTTATCCATGATGATTACAACATTGACAAAGACACATTCTTTGACCGATCAAGTAACACACGCACTAGAGATCACACATTCAAGCTCAACACTAAACGCAGCAGAAAAGAAATTCGTAGGCATTTTTTCCCGAACCGAATTATTAACACATGGAACTAACTCCCTTCTTTTGTGGTCGAGGCATCAACGCTCAGCGTGTTTAAACCAAAACTAGATATGCACCTAAATGACATAATATACGATCATGACATAACCAACTAATAGATATATAATAATAAGACAATCAGAAATATACCCAAATGCTAGGCACAGAAGGGTGTAACCATGAGCGGAGGTGGCACACCGCAGCTGACGTGGGGACAACCCATCTACCCCCACAGCACCTCCCAAAGTCAACCCGGGTCCTGATTACTGTCAATGTATAATGCCAACCAAACAAATAAACAACTGTAACTAAACAAAGTACAAGCACTAGTAATACAATACTAACAGAATTCCAGAGGCAATAACAAGCCAAGAGTGTATGCCTCGTAAAATGATGATGATGATGATAACCTGCCACGCATATTAGATTCAAATCACCAACATGTCAGAAACACAGACATTCAGGTTGACTGTATTCACAATCTCCAAACGACGGCATTGTAAATTGTAATAACTGTGGCAAACACTTTCGAGTTGTACTGTAATTTAACCATCATTAAATGGTATTAATGTGTCTGGTCTAGGCCAGGACGGAGCTGGTTCTACCCATTGAGGAGAATGCTTGGCAAGCCCTCCCGCTCGGAAAACACAGCTATCTTGTCGGGATCAGTAACGTTGATCTACCGCCTGAATAGATCTGTTTAAACCACACACCAAATTACTTACAACTTTACTGTTGAATTTTTTTTTCAGAACACAACTGCTCTACCATGCTACAAATCATTAGCGCACGGGCCGGTAAAGCGGCATCAAAAATCTAGGTGTATAATTACAAAGAGAATTTCAAAAATTCTCTTCCTTGCGTTCCAGTCTATAATCAACACGGGCTGAGAACTACCTATTACAGACATATACCAAGACGCATGTTTAAGAACCCGTGCAAATAGGGACATTATACGGAATCTTGATATAACATATATTTCCATATCTCGCATCTGCGAAGACTACACCTCAGCAACAATATCTCGGTCATCGCCATAAACAGCACTTGATCAACCACGTGTTTCCAAAGGCCACGTACTTTTACTGTTATTTCCAGTAAATTGGATCAAACGCTTTAAACAAAAGAGCCACCCAAATATGTGACTACCACAGCATGATGGAGAAGTGGCGAGGGTGAGTCGGGGTAATTACCGCTGACGTCACCAGGCTCCCACACACCCCATCGGCCGCTCCAGCCTAAAATTAAAATAGGCAAGTTTATAAGCATCCAATCTGTAAAACTGTATCACGCTAATTAAAAGGTGATGCTCCTCGGGCATAAGTAATACCCTGTTTTTATGTTGATCGAAGAATTTGAATACGCTACGGTAAGACTATATATGTTAGATCAATTGAATCCCATCCCTGGGATGACTGCGGTTATCCGACACAGTTGCGCAACTTAGTTGCCCAGCTGTGTCCCACACAAAATGAGCACTGCAGACTCTGGTATTGTAAGAACATCGTGTGTGACGTAAAGAATACAACACCCTGCAGTGCAATAATGTCATAAACCCGTCATTCAGTCTCAGCTATGCTGGGACTGCCTGATAAACTAACTTTTGAGTTATTATTATGTTATATTTTTCTTATTATTTTTCTTCCTGTCTTAGATGTCAGGACGGCTATGGGGTCAGTGAGAGCTGCTCATTGCGGACCCGCTATAACGGGCCGCAAATATTTTTAATCAAGATACGCATTGCATACCCCTCTATTTACATGGGGTGCGGAAGTAATTCGGCCGTAATATTTTAAATACCCCATAAGGGTATGTTACGTGAAAATTATATATTTGATATGCATTTATTTTATATATTATTATATAAATTAAAACTAAAAGTTTGCCTCCCCTCTCCTCTTTGGCACCTTTATGTGCTCTGTCTATTAAATACGCGTCTATTGCCTCACTACGCCTCTCCGGACACGCCTACCCAGGAAGTCTATAATTCCTGCCTAGCGTACGGCCGTGCGTCGATCCGCAATGCGCGATCGTTTGCCACGGATGTCAAACTAGGAGGGGATGGTGTAGTTCGGATCGACCGGACAGGTACTGGCCGTACCAGCCAAGCTGGGTACGCGCCGCCCGTCCTGGATTCGTTCCCTGAACACGCCCCCCCCACCCCCCATGGGTAGAGCCATAAGCGTATATGAGCCTATGAGAGAGATCGCATTATAAAAAAAAGCGACTAAGTTTGTAAAAGCGCATAGTGCGCATGCGCATGCCTAAATGCTATTTTTGACAGAGCGCGCAGTTTACGACCAAGATAGGATGGCGCTTTTAGTGTACCGAGATGGTACCCTGTAATCCTTTTTAATCACCTGTCCCCGCATTAATCAAGACCAGAATTCGACGGGCTTTCCAAATCTGTAAACCATTTCAAAATCAGTTATGAAATGGCTGCGTTATCCACGGAAAACCCTTCTTGATTATCTTCAAAGTATTGTCGTGACGTCATAACCACGTGGACGCAGAACTTCTAGAATGTTCTAGAACATTCGACAGCGTTTTTATCAGCTACGCGCTGATTGGCTGTTTCTCAAACAATGATTGGTTGGAGCCTGCACCTGTGACGTCACGAGGAGTATAAAAGGAGACGCGATCCAGAGATCGAGAGCATCCTCGGCCAGGGGCCGAACAGGTTGGACCTGTACTAGCTACAATCATCAGATATTACGCATATAACTTCGCTTTCTGTCGGTTTCTCTCCCGTAGCTAGCAGTAGCCAACCCACCACACTAAAACAATTTTGTAACTCCCTACTTGCGGGAGCAATTTGGAACTTTCTAATTATCGTTCATAAGTATCAATATCTACTTCGGAACACGAACTTGGTCGGAACGGCCCGACACTACCCCACGAGCTACACATGCACCAGTCCACCCCCCCCCCCCCACCCAGCATCGTCCCATGTAGAATTTGGTATGAAACTGTGAGTCGTCCCATCTATTTAGCACTACAGGTAAAACAGGTATACTAGTCGGGCAAAAATTTCCCCATGGGTATATATCCATCACAGGGCCGGCCCCTTGGTTTCTGGCACTCTAGGCAAAGGCAAATGACCACCCTTTAAGCACTGTGTCCAGGGGTACTCACCCGGAAAATTTTGAAATCCAGATGATCTGAGAGGGAATTTCCTGCATTTCTAGAGCTAAATATGGCTCTTGTCCTAAGTGTGGATTTATTGGAAATCGTATTTGCTTAGAGTACATATAGTATGGGTTGTGAGAGGCGCCTCCACTCACTTTTTGGTGACCCTCTAAAATCTGGCGCCCTAAGCCGTGACTAGTTTGCCTATGTCTTGAGCCGGCCCTGATCCATCAGAGCTAGTGTTTTAAATAGACCATCATGCCAAACAGATGCCTGCATCTAGGAAAATGATGGTCAAGCTTTCCTTGTTGTCGTTGTACTCCATGCTAAGTTCTGTTAAAATAAGTGCTGCAAATAGGGGAACAAAATCATCAGTGAAACCATGCTGGAGCTCCGACTGTGCAGTGTGAAACTTAGAGTTAAGCTGCAGGATCAACAGATGCGCAAGGTTTTGTTGATCTTGATCTTGATTAGTTATGACAAAACATTCAAAAGACATTATTTTCACAGTGCATTCTTCAAGTAGCTGTGTTAAATATTTTTTTTCCCTTTGATTACTTCTGTAAATTTATTAGTGGGATTTGCAGAGTTGTGCAGTTGTGCATGATTTGAGTTTCGGAATTGGTATCTGTAGACTTTTTAATGGTATTTTTGCCCGTTGCTGTAGGCCTTTGTAGAACAGAATATGGTGGTTGTGTTTTCTTCTGTCAGACAATGGTAGGAGTTTTAGGGTTTCCATTACATTTGTCGTACTACCTGGTTCGTAGCAATGGTATGAGGTGCTGAACCTACCTGCACGTTTTGCACATTTTCTAGTTTGTCCAGAAGAGTTATTTGATTAGGGTCCTAAAGTGTACTTGCATATTCCAAAACTGTTGTAATATGTCCAATGTGTGCATAAAGTATGATTTCTTGGTAACAGAATGATACATTTCGCCACAATAATCCTAATGTCCTGGACCATTTCTGCAAATCTCAGTGATGTGTTTGTTCCAGCATACATATAGGTCATTTGTGATGTTGACACCCAGCTACTTAGCTGAAAAAACTTGGACTGGTTCCTTTTAGTGTGTAGTCAAATTTGATGGGGTTCTTTCCTGGGTTTGATGGTTGAAAGCACATTCCCCAAGGGGTAGCCCAGTTACCTAACATGTTTATTTTTGTGGTTGGGTAATATAAAGGACTAGCCAAACTGGAACCAGTAAAATGCTGCCATGCCATGCCATGCCACGGCTGCCCCTGTGGATGGCTATACCCAATGCAGGAGTGAAGGAAAGAATGCCTAAGACATGATTTGCCCCCTCTGGAATTGCTACATTATCAGGGAGACTCTGTAGTTGCCGCAATACTCAATAGCTGTATAGCTCTAGTGAAGAGCACTCCTTCTCAGAACACATCCAGATTTCTGTACCATGTTTTCCTGAGGCGATGTTGAATATAAGTGATCCAGATTTTCCAAGACACTACTGGGTTTTTAGCCATTCTTGCCATCTTTGTGGTTGTAGAACCCATTGGTGATTAAAAGAGCACTAACAACGTAGTCTAGTAGCCTGACTCTTGTTCTCTCTGTGAGACCAACAGTCTGAATGATCTGAGCTCTGCAAGTCGGGTCCTTTTATACTCTGCCTCCTGCGGACCAGAAGTAGGGTCGCATATGCCCAAATATGGGCATGTTTTTACCATTTTTGGCAGTTTACTGGTTTTTGTTGGTGCTAACCTGTGAAACGTGGGCATATCCGTTACTCCGCAAGGCGCAATTTCTAAAGAAATAGGCTCCGAGAGACGGGATCTACTCAAGGGAAGACAATACAAGAAGAAAAGAAGAAATAAAAAGGTAAATACTCTAACTCGGATTATTTCACACAATAACACGTTGAATTACTTTTGTTTGCTTTTTAATAACAGGTGATCTGTTCATCAAAAACGGTTTTATAGATAAGGTGTAAGCGCCTATTTTATAGGCACTTGATTAAGATATCGGTTTTCGTAATTGAAGGTGAAGGTTAAACCACAGGCCTTTGAATTTTCGTCCATCCATATCACTACCACATATCCCCCTACTACATGAAGTATGTATATACCTGCTATATATAATATCCTTTGAATTTTCGTCCATCCATATCACTACCATATATCCCCTTACTACATGATGTATATATACCTACTATAAGTATAATTATATATAATAATATCCTTTGAATTTTCGTCCATCCATATCACTACCACATATCGCCCTACTACATGATGTATATATACCTACTATATATAATATACACGTGTATATTATATATAGTAGGTATATATACATCATGTAGTAGGGGGATATGTGGTAGTGATATGGATGGACGAAAATTCAAAGGTCTGTGGTTAAACATAGTCCGAGTTCTTTGACTCCCCCTTATGCCGATTCTAATATTGGTCTCAGGCGGTTTCGGCAGCCATGTAATTTCGGCAGCCACAAATATTAATTCATTTTCGGCAGCCTACCGGGACTCAAATATAGTGCATAGACATAAAAACATAGATTTTTGGCAGCCTCTCACATTATTACATTTTCGGCAGCATGTTCAACATCGTTATATTCATAATATTGTTGTAAATATTGTAATGTTATGAATGTTATTGAAATTGTTTTACCAGCTATCTGTATAAGTCTGTCTGTATCTAATAATATTTCCTTTTTTCAGGTTAATGCCGTGATTAAGTAACCATAGATCTGAAACTCGTAGGCCTCATTTTAATTGATGTTAATTGATGAGTATTTTGAAACTAATTGGTCCATTTCCAGTGGAATTGGTTTCAAAATATAGAACAGTTTTCCTGCATAGCTGTCATAAATTTGAGGCACGAATGTTAATATGGTTAATAGGTTTCGGCTAGGTTGTTTCATCTGCGATTGCATGTGTACGTACATATTCAGACCCGCACATTCATTTTTTACTGTTCAAGGGCAGGTACTGCGTGAGGCTACTGTTAGTTAATTACCAATGCGATTTACCTCCCTTGTTAATTAGAGATCAGAACATGACTTTCAAAATGCACAGTTCTTTTTGTGTTTTTATTTGTGTGATTTATGGCTTTATGATGAGCTTAGTAATATGGTGAAATATGTTGTTGAGGTATGTGTCTCAGTAGGTTCGTGTATATTTTTGCTATCATTTATAACAAATCTCTCAAAACATTATTGGGGGTAAAGCCTGTGTAGGCGTGCACAAGCTACGGCTTCAAATTATACAGTACAGTACAGCTCAAAGGTAATATTTCACAAGTCAACCTAATTTTGACACGTAAGTTACGAATTAATAGTGTTAGCTCACTTTTACGCTTATGTTATAAGTAAGTTTGTGTGGCAGCAACGGCTTCCAGTCAAATTAGTTTCAAAATACTCAACAGACATCGACACATACGTAGCGAATTTATTATTTTGTAATAGCGGTAGTTTTGATTAGGCCATTTTAACCTTTAATTCCATTATCTCACTTTCACGCTTATATTATAGGTAAGTTTGTGAATATTTTGAAACCAATTTGACTGGAAGCTGGCGCTACCTTAGGATTTGGTGAATATTTGTGTAGTTAGTTTTATCAGAAGCTGTTGCTGGCAATGTCCGCAATAGGTTCCAGTCAAATTATTTTTAAAATATATCTCTAGACCATGTCTAGAAACTTTGTTTAACTAAACCTTACCGTTAGGCTCTAACCCTAACCCTTGGTCATTTAATGAATACACGAGTGTCTATGTGCATACACGTTCGTCGCCATGTCATATGGTGAAATCTGTAGCATTTGTAATATTCGTGAAATCTGTTGTATTAAAGGTCACATTCGCTCCAAAATGCTTGAATATGCACCAGAGACTAGTGTTGAATACCTGTTCCAGTCAAATTATTTCCTCAAAATCTAGCAGGATTTACATTTGTCAATAATTGATTTTCTTTTCTTTAGATAGCTGTTCACTTATTGACTAAGTTAATTTGTTGGGATAGGTTGAATATTTGTGTAAATATTTTGACCGGACACTTGCTCCCAATACCAACAACAGCTTCTAGTCAAATTATTTTCAAAAATGTCCACAATTCCTTTAGAATTATATAGGTGGTCTCTTATATGTGCGGTGAGTGCGTGCAAGGTGCGTGAAATTTAATTTTTTTTTACAATTAATTAAAATGTTGAATATTTTGAAATGAATTTGTCTGTTAAAAGTTATTCGCTTAGAAAGTATGTACGTCATATTGAAAGTAGTTGCTGTGCAAGCGGAATGTGTTGTTCATTCGCGCAAGAGATCGCATCTTAACATTTTTGGCGTTAAGATAACAGCAGGGATTATAAACTGAGGACATTGTTATCACCCGCCGAGTCTAGCTAGCATGGGCTTTAATTGCAGGAAATACAATAGAGATAGCTCTAACCAACCAGCTTTCAGGAACAAGTCAACAAATCAAAATGCACGTGCAGTTGCTGGTCGTACCTGTGATTCAGATCGTTTGTTAGTCTGTATTAATCTTTCGACCATTACAGACGTAACATTATAAGAGTTTCTTGCAGATTTTCGAAATTATTTCTATTTTCTAATTTCCAAATTTATTTCAAACATTAGGCATTTGGTAAATCTTAACAATGATTGGAGGAATTCTACTCCAAGTTTCAACCCGAAAAATTATTTTCAAAATTCACATAGATACATAGATTTTCCAAATGGAAGTTGCTTTTCAAATATGTTACGCCTTAAATATTATAGCCAGTTAATAACATACAATTGAACTGAAATTTGTGATAATTAGAGGCCAATCACTTTATTAAAGAATGATCGATATAGGCCTACATCTTTGTTTAAAAAATAACATGAAATTATATTTCACAGCGTCACAACAGTAAGCCTATTCTTTGTCACGGCGCTTGACTTTCATCGCAGCACCTGACTCTTAGTTTGTTGCACTCTTAATGTCGGCATGGCTGGAAAAAAACCAATAAAATTTGTCAGTCACCAGCAATTAGTGGTAATTAGGTATGGATTTCAATCTATCAGAGTCAATATAACACAGCCCTCAAAATTCAACTAGAACGATCGTTTCGTTCGCGTGTCGGTTACGTGAAGTAAAATTACCGCAATTGACAAAAAAATGGTCGTGTAAGTGTCAAAGCCCAGAACGGTAGTTAACTCTGAGCATGGAAAACAGAAAAGTTTCAACAACTTTTTGATAGGAAACATGCTATTTACAACGGAATTTAGCATTTTCAACCATCTAAAAGATCGATAACATCTGTCTGTCAAATTCTATAAATAAGCGACAGCACGCCTGTGTCAGAGACAAACTTCCGTTGTATTTCCGCTAGCATCACTACATAGGCCGGGAACTAGTCTCGCTACATGTTATGCATCAACAACGGACTGTTCAATTATAAACCGTTGCATGCAAGTACATGCAACCGTCAGCTGGCTATGGTCGAGGCACATCATAGTGATTTCTCAAATTAACAGGGGCATTTAGCGATCGATTTAGGCCATTTACCGCTCAGAATGTGCATTATGTATCCATAAATATATGCTTAGAATAATATCATACCTTAGACAGCGCAACGGTAATCAATATGAATTTTTTCACGGCCTGAGAACGATCTAAGCGGTAACTTCTTCCTATATCCGAAGTTCCCGGTAATTGGAAATAAAACACAAACATGTTCCCGGTCCGACGGATATTACTAATGCTGCGTAGTGGTAGCATGTTCCCGATGTATTATTTTATATATGCGATTGGATCCCGATATAACATATGAAGACATGCATTGTTGAGTGAGTCTCACAGTATATTCTCCTTGAGTTTCAGTTTGTTTGTAGAGACAGCTATATTTAAGAATTTATCTTAAATTAAACTGTTACATTCATAGATCCCAGCTACTGTGTCAGTGTGTATTTGTCCATGACACACATCATCATCAAGAAAACATCATGTTTCATTAATTGACCATGAGGGTGAATTCACATGCGACAATTGGTTACACAGACCTGAAAACACGGGACCCAAAAATGGGTCTCGCAAATATTTGAAATTTTGAGGGCTATAACAGAAATATATACTATTGCTATATAATACACACGTATAGTATTAGTATATATTTCTGTTATATCGACTCTGTTAAATCTACATAGACATAAGGTAACATATAGGTAACACAAGGATAATAATAAAACACACACTAATATAGGCTGCCGAAAACGGGCTGCTGAAAATATACTCCAAGCTGCCGAAAATGGTTGGCTGCCGAAATGTCTATACACCCTAATATTCAGGGTGAGAGTCAGAGCTCCTGCAATAGTAAAAACATGTAGTTTTGCCGACTAAACTCGGCGTCACATTTGGTTGTCCATCAAAAAGTACAGAAAGTACCGTTTTGACGAAACCAGGCGAAGAGGACAGCAACACACGGCTGGACAATCTGGTAGTGTCCAAGTCACAAGGACCCAATGGGCTTCATCCGAGAGGCCTGAAGATGAGCCACTGTATTGTCAGAGTATTAACGATACTCTTCAACAGATCCTTACGTGAAAAACCTATCCCACAAGAATAGAAAAAAAGTTACTCTGATTTTCAAGAAAAGCAGTAAATCACCAGGTAGTAATAGGGCGCGCCACGATTATTACAGACAATATAGCCCACAATATTTGTTTTTGCAATACGGTTTTAAAATATTTTGAATTGATTTGATAGTTTTATATACATAAATAAATACATACTTTATCTAGTTACAGTTGTGCATATGATGAGGCAACCCAGGGCATAATTTAGAATTTGATATTTGCATAGCATGTATATCTATGCAAATTATAAATTGTTTAGTTGTCGGACAAAATGTATAGCAATTAACTCTTTCACAGAGAATTTCCCTGTATATCTCAGGAAAGCTGTTGAATATTTTGAAATTAATATGACCAGAAGCCATTGCTGCCTAAGGCAGCAATGGCTTCAAGTCATACATGTATTAATTTCAAAATATTCAACAGAATATGCTACACATAGTAAAGAATTTACTTTTTCAGGGAATGTCGTTGAAAGTGTTAATAATAGAACTTAACGTGTAAGTAAAAAGCTAAGCCAACTTACTGCGTTAGTGTATGGAAATAACTCAGTATATGCCAACATAATGATATGGTTATATAATATTTTTACATGGTTCTGCCCAGGATGAAATTAGTGCCTGACATTTTTACGGAAATTTTACAGAGTCCTTTGAAATAAAGCTTAATTTCAACAAAATATGTGAAAAGTGGTAGTTAAAAAAGGTAGTATAGCCTTTAGTGCTGGTTAAAATTGTTGAGTGTTGGCTAGTGCCGACCAGTGTGGGCAGAACCCTGTTTTTATAAACTATTACTATTTATATAAAATTTCATATCAAAAGTGCTAATTTTCGTACCTTCCGAAAACAAAACTCGAACACGCGAAGACAAGGCTTATGACGTAATATCAGGGGATCTGCGTATGACGGAAAATTAACTCGCTAACATTCTGACAGCTCGCTTGCGTGTTGGTGATCATTTGATACGCCAAGGTTTTGGATATTACGGCTCAAATAATTGGTGAGAACCCAGCATATACATTATTATATTACCTTTTAAATACAAATACAAATATTTCATGTTGTGTGGTTTAGCGTATTAATACAGCAAATCAGTTTCAATGGAAATGAAATGTATTTCCGTGATTCTGATAGCTGTTGCACGTCTATTTCATGAATGTCAAAAGCTAGTTGTAATGGCTATAAAACAAGTTTTAATTTTTCCCTTGCACCGATACAATATATATATATATATATATATTGTATAATACCGATATAATAACCCCTCTTATGTCAACAGTGCCTCAAAATGGTACTTAACCCTTTCACCGACAAATGCCTGAAGAAGTATGGGTGCCTATCTTTTAAAGTATTTAACATATTATGTTAAATATTTTGCAATTAATTTGACTGGAAGCCAAATAAATATATGTTACTTAAACAGGTTAATGAATTGCAAAATATTTAACACTTCCTGTATGGTTGCCTTGGGAATGAGATATGAGAAATTCATTTCTGAAAGGATTAAATTAACCCATTAATGGTCAAGATTTTTCAAGAAAATTGAATTTTTGCTCAGTGATTCAGAAGGTTCCAAAAATGTACATTTGTAGGTCAGTGATATATATACACCTGTGCAAAAGTTAAGCACCACCCTATTTTTACGCACATGCGAGGGTATATTCATGTGCTATGAAGAAAGCAATAGCATAAACATTTATGTACCCATCCATCTTAGTGCAAGAGGTAATAATGCAACTAGAGGAATGCTGATTATGATGGTGGGGAAACACTGTATGTTTTTGTTTGAACTTGAAAACGAGGCCTGAATATGGTTACGTTGACACAACTGACAACTATTGCCCTACAGTTGACACACGTGGCTAGATTGTCATTAATGGTGTCTGAAAACGAAGTTTAACATCTGTGCACGAGTTTGAGACTGTCATTATTAATACCGGGTATATCCACCTTGTGCCTGGATGACGGCCTGGACACGACGTCTCATACTGGTCACCAACCGACTGATACGCCATTGTGGTATTCGTTGCCATTCAAGATGGAGTGCGTCTGTTAATTCCTGTAGGTTCTGCACAGGAGGATCCCTCCTCCTCACCATGTTTCCCAGAATGTCCCAGATATGCTCAATAGGGTTCATGTCAGGGCTCCTTGCTGGCCATGGTAGGGTTTCGATGGCATTCTGGCGGAGGTATTCATGCACAGCTCTAGCACGATGTGGTCGGGCGTTGTCATCCATGAATATAGGGTGGGTTCCAGGTGCATGATTTACAAAATGAGGGACCACAACTCTATCCAGTATGGAATCTTGATATCTTCGTCCATTTAGTGTTCCAGGTACAGTCAACAGATCCAGCTTACAATCAAATGAGATGCACCCCCATATCATAACGGAACCTCCACCAAATGGAACTTCTTCCATGATGTTACGTTGGTCGTACGCCGTGCGTCTGGACCTCCATACACGAGTTCGACCATCTGTGGCATGAAGCAGGAACCGACTTTCATCGGACCAGTGTACCCGTCTCCAGGATCTCATGTTCCAGTGTCTTCTTTCGTTGCACCACCTCAGACGCTCCTCTTTGTGGTGTGCAGTGAGGAGAGGACGTCTGACAGGTCTCCTAGCTTTCATGCCAGCAGCATACAGTCTCCTTTTGACGGTAGACATTGACACTCTATTGCGCGTTTCCCATTGCTGGCTGAGCACTCTGCTGTTGGTGAATGGAGATCTAACAAGGCGTACTAGGGCTCGATCATCACGGGCAGTAGTCTTCTTCGGTCTTCCAGATCTAGGCCTGTCCTTCACCTCGTTAGTTTGCCCATGTTTTGCAATCAAACGACTCATTACAGTATGGTTAATGTTCAGCTGTCTGCCAATCTCTCTGCATGACATACCAGTGGTATGCATGCCTATGATTTGCCATTTCACACGATCACTTAACCTTCGTCTTGCCATAGCGGTTCACAATCAAGAGCTAATTCTCTCTGTACAAATAAACCACGGTCATGAACACAAAATTCCTAATCTTGTCGCCTAAATCTGTATGTAATGTTCTACACCTCAAACTGGACTTTTACATAACTGAACACGTGTGCTGTTTCCCGCCACGCACAGACATCAAGCGGCGTGAAGTCATGCATGCATGTGCATTTCGTACTTGGAATTATGTCAGCTAACGCGGGGACAAAAAGTATGGCAGCCTAGTTGTACCATCATGTTTCTACATTCTATTGTTTTTGCTGGTGCTTAACTTTTGCACAGGTGTATATATGGTACTATACATCAATAAGCTTACTTCCATATCACCAATAACAAATGATAAAGGACTGACAGCTCGGAAGAAGTGGACAATATATTTAAATAATTTTATCAAAACAATGTATTTTCTTCTATGATTTCTAAATGATGTTTGTTGGTGTCTGGTGTTATTTTGTGTTCATTAGTAATAAGTACTATCACATTCACATGACTATAAATAAATCACATGCCGTGCATTTCTATATCCCAGGCTTTGCTTTCTCATATACTTTTTAGCTGCGACTGTCTCAAAAACCACTGATCTGATTTGGCTCAAATTTTAACCTGAAGAAACTTGTCGTCAAAGAGGATTTGCAGTATTGTCCATGATCCGTATAAAAGAACCTGGATTCGGATAGAATCAAATTCTAAATCTGTGGATATCTCGATCGGAAACTACTAGTCTGATTTGGTTACAATTTTAACACATAGCTATAGCTCATGTGTTTTTAAAAAATAGGATGGAATATTGCATCCATCAGTCATTCTGTCTGTCCATCCATCTGGCTATGTCATCTGAAACCTATTTGTGGAAGTCAATCAAATTTGTTATGTGAGTTACCCACAATATTGAGATGACATTTACATTAGGCTCCAATCACATGGGGGGGGGGGATGCAGAAAGTCAAAGTTGGCGGAATTCAACCAAACTTGCTATGTTAATTACCCATTTGATTGCGGGTTACAAACCAATGTTTACATTAGGAACTAGAGTGCGCAGTTGATGTCATGCCATCGCAAATCCCCACGCATTCACCACTTCGAGCTTTACCCTCACTTTGAGCCAAAATACAATAAATTCCTTGAAATGTAGTTTCAATGGGTAATGTGTTTCAAAATGAAATGTGACATGACCACCATTTTTTACTTACAATCCCCGACCCCTGAGCCCCACCTCTGGGGGTCATAACAAAATTTCAAAAGTGCCATGCAGATCCCTGGCCATATGTATAATCATACCCAAAGTTTCAAGTTTCTATCTGAAATGGTCTAGGAGAAGTTGCATTACAATTGATAATTACTGGCCAATTTTGAACTTTGACCTGCCCCCTAACCTCAGTTTGACCCAAGATCAAAATAGTTCCTTGTCCTGTAGACGCGTCATCGACTGATCAATCTAGTTCACATTTACAACCCATCCTATCGGAGCTATTTCATCTACTGCAATACATGTAAGTACCATTTAAAGGGCAGAACAGACAGAGTGCGGGCGTCATGCAGACGGCAAGCGACACGCGAGCGGCAAGCAGCCCTCAGTGGAAAATTAACACACTGAATGTGTCTGGCATGCGGCAAACCACATACACGCATGCCATTTTTACGTAGCAGCAGTAGTAGTAGCAGCAGCATCAATTGGCGGTTGGGGGGGGGGGGGGGTTGTAAATTTGTACCGGTTATAGATTTTACCTGTTGGTCAGAGATTGGGGGTTGAGGGGTTACGTTTTTTTACCAGTTGTGTCTTTTTTATCCCCACCCACCCACACCTGTACACATTCCCTGCTGTTGAATATTTTTGGAATTAGCTTGACTAGGAGTCGGTGGTTTCTCCTTTGATCAATATGCTGATGATAACCAGGTTGTATATTTCCATGTTATTCCATAGTTAAAAGACTTAGGTCTTCAAAATTTTGTCTGTGTCGCATGTTCCAATTTCTAACCCCAAAGAATCTGGGACGTGTGTTAACAACGAAATATGTGAGATGAGCGCCTTCCTTTAAACCCCAACAGGCAATCGGCAGATATGAAATTAGGTGTTGGCTTGACGGTGTTTTTAACACGAAAATCGTCTGACGTCGTTCTCCGTAAGATCCGAGCGGGTGATGTCACACCGTGTTCTCGGATGTTTATGTGAAGAAAATGTTTCATTAATTCGCGCATCTGATTCTAGGTACTGCGTACTTTAATTGGTACCAGAAAAACTTTGGAATTTTCAAGTTTTGCGTGTTATCACGATCTGTTTGCAATGATCAGTGGTTTCAAAATTCTTGATTTAAATGTGTGGTCTGCGGTTTTACCGTGTGCTACAGCAGTTTGTTTACATTTTGTTGTTTCTTCACATATCATTTTGGCCTTCGTTAGGAGTATAATTTATATTTATTAGTAAATATACCCCGAATGCTATGCGATATGATTCCTGGTTCCGTTATACATCCTTGAGGTTCAGTGTATGGGTGTATTATTGCCCGCTTCGTTCTTGTCATCATAATCAATGCGATCTTTGCTGTAACGTTGCGGGTGGGGTGCGGAAGGGTTAACAGTTAATTTATAAAAAAATGTATGGTCAAAATTAATTGTCTGCCTTCCATTCCAGTTTTGTTCCGCTTGCTTATTGTAGGTTTGTGCTTATTTATAGGCCAAGCCAGCCCCGCCATCATGTGATGTGTGCCACAAATTCGTGAGGGTTCTATTCAAGGACCATGTCTGTTTCCGCTGTACTAAGTGTAATCTTGACAGTAGGTGTAACGTTTGCGCAGTGTGGTCGGTCGATATGATGCTTACGTTCCTTGTCCAGAAGGACTTGGCATGGTCTGACGCGGGGTCAGGCGGTCCGAAAGAAAATCGTGGAGCATCCGTTTCGGCCCTTGGGTGCGTTCCACGTCTGCAACCGGAAGTGGTGGAGATGGTTTGGTCCTGCTATGCAAGGTTTCTTGCATAGCTTTCTGCCCATGCTGGTGTCGTCCCTGCTGCCAAAAGTCTCTCCCCATATTTGATTCGGACAGTCCAGTAGCGGTGGCCGGTCTGTCAGGCATGGGGAGCCGTCTGCCAGGACGGCTCCACGATTTCCTCGACGACTCTTCGGGGTGTGAAGATGAGGAAGCCGGGGAGGAGCGATTGATGCGGCCTGTGATGCCGCGGGTGGAGAGCATGGAGGTCGATTCCATCCTGGATGGAACTATCCTCCATCTGTCTGGCTTGGCGCAAGCCAGGGCAGCGGATCCGCCCGTGGTTGAGGCCGCACCGGTCACGTGATGGTTGGTTTGCCGCCAACCGACACAGTGACGGGTGTTGCTGGCCAGGCGTGGTACTCACCTATCTCGCCTGGTCCGGCGGTCAGACATGGGGTGCCATTGGCGCCCATGTTTGGCCACGGTTCTTCAACTGCTACGGGTCCGCGCGGTTTTCCGTGCGGGCCTACTCCATGGACTGGTGTGTTCCATGGGGTGGCAGCGGAACCATACGGTACCGGAGTTCCTGGCTTATCAGCAATGGCTCCTAGCCGGGAGGCCGTTGCTGGTAGGGCCGTGAACATGTCAATGGGTGACGTGTTCACGGGAGTGTCCTCCTCGGAGACAGATTGGTCTGAGGCTCTGGCTTGGCTAGCCAGAGTAGACCCGTCTGTGGTTTCGACCACGGCCGAGGAGGATGCACCCCGTCCATCAGTTGCATCGATTAGGATGGGAATCTTGCTGGATGTTATTTATAGCAAACAACTTTTGACCAAGGGCCAGCTTCCTGCGGCCTCCAGGGAGGTGCGGGCGAGGTGTCGTATTCCACGGGGGTAATACGATATGTATGGTGTTGTCCCGACGGTCACCGAGGATGACCGCTGGGTACTGGGTGTCCAGAATGCTGGAGCGGGTGGCCCCACCCTGGCACTGGACCAAAGGTTTATGGAGTTGCTGGATGCTATTTATAGCAAACAACTCTTGACCAAGGGCCAGCTTCCTGCGGCCTCCAGGGAGGTGCGGGCGAGGTGTTGTATTCCACGGGGGTAATACGATATGTATGGTGTTGTCCCGACGGTCACCGAGGATGACCGCTGGGTACTGGGTGTCCAGAGTGCTGGAGTGGGTGGCCCCACGCCGGCACTGGTGGACAAAGCTCAGGTACACCATGATGAAGTCCTGTCCCTATGTGATGATGGGGTGAGGGCAGCAATGAGTGCTGTCAACCACTCTTATCGCCTTCTTCAGTCGGTGTGGGCTGAAGCGGGGGCAGGCCACCCTGTGGCGCTTTCATGCGTTAATGACGGCCTGGTGCTGTCTACGGACGCATTGGCAAGGGTGCAGGCGCGTGTGACAAAGTCCAGGAGGCAGATGGTCCTTGACCATATGCGTCCAGCTACGGCCGTTAGTGAGCGTCTTCTTGGGATGCCCCTTACAGGCATTAGAATTTGGACCTATGATTTAATCGAAAATCACGATTCTTTTTACACAATCGATCGCGATATTTCTAAGCAAAAATCGTGCACGCCTACACAGATGTACAGTAGTATATCAAGGGGGCCAGTTAACGTATCAACGATTACTCAGTACGCTAAAGAGTTAAAGCATCGACGAAGACACCTGGGGATGGATTCGCAATTTTTTAGGTAGCAGAAGACAGAAGGTTGTCGTTAATGCATCTACACACATGTACCGTAGCTCAAATTGAGTCCCTGGCTGCAGTGGAATCCCCCTAGACATCGTACTGGGACTGGCGTTCATCTGTTATATTAATGACATGGCCGAAGCAGCATGCAGACCTGCCTACCATTACAGATTCTCCATAGTTTTTACAGAAATAGAGGCCAAAATCGGTACTACGGTCAGGAGGTAAGAATTACGGAAACTTTTTAAAACAAGATTCCGCTATCACCACTATGCAATAGACAACGCCGACAAGGCTAAACAAGCCTCACCTCGATCTTGTCGATAGTTAAACAATGGTCGCTATTCATCGTGTTGAGTAATAATACCTGCAATTTCTCATATAATGTCAACAAACATGAAATCTCATCAGTGTCGCAAAATCATGTAACTGCAGCAAGATTTTCTACATTAGTTAGCAAGTTTAGATTGGTTCCCGGTTACCGCTGGACTGACATCACTAAACTGGGTAGATAATCATACCATTCATCCGAGATACATAACTGGAACTTATCACAATTGAGTAATATTTGTAAAAAATATCGTAAAAATCCATTGTTTTCGTGAATTTCAAACATTGAATCAGTTGAATTTAGACAGCTGTCATGAAAACATTGTCCGCAGAAATGTAATTATGTTTGTAAAGTGAGTTAAATTTCGGTTAAGAATTCCTGGTACATGTATATGGTCAAGTAATGATATCCAAATTGGGTGCTCAGCCAAGTAAGCTATTCCAATTTTATCTCTGTGGATAGGGGTGAATTGGGATGGGTGTTGTGGGTGTTTAACCACGTAAAATGTTAACTTAGCTCGTCAGCTAGTCATTCCAGTGACAAATTTTCAAAAATAGTCTTCCCTAAGAAGACTACTTTCGAAAATGTATTATTGTTAAATTTGTAGAAGATAACTAGGTCTTAAAAATTTTCTCCAATAATACATACCAAGACTATTTTTGAAAATTTAACACTGAAATAAAAAGATAAAAAAGCCAGTTATTCCAGTGGTAACTGCCTGTATCCGACCCCAGCCCTGCAGATAAGGCGATTACTTTTATCCATTATTCGCTCACCTGGCCAGAATAGCCAAGTGAGCTTATGCCATGGCGACCGTCCATCGTCTGTCCGGCGTCCGTCCATCCCTCTGTCCGTCCGTCAACTTTTTTCTTTAAACGACTTCTCAAGAACCACTGGGCCGATTTCAATTATATTTGGCAGGAAGTATCCTTAGGGCATAGGGATCCAAGTTTGTTCAGACAAAGCCGATTGGCCAATTTGGCCGGTGGCCATCTTGGATTTTGGCCGATTTTAGGAAATGACTTTAAAAATCTTCTCCGAAACCGCTTGGTGGATCGATTCAAAACTCACGAAATATCATATAGGGCAAGAGCTGAACCAAGTTTGTTCGAAGGAACTTGATTGGCCAAATGGTTCGGCAGCCATCTTGGATGACATAGTTTTCGTGAAAACGACTTATTCTGCAGAACCACTGAACGGATCGGGCTGAAATCTTGGGGATATGATTATGGACTAAGGGCCATTAAAATTTGTTTGTGGGAAGTTGATCGATAAAAAATATGGCGCCGTGGACCAATCAAATTTTAGTGGGTTTGGCTGCCATATTCAAATTTTTTTATTTGATGGGTTTTGAAGCCCAAATTGGTTTTCTTATCTCCGCTTACTTGTCAGTCAGCTGTCGTATAGCGATGACCCCATCCATCTTCTGTGTGTCCGTCCATCCATCTGTCTCTCTGTCTCACCAACAATGGTAGCTCTTTTTATTTCTTGACGGATTGACACCAAACATGGTCACGATGTTAATGTCGGCATCTAATATCTGTGTTGTGAAAATGAAACTGATAGGACGTCAAATGCCAGAGTTACCACTCCTTAAATATTTGCAGTCTCACTTTCATGGGGCAAATATAGGTTCGTTTCCACCGTCCATTTATTTATCACTATGTCAGATTTTATTGCCAAACTAGATATTAAATTCCAATTAACGGATTAACCTTTCCAATACGGCCGAAATATTTAAGATATGTATTATGTGCTCTGACATCTATGCTCTTAAAAATATTTTGAAATGTATTTGATTGAAAGTTGTTATTGCCTTAGGCAGCAGTGAAAGTTGTTGCTGCCTAAGGCAGCAATTATTTCAGTCAAATTATTTTTTAGCTCAACTCCAGCTCACCCCACCTCTGCTGCTAACTTGGTGATTCAGCCAGATGCGCATGTGTTAAATGGATTGTGTGGTGGTGGGGAATAACCTGCTATCAAGACCACCTACCTGCCTTTAGAGACCATTTACTTCATTTGTATTTAAACCTCTAATAACCGTCTGACTGAGTTTTTGCAGACGACATATTCCAAAGTTTATATCTCAGAACCTGATAAATATATTGAAAACATTTGGCCTGAAATTGTTGGTGGCTACGCCGCCAACAACTTTCAGTCGAATTGTTTTCAAAATATTCAACAAGTGAAGTGCTTTTGAAAATTGAAATTATTGGCTGCGCTGGTTTGCAGCAGTGAGACAGTTAAGAAACCAGCTGTAGTTAGCACTGATATCATCTATTTTTACTTAAACATTGTTCAAAATCACTAATGCAAAAAACAGTCCAGAGATTGTTGTCAGTATCTCGAAAACTAAACCATTTGACTGAAAGTCATTGGAAGTGACACCGATGGATGTAAAACTTAAGTAAGATTAGTTGAAATGCCATTGCTCCAGGTGAGTGATACAGGCCCATTGTGCCTCTTGTATAACAAAGCGTTTGGGGGGTGGGGTAGGGGGTGAGGGGCATTAATGTGACAGTATATTAATCAGGTCTGTGTGAAAACTTCCAGACTTGTGACAAATTTTCAAAAATATTCCTCTTGGTCTGCAAATGGAGATTTCTCAAGACCTCTGCAGAGACCATTTTGGCAAGCCTAGTAGTTAAAGGGTTGGTACTATGCCAGCAAGCTCGTCAATCATAAATATGATTAGCCTGATTAATCTCTACTGGCCTCCTACATTGTAATTTGAATTACATTAATGTCCGCCCTTTACCAACCTATATGCATGAGTTTTCATCATGTAGGCCTACTCCAGGTAGAAGATAATTAACTCTTGAACCCTTAAATCTGTTCAAGAAAATGTAAATTTTCACATAGAAAATGTACATTAGGCGGATGGCCTCGTTAAGCGATCTGGCTGTACATTGTCTCTTCTTTACTGTTACAGATTGTATGTTCGTGCTGTGCTCTTGAAAGCATTCTGCAACATTTGGTAGCAATCTTTGATGGTAACATCATATACACATCTTCAAAATGGGTTCATTGATAGGGAAAGAGATTGAGAAAACATTTGAGAAGCAGCAACAGTTCATGCTGAAGCAAGGCCTTATGCAGGTAATGTATAGGGATGTTATTACATTATATATTATACGTTATGCCAAGCTGGTCAAAACAGCTGCAGTGGTCTTGAGAAATGTCTGTCTGAGTCAAGAGAAGACTATTTTTTAGAATTTATTTCTCGAATGACTGACTCTATAACCAAGCCTGGTGGGTATGTCATTCATTCCTTCCTTTGATAAATTTTCTAAACCTGTCTTCTTGACCTGTCCTAACAATTAAAGGAGTAATATGCATGTCTGCTGGCATGCGAGGAGTTACCTTGTAAACATATTTCCCAGCATGCAGATTTATTAACACGTCTTGTGTAAACTTAACCATTTAATAGTCAAAATGGCCTCTGAAGTGGTGTTGACGAATGTTCATTTGCAGGCCAAGAGAAGACAATTTTTTTGAAAATTTACCACTTGAATCACTGGCCCGGTTACCAAGCCAGTCATTCAAGTTGTAAATTTTCAAAAAAATTCTTCCTATGACCATCATAATCATACCTGTAATGTATGGGAAATCATTGTGTATCAGAACTATATATCTTGTATTAACCTCTGAGCCAAATAGAATCTAGTTTCCAGTGATCAGGAATTTGGTCTGATTTGACTCTCCATGTTTTTAAATCCATTGTGCGACTACTGTCTGGAAATCTTAATTTATGTTAAAAGCCATTCCTGTGTTATAATTTTCATCAAATTTAGTCAGTGGTTTCTGAGGGAGCTGTGGGTGGACATACCGCTCCCTAGCTACGCTTCGCTCACATTTCACGCAAGTTGGAATTGATTTGAAACTGTGAAACCTGAATTCCTACAATCTAAATTTCGAGGTACCTATACAGGTAAGATGTAGAATGTTTTGAAACTAATTTGACTTGTGGGCAGGCTATTACTGCCTGTGGCAGCTATAGCTCCTAGTCAAAAATTCATATGCTTTAGGACTTTTCGACTTTTGTGACGGAGCAATATCCTAATGCTTATAACATCAGTTAACAAGTGACATCCTTGATTCTGACATCATATACATGTACCTTACTGACATCTGAAATCCCTCTTGGATTGTGACATTGTGATTCCTGTATGTGTTTATACCAGATGGAGCGTCAGATTCAGATGCAGAATCAGATGAGGGAGAAGATGATGGCCATGCAAATGGCTCGGGCTCGTGACATGTTTACTTGGTGGGCTGCATTTTATGGCACGTATCTCACAGTAGCTGTTATTGCGTAAGCTTAAAGGGGTTTTAAATGGAAAATACATTTTGTGTTATAATAATATATTGTGAGTTGTGACACAGCCATTCGACAACTTTCAGACACATTCGTTTATTAACAGTCCTCTGATTACAGTGTGAACATACTATTACTTTGTCATTGAGAATGTAGCCATTTTACCTCTGCTCAGTAATATGTTATGTCATTCTATCTCAAATGAGTGGAATTTAAAAGCAACTGCACGACTTTATAGTCCTTGAGCACAGTCCAGGATTTTGATTAATTGGTACCACCTTAGCCGGCAAAATCTCCGCATTTTTGTGTCTATATTCAGGGATGATTAATTGATATGATAACCATTGCAGAGTAGCAGCTTAATGGTAGAAATTCAAAATGGCTGTTATATTTACCACGATTGGGTTATTACTTCAACAATGTCATGTGAAGTATCAGATGAAAGATAATTGAATTTTGTATTCAATACTATGCATTCTCAAGTGTTTATATGCAGTCCATACTACCTGGAGTCCAAAATATGCTATTTTTCACACAATTTTCTGAAATATTAAAATATCGCAATCACAGTTTTCTTGGATTTTTGTATTAATCATGGAGAAATTCCTATATTCTGTGTTAGAAATCAGCCAACATGCCACATGGATACTCTGTAGAAGTTATAGACAGATATCCTCTACTGTTTCTGTTTTACAGTATGTCAAATATCATTGACCGAGAATTTGTAAACTAATGATAACAATGTCTTACATTATAATGCATTTTTTTTCAAACTTGTTTCATCATATTTATCTACTGAATAAATAATATCACACAGGTAATTCATAGACAATAAGTGACTACATTTAACCATGTCCGATTCTGACAACCTCTCTGACAAATGGATAATGTTAAACAGCACAACAGTTACCTAACATGGTTATATCATGACGATGCAATAGCTTGACTAAAATGTTCTAAATATCTGTAAATGATATATAATATATCATTGGATAATGGGTTTTCGAGGGTGTAAGCACATTTTTGCAGATTTGATATAAGAGTAGGAATTTTATCAACAAATTTTGTCAATTTCGTAACTAGCAAACATTCACTGAAATAAAACATGCATAAAAATAAACCCTAAAATAAACTTACAGCTACCTGGTCTACAGATGCAATCTCAGTATTGCGTCATGTGTTTTCGAGGATGATGTAATCGCGTAATTTCAACTCTAGTGAGGCGGTGAATCGATGTAATTTTTATGATTTGAGCAAAGGAGTCTGTCACCGACAATAATGCCATAAACGGGTCTGATACAAACACACAACTTAATTTATAGTTGTAAATCCAAATCAGGTTATATTCCGCTTTTCATGATAACCGGGTAGCAGAAAACTTCAGCCAAAACATTAAAAAGGTTAAAATCTTTCAGTTTTTTTATTTGGGAATTGGTAAATGTGGTATTGAAAATGAACATAAGTGTTTTGCCTACCGGAAAATAGAAAAAAAATTATTGAAATTTATATTGTATGTGGTAACTACAGCCTGTTTGAATTGGTATTGTGGGTAGAGAAAAATCAATCTAGATCTGAAAACTACATAAGCACCCCATGTCAGTTCCACGCTTCGGGAGAAATAAATTATTGCTATGGCAACGGGTCTGCTATGCTACTGAGGACTGTAACTGGCAGATGTCGTTGGACACAAAACTGGATTGATTTTTATCGTTTCCTTACGAGTTATTGGTATTCTTATCATGGGTCAAAAAAGTATTAGTGAAAAAACATGTTTTTCACTACACTGTCATCAAAATGCATTAAATAATTACTTGTATTACGCACATTTAAAAAAAATGTACACTTGTGTAAAAACACTATCTATTTAATGACACATGATTTGTTGACATCGCCTAAGTGACGCGCGCATGGGCATCAAAAGTGCGTACCCTCGAAATCACATGACCCTTGAAAACACCTTACTGGACGATATATTAAACTTAAATTCTATCTCTTGCTGATTATGTAGCATTCAATGTAGATGGAAGAGTATGCAGAGAACGCAGTCAAGTCAGATAATTTGATTGGACCAATTGGGAAATGATGTAGCCGCATTCAACTGCTATATATACTAGTCAAAAAAAGAAAGTTCCGCCCCAAATATTGGGATATTCAATAGTTACTCTAATCATTGCTACTATAAACTTAGCCCTACTATGTTTGTTTTGTATATGTAGTCTGAAGTAAGTCAGATTATTTATATAGCAGTTGAATGGCCCCAAAATTTCAGAGTTGTGGATCAGTTGAAATGGAATGTCCTACAGATTGTTCCAAAAAGTGTTTGCACACATGTGTGCTAAGTATATTTAACAAAAATAACTAGAATTAGCAAGATGTGGAATTATTCATCTTTAAACTTAATTCTATTAATATCATTCGCAACGTTGTCGTCATCCAAGTCTTCGAGCTCAACTAGAATCTATCTTTTGATTCATACATGTTTGTAGCCTACACATATCCATACCCTTCAATCCATTTGTCAGACACACTCCCAATCTGGTAGTTTGCACGACTGTTGACATTTACAGGATAGCAGTTCCAAAACAGCATTAGGCACCGGTGACCCACGCATCCACAGAATGGTTAGTTTGGTTTCATTGTCATTGCTCCGTACCTGGTAATTTACTCGAAGAACATACATGAATAACCTGTCTTCACATGGTGGGAGTTGATTAGTTTCCACCTCTCCTTGATTGGCACAGTTGATAACGACATTGGTTAACCATACATGTGTTTGTGGATGGTACATACATGTGACATATGAACTGTTGCTAGGTTTGTTCAAGGGAACATGATTAGCCAAATGCTTCGGTCGTCATTTTGGATGACCTTATTTTCACAAAAACGACTTCTGATTGGGCTGGAATTTCAGAAATAAAATTAGAAACTACGGGTCATTCAAGTTTGCTCATGGGAAGTTGTAAATAAAAAAAACCATGGTTCACCATCGACTAATTAGAATTCAGTGTTAGGTGGCCATATTTTTTATGGATTTTGGTGTAGAAATTGGTTTATATACAGTACATGTCAGCAGTGTTCATTCTATGGTAAGATTATGTGGGGACAAAATGCAGGGACATTGGCAAAATATGGGGGACACACAATTTCTTTAGCATATTTTAACAACGAAAATAACTGTACACTTTTTCTGAAAGATCTGGTCTTTTGCAGTAACCACTAACCACAGCTGTCTGATCTTTATCATTAACCAAAACTGTTATGTTTTCATTAGCCAAGTTTTCAATCAGTACTGCAATCAGTGCTCCAGATAACTTTCTTCACTTGGGAGTACGGTACTCCTTAATTTTTCAACGTAATTGATGAGGAATACAAAACTTTCGCTTTTGATCTCTGGTGTCTTCTCCTTTAACCGTCAAGTTTGTTCAAGAAAGTTTTTACTTTCTCAGACGTGATGCCTGAGGCGGACAAACTAGTTGAATCCATGACATTTATATTTTGCTACTGAATAAATAATATTGAATCTTTAATCAGAGAAAATGTACAGTTGCAGACCAAGCGAAAATTATTTTTGAAAATTTATCACTGGAATGACTGACTTGATTATCGAGCCAGTCATTCCAGTGGTAAATTTTCAAAAATAGTCTTCTCTTGGTCTGCAAATGGACATTTCCCAAGACCACTGCAGAAGCCGGTTTTGGCCGGCTTTAGTGTTAAAGCGATAAACTAGTCACCCCCCTCCCCCCACCACCACCCAAACCCCTCCATGTTATTTCCTAAGGCCAGAAAACAGTTACATGTTATGGTTAGGGCAGGGTGTGTGGGACCCATTGCTATTGATCAACTAACTAATCAGCCATGCCTACCAGATTTTAATTCTGAATGAAAATACGATTAGCCTATAGAGATACACTAGCATTCTAAAGACTATCTCTGTGACATAGCGGCAAATTAATAAATATTATTGCTAGAATGATGCTTGTCATTCTGAAATTTGTTTTAAAGGAGGTAAATTTAGAAACTAGTTTGATTGAAAAAAATTACAGACAACAATTAACCACTTACAGAAGTTAGGCAAATTGTTTTCAAAATAATTAGCACAGCTTCAACTATAACATACAGTACATGTAATGTATCATTGACATTGGATATAAAATAGAAGGAAAAGTGTTAACACTCCACATTTTCATGGAGAATTTCTTTATTTAGAAGGGAAATTCCAGTATTTTGCTTCCTATTTGATTAAGACTAAGGTATAGAAGCGCTGACAAGACGAGTTATTGCAATTAGAATATTGTTCATTTAATCTTGGCAAGTTTCTTACTAAAAATATAATCCAAGATTAGAAGCGCTAATATACTGGTTACTGTAATAAGAGAACAGATCTTTTAATATTTGCCCGTAAACTAAATCAGGTGAAGAGAACTTGCAGTTGTTATTGGCAGAGTAATGTTTTAGCCTACCAACGGTAAATTTCATATTACGTTATTGCTATAATTACCTCTCCAATTAAAATAAGTGTGAAAGAACAAACTTTTACAAATATTTCTGTATATTTTGCCGTATCTAATGAAATATTCACAATTAAAAAATCTTCCATCTCCACTCATATGTTATCCTTAATTACAAAATGCAATATAAGATACATTTTGTATGCCTTCGTGGCGATCCAGAGATTCTGAAAGACAAACTCTGATTATATTGGTGCGGGAATTCTTTTCATTGACACGTAGATAGGTAAGCAAAGGTCTTGTACAAAGAAAAGAATACCCTCTTGCGGAGACTGAGATCATACCGTTTAGTGATAGAAGGAAAGGCACTGCTTTTACGCTTATATCGTGGTATGTCAGCAACGCCGCCTCAGTGGCAGGCTGATCTTCGGTAATAGGCTTTGATTTTTTTGCAAAAAAGTTCAACAAAGTGATGTGTTTGGAATCTATTCACGCATCAGAGATTGACTTTCGCTAACTGGCCATTTTTTCATTCATAATTTATGCAGTTACGTCATTTCCCAATTGGTCCAATCAAATTATCTGACTTGACTGTGTTCTCTGCATACTCTTCCATCTACATTGAATGCTACATAACATACAGTTTCAATTGGCCTGGCATTGTACGGGCGAGTTGTCATTGGCTAAACCGTCACACGTATGTCCCAGCTGAGCGATGCATGCCCCTTGGGCCTCATGTATATATAGAAATTAGTGTTTAAATGATATATGGTAAAACTAAATGTCTGTATAATGGATGTAATATCGATATATAGATCTTTACCATAAATTAGTTTTGCTATAATTTCAAATGAGCTAACAACCTCTGTCAGTTTCTGTACATTTACTTTAGAGCGAGACGTTCAAAAGCTGTCCTGGCACCAGCCTTGCCTTTCACATTTGTTGTGGCATATAACTATGATCTGGCTTACGGCAGTAAAATGCAGAGAATGCGAGGTGAGGTAGTTTATTCTAAATACTAATCATGAGTAATGTTGTAGCGGAACATGCACAAAATGAGACCACAAAACATTCGTTAATAAACTTGAATATTGGCAACCTGAAATAACCTTACATGTATGTCTTTGAGTAGAAAGACTAATAGTAACTCTTTAATGGCCAAGACAGGCCTTTGCACTGATTTTGAGGAATGTCCATTTGCGGGGAAAGAGAAGACAATTTTTTATTAATATTTCACAGGTAAGACTAGCTTGATAATGGGTGAATCCAGTTTTAGCTATTCCCTACCCATCTCTAGCTAAACTCCACCCATGCTTTTCCCATGTCGGAATCGATCAAACTCTGAACTCCCTGAATCTCAATTTCTAGAAAACTATACCAGGTAAGCTGTTGAATATTTTGAAACTAATTTGACTGACTGCTGTTGCTGCCATATACCCAGTCAAATTAGTTTCAAAATGGTCAACAATGGTAATTAAATAGTAAAGATATACAATTGGTACAACTTGATGGATTGTTACGCATTTATGATGAACTTAGACACGTTATTAATGATGTAATTGATTGTGACGTCAACCTACATGTGACATAATTCATTATGATGTCATATGTTTGACTGACAGATTGGATTCCTCTATTGAGTCAATCATTCCAGTGGTAAATTCTCAAAATAGTTTTCTTTTCACCTGCAAATCAACATGGACTACGCAAAAATTACTGTTGTCTTCACAAATATTAATCATTAACCCTTTGACCCTCATATCAGCTAAAAACAGCTTCTGCAGGGGTCTTGAGAAACGTCCATTTGGAGACCAAGAGAAGACAATTTTTGAAAATTTACCACTGGAATGACTGGCTCGATAACTGAGCCAGTCATTCCGGTGATAAATTTTCAAAAATAGTCTTCTCTTGGTCAGCAAATGGACCTCTTTTATGAGAAAATTGAAATATTCTTGAACAAATTTGAGGATTAAAGGGTTAAAGACAACAGAGGATATTATTTGATAGTCACAATGGTAGGCCCACATCTGTGATGTCTAAATTGCTTAATTTTGTCAGTTGTGTCTAGTAATCCTAAACAACCTGACCTGCATAACATGTACATATAATATATTCAAGATTTGCTTATAGTCCAGTCAATCTACTTAATTAGGACAGTTTTAACAGAAACTAGCGAAAGTTGCAACATATTTTCTTTCAGATTCACGTTTGACGTCGGAGAAATGTATAATTTTGATTTTAATATTTTTTGGCATCGGATATATATATGGGCATGTGCTATCAATGCTTGTGAAATTGCTTGCAATGCGATCTGTTCATTTTATTTAATATATAATGTCTAGAAGAAGTATTTTGCTTAACTCACCAAATCAAATTCTTGTTTACAAATTATTCTTTAAAGTTCTCATTCACTGATAAAAAAAGTAATCTGTATAATGTATGGGATGGGTTTTTAGTGATGTCACATTTACCCTGCATGCCATAGATTACAATGGACCTTTCCAGTTTTAGCCATGCCCTCATCCATCTTTAGCTAAGCTCCGCCCACAGTTCGCCGTGTTGGGATCGACAGATCACTGAATGGGTTAACTATCAATTTCCAGAACACTATACAGGTAGGCTATTAAATATTTTGAAACTAACGCTGTCAAATTAGTTTCAAAATATTCAACAGCATCTATATTAAATAGTAAAGACATACAATTTTGTACAAAAAACGCTTAGCCCGTCTTCAATTAAGTGCTCATGATGAACCTACCTATGTCATTCATGACCTCATTGATTATGACATTATCCTACACATCACGTAGCTCATGATTATGACATTATCCTACACATCACGTAGCTCATGATTATGACATTATCCTACACATTGATGAATGGATAAACTGGCAACGTTCATTATTTGGTCTTATTTTACTCTCTTTTTTGTACCGACTGGTAAATTTCTTAAGCAAAAGGTTTTCTCACCCGTACAAGTGATCATTTGTCAGATATCTCTAGCATATCTTGAGGTGGATGGATGTAGGACATCAGTATCTCGACAAGTTATTGTTCACTATTGTTCAGACCAATGTGATCAATTTCAAGGAAACCATACAAGAAAATTGTTGGAGATTTTGACAATAGTTTAACTGGAAGCTGTTGTTGTCGGTGGCATCAACAGCTCCCATTCTAATTAGTTTTCAAATTATTCAACAGGATGTTTACTACATTGTAAATTCACCAAATACACATTTCGGATGGCTACTGTCAGGCCTCTGACTGTGGACCAACATGATTTGAATGTGACGTCATCTAACAAGTACCATATCTTGATTACAATGTCGTCTAACTTCAGTGACAGACTGGATTCTTTCATTGTTCACGAGGCCATAATTCTTTTATTTGCAGAGGAAGCAGATCGTATAATAGACCAGGAGCAGAATCTCTTGCAATTGCCACATGGTATTCCTACAATAGCGACGATCGAGGAAGGGCGGTTAACACAGCAAGATGACGCAAGAAGACAGTCAAATGACATATTCCTATAGTAACATAAGCTGAGAAGGAGTGTCATGTAAAACACTTATAATGGTCAAAACGGCCAAAAACGGCTTCTGCAGGGATCTTAGGAAATGGCTGTAAATGGAAGTACCAGTATGTGCATGCGCAGAGTGGGGTCTGACATGTACATTTTCTATGATAAAATTAGAATTTATGTGACCAAGTTACACCATTAAAGATTAAAAGCTCTCATCATTCATTATAGCTAGCACCAGTCCTGTAATAATGCCTCAGTTGTGACAGAATAATTCTTATGCAAACACCATCTGAAAGGCTTAATGCAAATTGTCATAATAAAAACATGAACATCGCAGGTTCAAAACTTATACCCTTGAAATATGCATTAACTCACGTTTTCAAAATGCCTTGTATCCATAAATTATCACTGGCCTATCGAATTAATAGTTTATTTCATATTTATTCTAAAAGCAAAATTTGCATTGGCAATGGTTCATTGGCAGTTGCTGGATGTGGAAGCGCATTTGGTGAATGAAATATTTATCCGGCTGAGGCACAATCTACTCATTATCATCCAAGCACATAGGTGGTCAAGCGCATGGGTGGTCAGAGTTATAGCGATGCATACCCCTTAACTCTTTAATGGTCAAGCCGACTAAAACCGGCCTCTGCAGTGGTCTTGAGAAATGTTCATTTAGAGGTGAAGATAAGACTATTTTGTGAAAATTTACCACTGGAATCAAGCCAGTCATTCCAGTGATAAATTTTCTAAAATTGTCTTATCTGGGCCTGAAAATGGACACACAGTGAGGAAAAATTAAAATTTGTCTGTAAAATCTTGACCGTTAAAGGGTTAATAGTACGTTTATGTAACATCATAACTGTATTGTGGTGCTAGTTTAAATGCATTTCCTTAGCTTTAACCCTTACCACTCTGATGTCAATATTTGTAATTTTCAAATTAAAGTAAAATATGAACTGGTGTTTATTTTCAACAAATTCGGTGGAAGATGGTGCTGTCATGGACAGCAACATCTATCACCAAAATTGTTGACAAATGTACACCAGTTTCTTTGCTATTGACGCATTAAGAGATAGAATATTGACACCAGAGTGGTAATGGTTAACTCGCTTCATTCTGTACATTTACAGGATCTTGATATGATCGAGTTTAAACAGAGCGGTTTATTTTTAAACAGCTTGCGTGAAAGTTGTTTATGCTTTAGGCAGGGCCGGAGTCATTTCCTAATGAAAATAATCAATTCCAATTACAATTCGTTTTCTTTTTATCAATTTCAAATCTTCTTAAATACAAAGTAATCAATTCCAAATACTTTCACAAAAAAATCTATTCTAATCACCAGTTTGTTTCCCTGGCAGCAACATATTTCAATGACTTTGTTGTGCAAGTCGTCCTGAACATATAATTAACGACACAATTTTCTGAAGGATGTAAAAATGTGACAGCTTAGGATAAACATGGTGTTAACTCATTGTTGGCGTTACATATTTGGATCACGATTAATTTTGTTTTAATTTTGATTAATAATTAATAAAACAATCTTCCAAACATGTTTTAGAAATTAAAAAATTCGTATTGCGCGTAACAATAATTTAATAATAAAATTCTGTACTCTATATACTACTGTTCAATATTGTATTAATATCTATTTAATAAATCATATCCAGATTTGAGAGGAACTAAGAAAGTAAGCTGAATATTTTGACAATAATTTGGCAGGAATATCAGAGGATAGTGGATCGTAGTGCTGCAGGCGGCAACAGCTTCCAGTGAAATTATTTTCAAAATATACATCATAATAGTTCTCATGTCTTGAAGAATTTGTTGTGATTTGAAGGGTTGGCTAGGTACTGTAGTTTAAATTTGTATTGTATGTAAGAGAGGAGAGTAACTTAATAATATATACTAAAGTGCTTGGATTCAGCACAACTAAGGCCCTCATGAATTCTATGTTGTACTAATTTGAAACTTAAACATTTAATATTGATCATGTATGTAGAGCAGAACTTGTTTTATAATTCTTACATTTTATTTCTAAGTAATACATCAAACATGTTGTAGATAACTTCTAATCATTGTCAGTACTTAGTGTTGCTATTGTCTATTAGCCAGAAACTTTGTACTCTAAAAATGGTAAAATTTGGTCAAGAAAATTTCAATATCTGCCTATTGAAAGTCCATTTACATGCCAAGAGAGTAAAAATTTTTGGAAATTTACCACTAGAATGACTGGCTCAGTTATCGGGCCAGTCATTCCAGTGCTAAATTTTCAAAAATTTTATTCTCTTGACCTGTAAATGGACATTCTACCAGACCATAACAGAGGCCGGTTTTGGCCGGTATGACCATTAGAGGGTTAAAGAGTAAGTACTTACCATGACCTTTCATGTTGGAACAATGGTCTTTCATGAACTACACAGGTTATGTTGACTCATAGCTGAGAGATATGCTTATTGGGCAGATGTTGTGTGAACATCAGCACATCCACCTCAGAAATAGAATACATCTAGAGAACTGTCCCCTGTTTTGGCTTCCCTACACCAGCCAATAGATCATTTGGTTAGCTAATAGCATGTACAATTTAGCATATGTTTTCACGACTGAATAGGTCAGTGAATTTACTAACTTGTTCCGTACCAGAAATGTCACTATGGGATTTATGTGTTTGATGATTGTAGTTTCATGGCAATGTTCTGAACCAACAAGCATTCTATTAAATTGCATTAACTTTAGCAATTACTTTGATCATATTTCGATTTATACTTTAAGTTCAGTCTAAGTAAATCGCAGACGACCGCATCCACGAAAATATTGAGGAGATTTCGTCATTCAAATTAGTTGTAAAATTTAGCGGGGTATTGCCATCTTGAAATTTATGAACCAGTAGCCATTGGTAATAATAATTCGAGATCAAAACTCAGTTCCTGGTTCAACGAGCCTCGTCAGTAAATCATCCATTTCCGGAGCACCAAAATGCAGGAACCAAGTTAGTGAACCACTGACGCATCAGTCACGAAAACACGCCCCTATATATCATATGTGATTCAGAGTGTGAAAAAAGACCTGTGTATTTAGTCAATTTCTCATATAATATAAATTATTTTTACATGGATTACACGATTGTAAAATGCAATAATCTAAAAAATCTTCCATTGTAAAATGAAATGTTCATTTTGATCAATACTATTCTTAAGGTTTAGATCATTTCACCTGTGTTAGAAAATCAGAGTCGTGTCGTACAAAATAGAAATATATTAATGGACAAATAAATGACAGACAAAATTGACATACCGTTATCCCATGCTGCTATGCCATCAACAGTCGATATTCTCGCTTGTTTGCTAATAGGTCAGTTAGATTTGATACATTGTGGCATGCAACTATTAGAAAACCAATAAAATATCATGTAACCATGTTGATATGGCTCATGTCATAAGAGTAAATGTGTCGACAGTTAACAAATGTTTTAGCGGAATTGCATAGATTATAACACTAATGAGAAATTATAGTATTCATAACCAATGAGTATCAGGCTCGAAAAAGATACTATAGCACCAACCTGGTGAGTGTTTTGCGACGAGACCTAAAAAAATGTAATCTGGGATCACTAAAGATGGAAAAGAAGCTGAAGGTGCCTAGCACGCTTGCAACTATTACGTCAAAGTCATATGCTTTTAATTCATTCATTAAAAAGGTTCCCATGGTTTGGTTTATGCTATTGATTCACACTAGAAAAAAAGTTGTTGGGGAAAAGGCAAACATGGCTAACTAATTTTTTATTTCAGTTTTGGAGTTAATAAAGATAACTTAAGATTCGGCGGCGGTGGTCAGAATCCATGATAAGTAGATTTGAAATGCATAAAGAGATGGGTGGTATGTTGCAAATGTTTTAGTTGTATTTATGCAGTAACTATATTTTAGTTTCAATGAGATTCCTATTATTTTATCACATTATTAGCTCAGTTGGCTAGAATAGCCAGGTGCACTTATACCAAGGTGACTGTCTGTCCATCAAATTTTTGCAAGAAGCAACCATACCTCATTATTTTCTTAGGCTTTTCTTTGGATCCCAGAAATTATCAAGTACAATTCTACTTTGCGATTATGGAAGAGAGAGGTTGTAGATTAATTTTTTGTTTTCTCTTAAAAGTCATAGAGATCAAAGATTGCTCTTTGTTGATTTGGTTGACAGCCATCTTTGCATTTTCTCTATCTTTAGAAACACCTTGAAACATCTCAGAAATGACTTGGCCGAGTGACATTAATCTCAGGAAGCATGATCTGTTGCAGTAGCTGAGCCAAGTTTGTTTAAGGGACCCTGATTGTATGATATGTTTGACATCCATCTTGAATTATTTTGTCTTGGCAAAAGTTATTTCTGTAACTGCTAAAGCAATCGGGCTGAAGCTTGAAAAATATGATTAGGGAATAAAGGCAGTTCAGTTTTGTTCAAGGTATGTGCATAAATAAAGAATCATGGTCACAATCGGCTAATTAAAATTGTATACCTTTTGGAGGCTGCTGAATAGAGATTTGACACATTCAATCGGATTCGTTGATCTGGTTAGTAGCCACCATAAATATATTTGTTTTGGATATAAATTTTAGTATTTTATGCACCAATTTTATGATTTTTTGTTAAAATGTTAATGTTTCCTCTCAAAATTTAACATTAGGAGCTTGGATTTCCATCCTTGCAGTTGCCTTTTGTTCTGCAGTGTGGTATGTTAGAAGTGTTTATTATCTACCTGTTTGTGCATTTGGCAGAATCAACTAAAGACATAGTATATGCATATTAATATATTTTAGTATTAGCTCTCTTTCTCTCTCTGGCATTGTTTAGGTATATACTTAACTTATGTACCGTGTTCATATGTCGAGAGATATGTAGCTTTTTTCAAGAATAAAGTCATTAAGAGGTTAATTTGGTCCTTTTATCAAAATTCAAGTTATTTTATCTCCTATATTATTGAAATAGTCTGTATTCACCTGGCTATTAAGTCTCAAACATGGAGTAGGGCTACTACAGAGGTGTTTATTTGGAGTTTGGATTTCTAGAGGAGGGTGCCACACCAGGAGGTGGCTGGTCCAACATCCAGTTCATTTGTAAAAGCCCCCAAAATATGGTCAGTCTGCTGTTATGTTGTCTGTCAAGTTCCCTTGTCAATAATTTGAGCTGATGTGAAGCCACCAACAGGTATCACAAGCTGAAGAGCAAGAGCACTAAATATTCCTTATAAAGTTTTCAAACGGGCCACGTGGTGCACGACTGTATGATCACTTGTCCATTCAGTGACCTAGAGAATCCAACCGAATTTATGTCCAATCAATGAGCTAGACGATCCAACCTAATTTATATAAGTTGGGAATCAGGGATTCAGATCTGTTTTAATTTGATTATATTACATCATAGTTCTTGACTGGATTCCACCGATTATACGTTGGCATGATGTCATACTTTATGCTCAACACCTGATCACTTCTTATCGCGCTACCTAAACCCAAGAAGACTCCTGATGGCCAGCCTATGTGTGGCCCATTGTGCTCCTCAATAACATAGGGAAATTCCTATCCAATGTTTCTCTATGCTGCATCTGAGAGAAGAACGATGACTTCACTGGATCGTGTCAAAGTGGCTTTAATCGTGGGCGCAGCTGCCCAGACATTGTATGGGTCAAGGTATGCTTGTGTCAGTAGTCATGTTCAAGCAGTGACATTTCCACAAACTGGGCATTGGCATCTCGCGAGCCTTTGACACAATTAAATGCTCAAAGATCCTAGATGTGCTGCACCAAGCCAGTTGCAGTGAAGATGAGCTGTGTCTAGTGAGACTACGGCTTGCAGACACCAAGCTCAGAGTATGTGTCAAAACAGTGAAGTCTGCAGAGTTTGAGGCATCAATCGCCTCCCCACAGGGAGATAGACTATCCCCTGTGCTTTTCACCTGCTACCTTGCTGCTGCATTGTAATCAGTTTGGGAAAATTCCAAACCCCACCCCACCCCAGTGTTTGTATGCCAATAAAGATGGAATATAGCAACAATGTGGACTTCATAGACAAGGAAAATAAACCCCTTGACAAACTACTTACTATAGCTGCAACTTGTCTTTAAGCAAACTAACAATTGAGAATCTCTTTATGTATGAAACGAGAACATAGTTCACTCACATATACCTATCGACAAAGCAAGAAACTAAATGACGATCTGCTTGTGGTGTGTGTGTGTGTGGGTGGGTGGGGGGTTGTAAAATCCTAAACAAGTACTGCTTTCATCACTGAATTCTGTGTCATGAGGAACATAGTTTTCCAGTCCTGGAAGCTCTGGATTCGTAAATCAAAGCTGCCCTTGACAAAAAGGCTACGTTTATGCAATTTAAGTTGCATATCCTTGAAGCTGTACAACTGTAGCAGCTGTGCAGCTCCAAAGGCAGCTCTAGATGAACTTGATTTCTACTTCAAATAATACTTACCAGATGTACTATTATGATAATGTCTATTATCTAGTCTAGCTCAAAATAAACAATTAAAAACTTTGAAAGTCGCATGTTTTTTTAGCTTTAAAATTGTTAAATTTTAGCGGAATTAAGCGTGTTTAACGTTATCCATCGCTGGCTTCATGGAAAGAAAGGGAAAGTCATCATAGGGGCAGGTTGTATCAATCTAGAATTTATACATTCGTGCCGTAATGACTGATTACAATTTCCTTAAATTGGCACATTATTTTTAAATGGTCGCCGTTGTTGGAGTCGCTCCGGTACTCGTTAACTGTTTAATCTTATCCGGGTACTCGGTTAATTTCTCTTGCGACTCGGTTCCTTCCAAGATGGCGGCGCCCATGATTAACGTTTTGTTTTGGCTTGGCGTGTCTATGCACTCTGTTTTATGCCGATCTTTAGCTCTCGCTTCATTGACAAGGGTGTTTGTAGCGATCAGTGTTTATTTCTTGACTATTTTAGCAATAGTTAATTACCAAGTCGTGTTTATAAAATTTTCACTCTAAAACGTTTCAAATATTTCCTGCCTAAAGACTTGATTATCATTAATCTAAGAGAAAGTTAATGTTTCTAAGTTACAATCTAGTCAATTGTGTATTTTGCTCGTCATCCTATGTCATGTGCAGCGTTTTAATTCTTACTCTGTGTTCGCAGAAAGCCAAGAACCAGGACACGCTGTGTCAGAAGTGTAATCGGTTCATGAAGGGCAAGTACTCGGGTTATCACTGTGTGGCTTGCGCGAAGTGCAAGGTTGGAAGTCCTTGTGATGTGTGTGCGAAGTGGTCGTCGGAGTTGGTGGCGGAGTTCGATCGTGATCGACATGCGTGTTTGGAGAGGATCGCGAGGGATAAGGCGGCCAAGCTGGATCAGGCGTCAGTAAAAGGTCTTGAAGAGCGTCTGATCGAGCGTATGGACTCGGCATTGGGTGTATGGGTGGCCCAGTTCAAGGCGATGTTTGAGTCCTTCCAGTCCATGGTCCCGGCGATGCAGGCTGGTGCAGGGCAACCTATCTGTGGTCCGGCCAGTTCTGTGGAGGGACAAGCACCTGTCCTTCCGGTCTTGGCTCAAGAGCCGACGGCAGAGGAGGAAGATCTCCTGCTTATGGAAGATTCCGGCATGCCAGATCTTTCAGTAGGGGTAGAACCGAGTACGTCCCAAAGGTCTCCCTCGAGTTTTATACGGGTCTGCCAGCTGGGTGGTGATGTCGACGCTCCGTCGGTCATATTTCAGCCGGTCTTCGCTCAACCCATGTCGTCGGTGGAGCCGTGTTTTTTCGGTTCCTGTCGGCATTCCAGCGGCGGTAGGGGCGGCTCCTGTCGGAGTTCTGTTGTCTGCCGGGGTAAAAGCGGCTGTAGTCCCGGCTCCCGTGCTGGAGTCGATGGACTGCGGTGAATCCGTGTCCGGCAATTCGTTGGACACTGGTGCCGCAAGTAGTCGGGCTATGGACTCACTTCATGCTGGAAGGCGTGAGGTCCATGGTTCTCAGCATGGGCCGTCGGTGTCCTTCTCATCTAAGGGTGAGAAGGAAGATGAGAATGGTAGTCCATTGATGGACGAATCCTCATTCTGCACCGAAGCTGTATGGGTGCAGGCAGAGTTGCCCTTATGCGTCCTTTTGCGCGTATATACGCATAAAAATGGCAGAGGGACGCATACAAATTAACCCTCTGCATCCCCGAGGACGCACGAGGGACGCAGTGAAAAAGTGTAACAGAAACTGGTAACTTTGCGTGTGCTTAATTATCGATTATATTATCGTGTGTGTATATTTATTTGTGCATGTTTTTACTTTAAGAAATATACCTAATACATTGTGTGTTCAATAAAAACGAACTTACTGTGTTGTTTAAAACTATGATTTATTATTTTAAGAAAAAAACATGGGACCCCCATATTTCAGATGAGGACCTCATGGGACCCCCAGATTTTACAGTGGGACCCCCAAATCTGAGTGTGGGGTCCTTGGGACCCCCAAAAATCAGATGTTGTGGGCAACACTGGGTGCAGGTCCTTGACTGGATGTCCGACAATCTCGGATTGGCATCAGATCAAGGATCTGAGCGCGATCCGGCGATGGAGCGGATGTCAGAGCGAGCGGCTAGCGCTCTGTCAATTGGCTCTTCGGCCATGCCGACGCGCCCCTTGGACACTCAGACTTCTGACATGTTTGAAGTTGCGGCGTATCGTCTGGTTCAGCCAGACTATTCATTGCCCAAGGCCTCAAATGGGATAAGGAGTAGGGTCCGCTTTCCAGAGCAGGCCTATCATCAATATGCCCGGGTTCCACGGCTTTCCGTCGGGGAGAGAGTGGCATTGAATAGGCCATTGGCTGGTAAATCGAAGGGTCGTTCTCGTCCCTTAGTTTCCCAGGCTAATAAGGATGCTTTTAATGAGTTAACGCTCATTGAGGATGCGGCGAGGCTATGGCTGCACTCTTGCACGTCTCTACCGTCCTGCAGGGAATGCTGACCTGTGTGGCGGAAGGTGGGGAAGTGCCAGAGGCTGCTCCCGGGGTTGTCCGGGACACCATGCGCTTGTCCCAAGATTGCCTGGCCAGGGTGATCAGCAGATCATTGGCAGAGTGGAGGAGAATGGTTCTCGATTGTGTAGAACCATGACCTGAGATGAGGGCTGCGTTATCTTCTGCGCCTTTCATTGGTCCAGGCTTGTTCAGCGGCTCGGCACGGCAAGCCTTATCCAAGGTCGCATCAATGGTCACAGAGCAGGAAGTAGTCGGCAAGTCATGGAAGTCGACAAAGAGGACTCCGCCGCAGCAGTCCTATAAGCAGCATCGGCAAGAGCAACAGAGATCGCCCTTCCGTCCATCTGGCCGTGATGACCATCGGGCATCCGGATCACAGGGACCTGGCCGTTCATCCTCATACAAACCCTCTAATAAGAGGCCGTATGAGGAGGACAGGAAGGGTGGCGGTTCAGGTCGCAGCAGTTATCGTAAGGATAGCCGTGGCGGCGGTCCCGGACCGTCATATTCCAAGAAACCGTGGGGCGGCTGTGGAGGATGGTCCTGACGGGTTTCCGGCGGGAGTCGTTCCGTTGAGGTCAGGAACGACGGTAGTCGAGAATCTTCACCTAAGCGAATTAGCGTCTTATCGTGCAATATCGACCGCCAGCTGTGTGCAGATTCCTACCGTCGGAGGCAGACTTCAGCTGTTCTCAAACCAGTGGGAACAGGTCGTGCAAGATTGTTTAGTCTGTCAGTGGTTAAGAAATGGCTACGAACTGGACTGGCTCATCCGTCAATCGTTAGTTCCGTTAACATCGACTCCAGTTTGGACTCCCGTTCCAAGGGAATCCGATCGTCAAGATGCAATTTGCTCAGAAATCAAAGATCTTCAGCAGAAGAATGTGATTCATCTAGTCCGCAATCAGTCCTCCCTAGGCTTCTATTCGATGATGTTCCTCATTCTAAAACATACTGGAGGTTGGAGACCAATTCTCAATCTCAAACCATTGAACAAATTTATTCTTTCTCAAAAGGTTCAGATGGAGACTGTAGCAGCAGCAGTTGAGAAAAGGCATGTGGGCAGTATCGATAGATCTGAAGGATGCATATTTTCATATTCCAATGTCAATTCCTTTTCAGAAATACCTTCGTTTTGCATTTCAAGACAATGTCTGGGAATTCAATGCTCTTCCGTTCGGTCTGACCGCAGCTCTGAGGGTCTTCACCAAAGTGGTTCTCGCCATGACTTCTTATCTTCGCAGGAGAAACATAGCTGTTCACACTTACATAGACGACTGGGTGCTGAAGGCGGGGAATCCAGTCACTCTGCGCAACAATCTTCAGGTAGTCCTAGCCTTACTAAAAGACCTAGGATGGATTGTGAATCTAGAGAAATCAGAATTGACTCCATCCCTGGAGTTTGTTTATCTGGGAATTGTTTTCAATCTCGGGGACGGCGTAGCTTTTCCGGCGGAGAGCAGAGTCAAGAGTTTGATTGCGGTACTGGAGTCAGTTTCTCTAGAAGCCTTTCTGACGGCACGCCAATTTCTCAGAATACTGGGTTTACTAGTATCTCTAGAGAAAGTGGTTCCTTATGCGGCACTCAGGCGCAGGCCGATTCAGATGTATCTAATGTCATTCTGGTCTCAGAGAACGGATCCGATATCTCTGAGAATTCCAGTAAAAGAACCATTGATATTCCACCTTCAGTGGTGGGTATCAGAACAGAATCTCCTGTGAGGTGTTCCTCTACAACCTCCTCAACCGCAGATGTCCATCTTCACAGATGCGTCGACGACGGGTTGGGGAACGGTATTGAACGATCAGTCAGTGTCAGGGGAATGGGATTGGACCAATGCGCAGAAACATATCAATGTTCTCAAATTATTAGCGGTGACATTGGCGCTTCGAAAATTCAAGGGCTTAATCCGAGACAAGATTGTCCTAGTCAGGACAGACAACTCAACAGTGGTGTCTTATTTGAACCGCCAGGGCGGGACAAGATCACCAGAGTTGTGTATGATGTTTTGGAACCTTCTGCTGTGGTGCCAAGAGAGGAATATTATTCTTCGGGCAGCACACATTCCAGGAAGATTGAACATCCTAGCGGATGCTCTCAGTCGAAGGATGGTTTGTCGTCCGACGGAATGGCAGTTCAACCAATCGGTAGCGGAGGTTCTTTTCAAACATTGGGGCAAGCCAAATGTGGATCTATTTGCGATGAAACAAAATGCAAAGATGGTCACATACGTGTCACCGATCCCGGACCCGCTAGCCTTAGCAGTAGACGCACTGGCGATAAGTTGGAAGGGAATGTACGCGTATGCGTATACTCCAACAATTCTCATCCCAAAAGTTCTGGCAAAGATAAGAGAGGGTGTGTGCCAAGTACTTCTGATCACCCCTCATTGGCCATGTCGATCATGGTTTACGGATCTGCTGGACCTTCTGGTCTGCAATCCAATCCCTCTTCCAGACAGAAGAGATCTAATCTCTCAGAACAAGGGTACCTTCTGGTCTGCAATCCAATCCCTCTTCCAGACAGAAGAGATCTAATCTCTCAGAACAAGGGTCTGTATCTCCACGCCAGACCGGAAAGGTCTGTATCTCCACGCCAGACCGGAAATTTTTTAATTGACTGCATGGATGTTATGAAGCAACGTGCAATTAAGGGTGGCTTTTCTGAGCAAGCAGCAAAGTTTGCCGCTTCAGCCAGAAGAGGGTCAACCACAAGAACATATAATTATAGAATCAACAAATTTGCAGAGTGGTGTAAGGGAAGAGATATTGATCCCTTTGCTGCATCTGTTCAACACGTAGCAGATTTTATCTGTCATTTATACGAAGTTGACAAACTTGTACCTTCACCCCTAGCAGCATATAAGTCTGCATTAGCTTCAGTCGTTCCAAGTCTGGCCATTGAAGGAGTGGAGAATGACACTTTAAATGAAGTTATTAAAGGAATGAGCAATTTGCGACCTAGACAGCCAATTCCTATCCCAGCATGGAATCTATCTCTTGTTATACAGGTGTTAGGGCATGCTCCCTTTGAACCAATTAGATCTATAGATATTAAACTGTTAACTATTAAGTCAGTTTTCTTGGTTGCAGCAGTGTCGGCGAGAAGGAGAAGCGAAATACAGGCACTTTCTGCCGAACAAGACCGTTTTGTCGTCACGGGTGAAGGTTTACGACTACTTCCATGTCTTTGTTTCCTGGCAAAGAATCAGTCACTTAAATATCCAGGACAACCGATCAATTTGCCAAGTTTAATTAGACATGACCCAAACTCCTGCTTGGTGTCCTGTCAGATGTCTGAAAATGTATAAGAAACGTACTGAGGAGTGGAGAGATGACCCGAACTTTCTGTGGTTATGTCTCAAAGCTCCTCATTTGCGCGCCTCGAAAGATACTATTTCTTATTGGATAGTCGATGCTATTCAGATGTCGCACAAAATCGCTACAGGAAAGCAGATTGATCGTGCGAATGCCCACCACGTCCGAGCACTAGCAGCAGCATTAGCCTTTTATACGGGTGTCTCATTAGAAGACTTACCATACTGAATAAGAAAATAGTCTGGCCAGAGTATCTTATTCTTTCAACAGACATTAGACTCATTCCAATTTGAAAGCCTATTCGATATACTGAGGGGTTTTTTCAAAATTAGAAGTTGTAGTAGATTCTTTGCACTCTACTGGACTGCCCTAGCTGAGACTTGGGGCTGACACGGGTCTGGTGTGTGTTGCTCCCCGTTTTGACAGCCCTCTGGAATTTGTGCGGACAAATGAGAGGGGGGGGGGGGGGGCGGGGGCAGCGCGGTCTAGACCATGGAAGTTTACCACTATATGAGCCAGATAGCGGAACCCAAGCATATGCCAGGGTTCTAGTCTCTTCACAACCTTCTCTGTCGGATGGTAGATGAGGCATGGTTTGAGCCTCACCTCCTCCCGCCGGTATTTCTTGGCTGTCGAAATCCGGAGTTTATCATAATATACATCTGGTAAGTATTATTCGAAGTAGAATCAAAAAAGCATCCGCTTTTGTTTCTACTAATACCAGATGTACTATGGCCCTCTCTCAGCCGCCCCGCTGAGGTGAGGCTGAGCTGCTTTTGCTGTTTGTCAAGACTTAAGACGAATCTGACTGTGATTGGGAATTGACTCAGTACCTGCGGCTATGGTAATTCCCAGACACACTATGGACAGGACCAGGAGAGTGCTGAGTTTATAATTGTTTATTTTGAGCTAGACTAGATAAGACATTATCATAATAGTACATCTGGTAAGTATTAAGAATTCTCGTAGAAATAAAAGCGGATGCTTTTTTAGACTGCCACTGCAAACACTGCACCATCAGTGGACGGCGATAGCCTTCACAATCACTGGGCGCTGATGGCCAGATAGCATAATTTCCAATGATGCGCTATACTGTAAGACGTGTAACACATTGCCAGTGTCTGTAAAAGTCACCTAGCAAAGATGGTCCATGTTTGACCATGCGCTAAGGATGCCAGAAGACACACCAGCACAGAGAGCCTTGGAATTCGCCTTATTGGGAGGCAGCAAATATAGAGCCAGGACAGGGCATCATTTCATAAATCTGTTAAGCGTGCTGCGAGGTGACCTCAAGAAAACAGTACTTCATATACTCAGATCAGGAATGGACCTGAGGAAGCTAAAGATTTTGACTGAGGACAAGACACAGTGGTCAAATTAGAAGAAGGGTTGATTGCAGCTGTAAGATTATCAGTATCCGTTAGCTCTTGTCCATGTGTCATGGGTTAGGCCTACCGTTTCATGTTGTACTATTCATTCAATATTTCTGTGTTTCAATAGTCCTACCTATGAACTTGGTAATTTAATGTTTGGCATACTCTTGACTTCTTGCATGATACCATATGTTCGTTCTCAATTTACATGATCATTGAGTGGCAGAGCTCACTTGATTTGGGAGGTGTAAATTGACACTAGTTAAAACAATATCTTGGTCAGAAAGAATGGAGGAATCCAGTTTTAACTATGCCATGTCCATCTCTAGCTAATCTCCACCCACGCTTTGCACGTGTAGGGATCAATTGACCCCTCCACTCTGAATCTCAATTTCAAGAAAATTGTACAGCTAAGCTGTTGAATATGTTGAAAAGAATCACATGATTGACTGACAAACTGGATTCCTGGGATGAATAAGTATCCTTACATCAATAGAAATTATTGGCCCAGATAGTGCTAAATTCCTAGCTTCGATCTTGCACACAGCAAAATTACAATACTAGTGCAAATCGGTTTTCACCTTTATAATTATTTTCACCTGCAATTAGATTATTGTACAGAATTGTGATGGTATTACTTGTATTGTTTGTTGTCAGTAGTCTAGATTATCATGTTTTTCTTTTAACAACGAGTGCAGACATACCATCTCTTTTATATGTATCCAGTGGCTACGCATCAGCACCACCATTAGTGCTTAAAATATACTGAACCAAAAAAGGTTAGCAACACTGAAAATATTACTGTATAAATGTTATTTAACAAAAACAATAAATTTATTCAAATATATTATTTAATTGATAGGTCATTTTCCAATGTGAACAACAGTCTCTTATTACTGTAATGCTAGCATCGCGCCTTTAACACGGCATCATTCAACGGAAGGGTCCAATTTAAATAATGACACTGAGCTGTTAATACTGGTTGTGACCTCCGCGCGCATTAACCACCGCCGTACATTGCTTTCTCATGTTTCGAATTAAGCACCTGATGTCACGAAGAGGAATCGCATCCCATTCCTGGAGCAGTGCAGGTTCCAGCTCCCGCACTTTGTGACGATGTGGATGGTTCTCACACACCATACGGCCAAGAATGTCCCACACATGTTCGATAGGAGACAGGTCCGGTGATCGCGCTGGCCAGTCCAACACCGGAACGTTGTTAGCCTCAAGGAAATCACTGGTGACCCTAGCTGAATGAGGACGGGTGTTGTCTTGCTGGAACATAAAGTCTGCATGATGCTGCATAAAAGGGATGACAACAGGGGCGACAACTTCTTCACAGTAACGTTGAGCCATTAAATTTCCATGAATCACAATAAGATCTGTTTTGCCATTTTCATGGATACCAGCCCACACCATGACACTGCCGCCACCGAATCTGTCGTGCTGAATGATGTTGGCTGCATCATACCGTTCTCCTAAACGTCGCCAAACCCGTTGCCTACCATCCGCCACATCCACACAAAACGTCGACTCATCACTAAACAAAACGTGGCTCCATTGTTGGGCACGCCATCGCTGATGAGTTCTTGCCCATGCAAACCGATTCTCGATGTGACGCTCTGTAAGCGGAACAGCAACAAGTGGATGACGGGCATACAGTCCAGCACCATGGAGTCTCTTTCGCACAGTTTGTGCATGCACTGTAGTGCCGGTAGCGGTGTGCAAATTACGGGACAGCCGCGGCGCAGTCTCAAACCTGTGATGACGTCACTAAGTAGCGGTCTTCTCGTGGTGTTGTTGCTCTCGGTCTGCCAGATCGTGGTCGGTCATTAACATGTCCAGTTTCCTGCTGACGTTGGCAGAGATGGGAAATGGTTGAGGCATGAACATTAAAATGTCGAGCAACAGCGCGAATGCTCTGCCCAGCAGCGAGTCTTCCCATTGCTTCATGGCGCTGATTTTCGCGTAGCCCTGGGCCGCGGCCCATGTTCGGTAGGGTAAACTTTTAAGCGTTTTTTGTTAATGTTCGTTATCTGCTTTTGCATTATGGTGAATTTTTGCCTTCGCTACCCGCCAATGTGTGCCAGTGCATGCAAAATGCATTTTCACATGCAGTAAGCGTGCGGCCGAGAAATGCAAGAAATCATTTGCATTTCTTCATGATCAGCGAGACATTACATTGACGAAACATGCCTGCAAATTTGGTTATAAATGGACGCATAGTTTTAATACAACAAACCAAACTTCACTGTTGCTAAACTTTTTTAGCTCGGTATATAACATTGATTTACATATTTTTGTGAAAAGCTTGTAAGATGCTATGTTATCCTCTCGCTAATGGTTAGTGTCCGTTGAGTCTGGATGCCGATGCACTGTTTGCGCGATCCTTTTATAGTAATATTGTACCCGATCCTATGTGTATGTACCCGGATTTGGTAGATACATCCCATTGTTATTGTCAGTTTTGTACCCGACTTAATGTGTAGTTGTACCCGGATTTGGTAAAAATCTGTGTTCTTTATGTACCCGAGTTTTGGTGTACCCGAGTGTGTGTTTAAATGTGTATTGGTGTACCCAATTGTGTGTGTACCCGAATGTACCCGGTTTGGGAATTAATGTGTACCCGAAATGTATGGTTTTATACATATGGTTTAAGGGATAGATCTCTAGTAAAAGGTTATAGCGGCATTGGTCCATTTGTTAGTGGGCCTTTCCATATTTGATCCAGACTCCTGGCAGTTCGTACCCATGTTTGGGTTATACTCATCAGAGGAAATGTGTAGACACTTTGTCACAGTAGTTTTTACTGGGATGTGTATATTCGAAAATCATTGTATAGTAGCTAAGATGTTAAAGTTTTTAACAGGCTATAGTTTAGAAGGATGCGTGTGGTGTTGAGATGGCTGTGTGCCATTTTTCTTACCTTATAATTCGTCCAAAATTTGTTGGAGGGCGATTGCCCCCAGCTCGTTCTCCCAAATGTCATCGCCGTCGTCCAAGGGAGGATCGTCCAGGCAGTCGTTGAGGATGTCTGCCTGGTAATCCTCCTCTGCGCTGGGACCGGAGACGCCGCTGTCAGGGCTGTTTCGCCCTGGACTGAAGACAGGTGTGGTGGTGGATGGCCCGTCGGTAGAACTATTTAGTTCAGGGCTCGACAGAGGTGCTGAGTAGTTGATGATTGGTGAGATGGGTGGGCTATCGTCATGTTCTGCAGATGATGCGGGTCATGGTGAGCTAGATGATGTTGATCTGTAGTCTGTTGGTGCGGTGAATGAAGGTCGTCTTTCTGGGCTGTAGGATGAATGCGGCTCGGGTGTGATGTTGCGTGCGGCGGCGTCCTCGCGTGCAGCCTGGATTTGATCAGCGCTCACCCTGCGGTGAGGGTTGTTGAGGCAGATGATGTTTCTCTGTGCTGTTGTTGATAGAGCGTGTAGGGTGCGAAGATGAGTTCTAAAATCCCGAGTTCTCGTGGAACTTTGGCCGCACTCGAGGCACCACCAGAAACCTTGCTTGAGGTGTACCACACGGTTGTGGCGAACTAGACTCGATCTCCAAGCGTAGTTAGTAAACTAAACGAGAATTCCAAATACGTATTAAAGAACATTTAAGGGACATTAAGAACAAAAAAGACACACCAGTAGCCATTCACTTTAATCTTCCTAACCACAACACCACTTCATTCAACTACAGAATCATTGAGGTGTTCCATCGTGATCCTGAATCCCCGGAAGCAACGTCTATCCGTAAGGAATGTGAGAAATTCTGGATCCACCAGCTACATAGCATGGACCCAATTGGAATTAATCACGCTGATTGATAACAGTGATTTACATTTAATATTCAAATATTTGTTTCTAAGGAACTAATATCTAAAAAGAAAAAAGGTTTTCACTTCAAGAGTATACTTACCTCCCTAACACTTTGATATTTCCAAATATCGACTTTCACTCAATAAACACGCAGATTAAAAAACTTAGGTGCCTCTACTGGGCGGATGCCAGCCCCAACCTCGCGCATGAGCAGGCTAGCACTTTCCCTTTTCCAATTTATTGGCAAAGAGACACATCCGTTAATTTTTCTTAAAAGATTTCTGCTTGTTGTCGACACTTTCTGAAATTATTATCACCTGAGATTATGTCCGAGCGTGGGAAATCGCCAGAGGAGGGCCCAGGACCAAGTTGGCAGGTGATTTCAACGACATATTTGTCTAATTTAGCGTTTTAGTTTCGATGTAATGTGTTTCCGGGACTCGCGATTAGACGTGATAGGCGCCTAAAAAACTGGTTTATTTCTATATGGCGCTATTAAATGCTAATCGCTCTGTGTTTGTGTCCACAGGTATCTTTCTATGATTGAAGAGGACAACACATCATCAGGGGGTTTGTTTTTCTCTCCACCAAGGTTCCATTTCCTACTAACATGTTAGGGAACTAATCAAAATCTATGCTCAGTGAGTTGGAGGTCTCATAAGATCTTCTCACTTTGCCCTCTTGGTCCACTAACCTCCCTTAATGGTGGATAGAGTTAAGCGGTCATAGAGATTGGTGGAGCTTCCAGTTCATCAGATCGAATGGTTTGTTTATGCTAAAACATGCAGGTATTTTAATTATCATATTAGGCACTTCAATTTATTTGAAAATATTTCTGAAATCTGCTGCCAATTTATCATTGTTTATCTGATGTTTGCATAGTCTGTCTTTACTATCCTTTCCAGTGAGTATGTTCTGGATATGAATACAATTCGTCCATACACATGGATGTTGTTTTCCAGTCGGAGTAACTTCTTATTTTTGAAGTTATGACATGATAATCAGCCTTGCACCTTTATTATCAATTATAAAGTTTTGTCCAACGCTGGTTTATCTGTTTGTTAGTGGTCTTTATGGCCACCAGTCCTCTTTCTTATTTTGGTTTTGAGTTACTAATTCATTAACTAAAATTCTCATTGTCTTCATCTTCTGGCCTTTTTTTCCAGAAGTCTGGTTGTCCTTGTGGAAGGTTTTTGAAAGAGAGATTCGCCCCCCCCCCCCATCTCTATGTATTGAATGCAGTCCTTGTGGTCCATTGCTAAACTGTGACATCTATAAACAGTGGGGGGGGGGGGGCCGAGCTAATGTCTGAATTTCTGTCATTGCAGGCCAAATAGAAGGCGTTAGAGGAGGAGAGACGAGCGAGGGTATTGGTAAGAAGGGTAAGAGGAAGGCCTCACCCACCATGGATATGGAGGCCTTCCGTCTTGAGATGATGGGAGAGATGAAGAGGACAATAAAGGATTTGGTACCAGAGTTTCTCCGTGGCATGCTTCCTGGACTAAATCCTTTATTGTCGTCTTCTGCTCCAGAGCAGATAATCCCCACCTGAATCGGTGCTCTTTAGGGACTTATCGGTTTTTGTCTGAGATTCAGAGGTGGCCCAATTAGAGGGGGCAGTCCACTATGAGGACACCTGCAGCAGGCTTGCCGCGCTGGTTGTTCGTGGACAGGTGCCGCTGGAGCCTGGGACCTGCTTATTAGGTTCCCAGGATTACCCGCACCCTACAGGTACCACTACCTCTTATGGTACCTTTCTTGGCCAGTCTGGGTTGGCATTCTTCACCGACCCGGAGTATAACCTTTCAGGCCAGGAAGACGAGGATTATCTGCTGGGCTATCTGCCATGGCCATGGAGATTGACGTATGTGCATCCCTCGTGGAGAGCACGAGCGACATTTTCCATGGGACTACTCACACAGGAGTAGCATTCACGGCGCAGATGGTAGCCCGGGCTGTATCCGATGGCCAGCAATACCGCAGGAGGAAGAACCACTCTAGTGCTTCTGGACCAGGAGACAGTGCCACTCTTGCATTACCATGGAGATTGATGTACGTATACCCCTCGTGGAGAGCACAAGTGACATTTTCCATGGGACTACTCACACAGGAGTAGCATTCACGGCGCAGATGGTAACCCGGGCTCTATCCGATGGCCAGCAATACCGCATACATCGGCTTGCTAATGGTGTGGCGGATTTTTCCCCATGCAATACCACGGCGCCTGCTCCTGGTCAAGCCAGGCAGTTTAGCATGCCTGCTTTCTCTGGCTTGCCAGGAATATCGGTGCCTCCAGCCACATATACGCCTGCGATTGCTCAAGGGGATGACGAAGGCCTGCGCCTTGTCGAGCATTCGTAGGTAGCCACAGAGGAAGACTGGTCTGACTCGTCATTGGTTAATAAGCATCAGGCCAGGTCTTGCTGGGGATCAGTCGGTCAGCCAATGGGACCAGCGCCCATGGCTGGCAGGTAAACTGACAGCTACCATTATGCCATCTCTGCCGCTGGTGGAACATATTGTAGATATGTTTACAGCGGCAGCGACGTCCCTTAAGGCGCATGGATGTCTCACGAAGACTGCTCACGAGGTGGCGAAATGATGTCGCATCGTACCTGAGGAATATCAGAGGTACGGTGTGGTAGCTAAGCCGAGTGCGGATGACCGCGCTGCGCTAGGCGAGAATACGTGGCCAGGCCCCTGTATGACACATGAGCGCTGTGCACGAGCGCTTTGTGTTCGGCTAATACTGTGTTGCGCGATGCGGAGGAGAGTTCGAGGTCGTCTATTGCAGTGCTTTCGCACGTCTCCCAGCTGTTACAGGTGGTAGTGACAGCATCCGCATTGCATCAGCCTAGTCCGGTAACAGTCCAGAGAGCCATCCAGGATGGTATTAACCTGGCTCTGGATTGTTTAACCTGGTCTGTGACCAGGAGTGTCCGGGCATGGAGCACGTTTGCCGTGGACAACTTGTGCCCATCCCAGGACCTGTATAATAGGCTGCTGCGTACTCCTATGACAGGTCCTGGTCTCTTTGGAGGGGAGGGATGTAAGCACCTCCAGGAGATGGTTACCCTGGTAAATAACCAGAGGGTGTTGCATGAGCAATTTGAAGTGCTCCGCGCGTATCATCCCCTGCAGGCTCGAAGTGACGGTGGCCAGGTCACAGGCCAGCCACCAGTGCAGCACCTGCCACAGCCATGTACGCTTCGGCCAGCAGCGGGGGGGGGGGGGGGGGGCGCAGGCTCCTCCAGTGCCGGCATCGATGTGAGTGCAGTGCAGCCCATGGCATGCGAGGATCTGATCGTGGTAACCGTACCTGAAGGGGAGTTTGCACCCACTCCAGTGCTTCTGGCCCAGGAGGCAGTGCCACTCTTGCGTTACTTATGTCCACCTCTCTCCCTAGGTGGTCCAGTTGGGGGGAGGGGGGTGAAGGGCGATTGGCCCACCGCAAGCAAGAGTGGGAGCGGTTGACTCAGGACCACTTAGTCTTGTGATGGCTTTCAGTCGGGTATCGTCCCGACTGGATAGCAGGCCCGCCATCGCAGCTGTCTCTGGTACCGATCTGTAAACAAAATCCAAGAAATCCAAATCAACGGTTGTGTATAGAGGAGGAAATAAATTCCCTCATACTAAAAGGAGCAATTCAACCGGCACAAAAATGCTCTGGCTTCTAGTCAACCGTGTTCCTAGTAACAAAGAGCACTGGAGGGTGGAGACCAATTTTCAACTTCAAGCCATTGAACAAGTTCATAGACACGACGAGTTTTAAAATGGAGACAGTGAAAACGGTGTTGGCAGGTTTGGAGAAAGGAATGTGGACGGCATCAATAGACCTGAAGGATGCTTATTTCCACATTCCAATGGCAAGGAGTTTGCGTCGGTTATTGAGGTTCGCATTCCAGGGCCGACAGTGGGAATTCGGGGTTTTACCCTTTGGAATTTCGACGGCTCCATGTCTTCACCAGGGTGATTCTTTCTATAACAGCATACCTCCGCAGGAGAAGCATAGCAGACCACATGTACATAGACAACTGGCTGTTAAAAGCACACGATCAGGAAAGTCTATCAGGAAATCTGGAGATAGTTTTGAAAACTCTCACAGACTTAGGCTGGATAATCAACTTTAAAAAATCAGAGCTGAATCCATCCCAGAAGTTTGTTTACCTGGGAATGTTCTTCGATCTAGAGATAGGATATGTGTATCCTACTCAAGCGAGGGTACACGTACTCATCATTAATACAGTCAGTGTGCAACAGTCGTTATATCCTGGCACAGGTTTACTTGAGAATGCTGGAGTTTATGGTTTCTCTGGAACCAGTCATTCCTCAGGCAGCCTTACGCAGGCGGCCTATCCAGTTATTTCTCATGACTCAGTGGACCCAGATTACAGGATCCCTGGACTCGAACATGTCAGTGTTGGAGCCTCTTATTCATCACCTTCGGTGGTGGATGATGACAGAGAAGCTCCTGGCGGGGGTGATGCTAACCCCTCCCACCCTCAGTTAACGATGTATACAGATGCATCGATGGAGGGGTGGGGAGCTTGCCTGGAAGAGGCCACAGTATCAGGGCTTTGGAATCTGGATCAGTCACAAGAACATATCAATCTACTGGAATTACGAGCAGTAGTCCGGGCCTGGAAGATTTCATAGAGAAAGTTCAGGGCAAGATTGTTCTAGTTCGATCAGACAACTCAACAGTAGTGACTTACATAAACCGCCAGGGTGGAACGAAGTCACCCAGTCTCTGTATGATGACTTGGAAATTGCTTTGCTGGTGCCTGGATCAGAGGATCACCTTGAAAGCAGTTCATATTCCGGAAAGGTTAAATCTGCTAGCAGACTCATTGAGCTGAAGGATGAGTGTTTTACCTACGGAATGGCAACTAAATTCAATGTGTGGTATATCGTCTGTTCAACAACTGGGGGAACCCAACATAGAAGAATGTGAAGATGATGACGTACGTCGCTCCGATTCCAGATCCGAGTGCTATCGCAACAGATGCGTTAGCTATCAGCTGGGTGGGAATGTATGCATACAAATTCTTCAGAAAATCAGACAGGAGGAGTGCCAAGTGCTTCTGATCTCCCCAAATTGGCCACGCCGATCATGGTATATGGATCTGCTGGACCTTCTGGTCTGCAATCTGGTTCCTCTGCCTCTGATGGACAATATTATCTTCCAGGGCAAGGCCCTTCACAACAATCCGTCAATGTTCAGATTGACTGCGTGTATGGTGTCAAGGAATCTAGAATTAAGGAGGGCCTTTCTGAGCAAGCAGTCATGTTCATGGCAAAAGCCAGAAGGGGGCCAACCTTAAGAGCATAATTATAAAATCAACAGATTTGCAGAATGGTGCTCAAAAAGATGTCTTAATCCAATGGATTCATCAATTCAGGTAGTAGCCGATTTCCTCTGTCACCTGTATGATGCCTATAGCCTCAAGCCAACTCTATTGCTGGCTATAAGTCAGCTTTAATGACAGTTATCCCTTGCTTGGCTAATAGGGGAAGTGAGGAAGTAAGTTCATTAAATACTTTAATTAAAGGCATGGGCAATCTAAGACCAATGAATCCTCCAGTGATGCCGTCTTGGAGTTTATCTCTAATGCTTCAGGTCATTTGAACCACTAAGTTCCATTTCTATGAAAATGTTGACACTTAAAACTATTTTTAATTGCTGTGGCCTCGGCAAAGCGGAGACGTGAAATTCATGCCTTATCAGCCATGGCAGACCATTATGTGGATACAGGGGAAGGCCTTAAGCTTCTACCTAGGATAAATTTCATGGCTAAAAACCAGTCTGAAACATCCAGGTCAACCCATATTTTTACCTGCTTTGACTAGATATGATCCTAATTCAAAAGCATGGTGTCCAGTCTGCACATTAAACCGGTACAAACAGCTTACTCAGGAATGGCGGACGGACCCAACAGCGTTATGGTTATCATATATTGAACCCCATGGCAGGGCGTCTAAGGACACCTTTTCCAGGTGGATTGTAGAATGTATTCAGTTTTGTCATAAATCGCCACAGGTAAACAAGTTGACTTAGCTAAGGCTCACAGTGTTTGTGGCCCAGTGACTTCCACTGCCCTGTTTAATGGGGTGCCTGTGGATGGCATTATGTCAGTAGCCCAGTGGTACTGTGAGTCAAGTTTCACCAGCCATTACGTCCATGACACCTCGAATCCTCTCGCCTTATCGATTTTGAAAAAATAATTTGGTGTACATATTTTGATGAGGTTCTCTCATTTTTTACATATTTCACAATTTATCAATGGCAACAACCACTTACTGGACTGCATCAGTCTTCACCAATGGGAAGATGATGACAGCAGCTAACCTTTCACAAGGTCAGTCTTGTTTATGTGTTGTTCATTGTTAATTGTGTTGTCACGTGACCCTTCGTTATTTATATGGTGATGGTACTTGTTTTATGTGGTTCATACTTGAGAGTATACGAAAATGGAACCTTTTCTTTTAATGTCCTATAGTACAGGGCACTTGTACATAGAGAGTGTATGGGACATTGAGGTCATTCTGTCTTCCTCCCAAGAAAGGGGGAGGGGGGTTGGGGTGAGCGCTTATGACATATGGTCTCTCAGCCATCGGTTGTGTTATCTGATGTTCAAATCTATCCCTGGTTGTGTTTTCATATTTCAGAAGTCTAAGTGCCTTAAACGCAGAAAAACGCATAGGGAAGAGTTGGTCTTTTGACCTCGCCTCCCTCCCGCCGAATTCTTTGTCGAATTCTGGCAATATCAAAGAGTGGTAGGGAGGTAAGTATACACTTGAAGTGAAATAAATGAAATCACGGATTTCTTTTTTACGAGAGAGTTGATACTTACCTCCCTAACACCGACCCGGCCTCTCTGCCCCACATAGGCTCGGTCTTTAGGCCTGCTTAAAGTTGCATAGTATCAGCCAATACATTAGAGGAAGTGCTAGTCTGTGCATGCGCGAGCTTTGGGCTGACATCCGTCGGACTGTCATCTGACTACCTGCCCAGTAGGAGCACCTAACTGTTTTAATCTAAGTGTTTATTGAGTGAAAGTCGATATTTGGAAATATCAAAGGGTGTTGGGGAGCTAAGTATCAACTCTTTCGTGAAAAATCGAAATCTGTGATTTCGTTTATTTCATTAACATAACTTCTGACATTTAATTTCCTTAGTGTCGCAGATCATTATTACAGAAGGTTGGTCTCGTCTTATCCCAAACCAACTACAGGCAGCAATACTAGATAAGAAAACGTACCAACCAAACCCTAGGCGATTTAGCTTGGTGTAATGGTTAGCACTCCGGAATACATAAGCAGTGAATCTGTTTCGCTCAGCACTGAGTTGTGCACTACTCCATCATCATTGAAAACATGATCACTCTTCTTCACCTCTTGCCAACATTCACATCAGAATGCTTCAAAATAAATTCTCAAAACTTAAATTGTGTACATCAATATAATGAAACCAAAGAAATCTTAGCATATGATTTCATCATTCGGTGTGCACCAAAATTAGTTTTTTAATGGACATATAATTCATCAAAGGCTTATATGATGTCTGTCACTCTGTTTCCAAGAAATCATACTTCAAGCTTACATGAGACTGATCAGACAAGTTTTGGAATATGCAAGAGCAACTCTTCAAGGCAATCTAGAACAAATGTGCAGCTAGATTTATCACATCAAACTATGGCTACGAACCAGGCATTATGACAAATATAATGGAAAGCCTAAAACTCCCTCCATTGAAAGACTGGAGGAAACAAAAGCGCCTTATTCTGATCTACAAAGGTTCACAGCAAAGATACCATTAAGCAGTCTCCAGACGCCAATTCAGAAAACCAAAAGCATGCACAACAGCCACTTCAACCAAGTGTATGTGAGAACCAACGTCTTTAATTTCGGCTGACCCAATACGATAAGGGGTTGGAACAAACTATCGCAAGATCTTCAAAGCAATTCAGAGAGCTCAACAAATCCTACTAGTAAATTTACAGAATGGATCAAATGAGTGTAATATCTCTAACTTACTGGTAGTTAATAGACGAATATGCGATGAAAGAATGTCCTCTGAACGTATCGCCATAACATAACCAGGAGCATGAATAATACTACAGATTTGTTCTATACCATCTTTGCATCCAGTCTCCATCGTAATGAAAATCAAAAAGTTCTTTTACATATTTTTATGCGTTTTGGACTTTGTTATTTTTGCATGAAGAATTAGAAGAATGTTAAGTTTTTTAATGGTCTTTATCAAGGGCTTATCTGATCGCAATGAAACTGCAGATTTGTTCTATAGCATCAGTGCATTCAGTTTGAAGCCAAATTAAAACGATCTTAGAGTTTTCTCCATACTTTTACATGGTTTGCACTTAGTTTATTTCTGTGTGATTTGTCTCCTTTTCAAGAATTAGAAGAATGTTAGAGTTTTTCAATAGAAAATTCATCAAGACGCTATACTATAAGCAATCCTTATTTCATGACACCGTCACACACGATGTGTGATACGTGGACAAACCAAAGTGCTTGACACGGGACACAGTCCATCTAGTTTCGATGAATGATGCTGGTAATGCTGCTGATATTAGCAATATGTACGAGGTTGGTGAGAACCATATTAATTTTTTTAATAAGCTAAAAATGCTTCTAGTGGTTAAGTACCAGTATTTCCTCATTGGTTCTATATATGTTGATTGTCAATAGGCAAGAGGATGCAAATTAGAAATTCCACATATAGTAAAAATGTAAACAATAATCTCATGTCAGAATTCAATAGTCACTACTGCCTCGTAGGGAACACCAGAGTATCCGCTTACAATTCCCATCGTGATTCATGTACTAAGAATGTATGGGCTATAAGTGATATGTTGGGTTATGACTCTAACATAATTATTAGGGCCCAGCACTGGAGGTGCCGAAGCCCTATAGTAATCACTCCATGTGTGTGTCCACCTGTCTGTCTATCCTAATATCGTGTAAGCAGCATATCATTCAGAACCGCTTCAGATATTTTAATGAAACTTGGCGTATGCCTCAATTACGATACGCAGATGTGCCTATTGAATAATACACCTTTATAGGATCAATATTTTGGCTGAAAATGGGCTTTTTGATGCACAAATTCATGATTTTTGTCAATATTCTCGTAAACATACGGAATCGCTTACAGTAATATAATGAAATGTGACCGGTAGTTTCTTTTTTATCGGTAGATGGTTATTTTTAACCATTAACCTTTGTAGGTCCAAAATTCTGGGTGAAAATTGACTATGATGGGTAGAGCTGCCTTTTGGAGGATTCACCTTTGTAGGTACAAGATGTTGGGTGGGTGAAAATGGGCTTTTTAATGCAAAAACTTAAAATTGTTGTCAATTTGTTTGTTTCCATATATACCGATATCGCCAAAGCTCTATATCGCCAAAAAGAAGTATTGTTCTTATTTTTCAACATAATTAAAGCATTTGACCGAGTGTGGCATCGTGGCCTCATATAGAAGCTCAAACAATTTGGTATCTCTACTTACATGGTTTGAAAGTTACCTCCATAATCGCTACCAGCGAGTAGTTATAAATGATCACGAATCTACTTTGCTTTGCTTACATGCTGGTGTGTCACATGGGTGTGACCTTGGACCATTACTTTTCTTAGTATTTATTAACGATATGCCGTCAGATTATTTGCTGATGATGCGTGCCTCTATGTGATGTCTGATAACCGAGAAGCCCACAATACAACTGCCGAACACGACCTATAAGTCTTGACCCATTGGACAAACACATGGCTTGTCAAATTTAATGCTTCCAAAACAACGTCCTTATTTATTTCTCTAAGCAGAGACCCTACTGCCTTTCCAATAAACTCCAAAAATTCTGAAATAGTCCCATCCACCTACCACAAATACCTTTGTAGTACTTTGTGTGACAAGCCCCAGCGGAAACTCGTAGCCAATGCCAAGCTCACGCTTTCTCTACTCAAGGCACTAAAATACATCTTAGACCATGAATGTCTCGAAATTATGCACAAGAGCTTTATTAGGCCATCTCTGGAATATGCAGATGCTCTCTTGAATAACTTACCACAGTTTCTTGTTAACAGACTAGAAAACGTACAAAATGATGCTCTTAGGAAAATTAGCGGAGTGGCACGTAGTGCACGCATCGAAGACTTGTATATAGAAACTATATATAGATAACTATATAGATGTCGGTTGGAGCTTTATCATGAGTCGTTTTTTCCAGCAACAACACGTGCCTGGAACACTTCCAGCTTCTGTGATAATAATAATAATAATAGAGATAATAATAATAATAACAAACGCTTTCTAGTTTTAAGTTGTTAGCATCCTCACGCTGATGGCCTTTGACAATCTTGCACGACAAGGATTGTAGAACTTGTGGCACGAGTATATTGTCTGATATGTCCAAACTGTCTAGACATATTTAAGACTTTATAAGCGCTTTCCAGTAGGACTGTTTCATTTTTAGAAGCATTTATCATGCCAAGAGACTGAGGTGCGCACTCTTGTTTGCAAACCTGGAATTTCTGTAAACAATTTATTATGCGTGAACAATGCATCAAGTCCGTTATATTACCAAAAGGCCGGCGATACCTAATTATATAATAACTGGATTTCGGAATTATCTGCCATAGCGAGATATACTGTAACATGCTTTCATGGCGGCACTCAAAGAAACAAATGGCCATATAATCACGTGACAAAAATTTGTCCAAGCATGACATTGTAGCAAAATATTCTCATATCTTCTTTCAATCACGCGATAGATTGTAACAAATCTCTGCATTCTGATCGATCAAGAGGGCGTAATGGAGGCATCCAGTTTTAGCTATGCACCGCCGATCTCTAGTTAATCTCCACCCATCGATTGATCCCTGAACTCCCTGACTATCAATTTCTAGAAAACTATACACGTAAGCTATTGAATATATTTTGACTGGGTGCTTTTGCCGCATTTGAAAAGTGCATATGTACTTTTACGGTGGGGATGAGGAGACGGATATCCAACTATAGTGACCTTCCTGTGAGGGCGTGTTGGGTTCCAAGACCGCACCCAGTCATGGTGAAGAATTAGAGGGAGATCCCTGTCCCGTCCGTCACCTGGTGTGTAGGGGACCGATCATATAGGATCCGATCCCGGGGAATAACATTTTACCTGTCGTTAGGGTTATGTTAAGAATGCCCAGAGATGCTCTGCTTGCCGGTTTAAATAATATGTTTTCGCAGTACTTCCTACTTTGGCATTGATATGTATGCTAACTGTTATCCGAAGATACAGAGGGAGTGTTTGTGGAATCGATACTTTAGTCTTCACCGCTCGGAAATCTCAATAGTTTCCAGAGTCGGATCGCGCCACTGTGTCAAAGGGAGGTCCAGACAATTATAAACCTTGCGGCTGGAGGAACATAGGAAGAGACACTCACTCATATATTAATAAGGAGGCCCTAAGGTATATGGCCAATTTATACAACCTAGCCGGTGTGCGGTATTACATTTCCGCTACATCCGGAAAAGAGGCTTACACAAATGACTCCTAACAAGCGACCATCCCTAACTACTTTTAAACCTATCCTATCGAGCTAGCATAGCCGGGTTTAGTCGATCTCATGTCAGGTTCGCTTAATGAGAACCTGAACAGTGACCTCCATGAAAAAGGATGCTGGGCGGAAAAGATCACTGTAGATGATGCGTCCCGGATGAGGAACGCGAGATGGCTCGATTCTGAAGCTGCTGGGCAGATATCCGAAGACGAGCTGTTAATGCGGCTGACTCAAAGATGGTGAAGAAGAACGATTGCGGATGCAGATGTCCACTAGATAGTCATATTAACTGAAGCGGTATGACAAAAAGTTCTGTACTGTAGCAGAAGTTGGAAGCTGCCCTGTAGTAATGAAGGGCTACAGTTGAAAGTCGTCCGTGTACACAGTACATGATGCACCGCATAGGTCGTGCGGCACACCCGGCAAAGTCCCACTAGACTGTGGTCTAAAAGTTAAATGCTATGCACAATACATAGCGCTGAGTTTGTTTACCACTATTTGGCGTGGCACGGCAAATCTGATGAGTCATCCACCTAGAATCACCACTCGTTCCACATACTATGAGTTCTTTACATCGGGGCTGCAAGGCCCATCCACAGGAAGGCTCCCCTGATGTTGTTAGAAGTGAGAGCTTCATCGGTTTTTTATTAGTTTATTTGACCTTGGGTGTTGTCCTCCCGACAGCGTTCAAAAGATTAGATGCGGATGGGGAGGTTACGGGCCAGAGGTTCAAGATCTCTAAGCTGGCCAGCTCTGCTGCGGTCACGATGAAACCAGATACAGCAGGCAGGTATCGGCGTCCTGTAACTCTCTGGCCACACAACCTTCCACCTTCTCTTTCGTTTTGGAGTGTGGTCTCGATTCTCGGTTCTTCGCTCCTTTTATACTCCTCACGACGTCGTAGCGAGAACGCTCAACCAATCAACGCACAATCTGTAGCCAATCGGAGTGCGAGCTGGAATGGCAAGGACATTATCACTTGATAACACATCCTCCCCATTCATTTAGTACATACACGCACTTATGACGTTTCCAATATTTTGAGCATAATTTAAGGAGAAAAATAAGGATAACTCGGTCATTTCTGAACCGATAGGTACCAAGAACGACGAGGATAGCATAATTTAAAAATATATTTATGCACCAACTCGGTACACTTTTAGTATGCATTCTCTCCCAACGCTGACACGTCAGAGAAACTCTGACGCACGATCTCACAGACTTTGTCAATTTAGAAAGCCTCTTATATGGCTTTATATACGCATACTATCCTACTAATGAGGGTGTGCTTGGAACGTACCCGGGACAGTCATCCTCTACCCAGCTGAGCTGGGACAGTCCGTACCTCTCTAGCTGATCAGCGCTACACCTGCAACCACAGATGGCCCATGGCACATTATTTGTAGCCTCATCTGTAGATGATAGCTATCGTGTTTATGCTGATGACACCAATGATACCACTACCATCAATGCCAGTAGGCAGTCAGGTTAAATGCCTTGGCTTAGAGTTGTGAAACGAGTTATAAATATTAGAGCCTGTAAATTATGTGTCATTGATACCAAAACGTGTATCATCTTTTCTCGGTTACATTAGATGTCATTGTCAGGTAGCGGATATGTCACCCGCATCAGAATAGATGAAGTAGTAGATATTTAGGGCTGTCAGAACAGAGGGTGGTGGGAGCCGGCTACAGGAGTGAGGGGTCAACAGAGGGTGGGAGGTGGTCAGAGCAGAGGGTGGTTTAACGGACCACAGTATGTCGGGCCACCCATATCATGCACTTTCTGGCCCAATAGCCAAAAAGACCTCAAAACTGGCTGTCTCGATAATACATTTTCTTGCTGTACAGCGCTTATGCGCATACATTCCACACATTCTAACTCGGGACTGTGTCCCGAGAAAATATGCGATGTGCCTAAGCATACAAAAATAGCTAAAGGCCTAAAGTAACTTAAAACTATCTCAGTGCTGTTGTTCTTCTTGTCGTTCGCTGATCATACCGCCAGTCCTGTAAGTGACTATCGACATGATCATAAGCGTTAAGTGTGTGGATCCATGGTTTATTAGAGTGCGCCGTGCGGCCTGGAACCTCCGTCTTCAGCACTCGAGGTATCTGTCAGGGTTACCTCACCCTTACCTCCTTTAGTCGTCTCTTACGATACGCAGAGGATACGGAAGGTGTATTCTAAGCCCCACCTACAGGGCATACCTGTGTTGTTATCTGTTAGATGCAATGTGCCAGTTATCAGTAGGTCTGCGTCTGTCTGTTCTGTCTGTATATAGTCTCTGTCCCACAGGCCGGACCCCACCAACATGTGATACCATCAAAATCCACCTATTAGAGAAACACGACTGATAGGTATACACGTCTGTTGTGTTAACAGGAACATTGATGATCAGCATGTGATACCATCAAAATCCCCATATTAGAGAAATGCAACTGGATAGGTACACACGTCTGCTATGGACATTGATGAAGTACTTCAAAATTTGACGAGATTGTTGCAGCCGGGGCTTATTAGCAGTATTACTTATGCCCAGAACCTGGCAGCTCCCCTTCCGGAGACGCCAACACCAACTCCATGCAGGAAGAGCCAACCACATGTCTCCTTTCTGAGAAACCCCCACCCCCAGCCAGAACTAGAAACCTCGCCCAAGTTCTCAGGAATTCGACAGGCTTCTTGATGCTATATTCCAGGAAGACATACTCTCAGGATTTGTGAAGGTCCCACATGCAATCCTGAACTATCTGCGGGAAATGGGAACTTCCTGGACATGGGGAAAAGATCCAACAGCTTTCCTGGATAAAAACCTGGACAAGATCAAGAGGAAGTTGGTGGAAGAGGTCATCGACTTGAAGGAGAGTGAAGTTCTGCCTTGCTCTCAAGATCACCCTCCACACGGAGAAGAATGACGGGACAGAGGTGACCACAGATCCCCTGTTCTGGTCTAAGCAGCATGCCATCCTGAAGGCAAGCGATATTAGCGAGGCTGTGAAGGAGGCCAAAGCCAACGTGTTGCAAGGCCTTGAGAACCACACCCGTGAGGGGTATGGCTGGGCAGTCGACCAGGTTGATGCATTGTACCTCAACATCGCCAGATATCAACCATTACGTGGTGGGTCCTACATTGATCTTCCCACTTCGATTAAGCGAAAACGTGCTGTGGTTAATGTCCAGAACAAAGATGACCACTGCCTTCGCTTGCGGACATCGAAGGATTTAGGCACTTGGACACCCTTGACTTCATCGGGGTAGACTCTCCAACCTCTCTCCACCAGATTAAGCGTGTTGAGCGGCAGAATGGCCTGACCATTAATATATTCGGGCATGCCAAGGGTGTCCACCCACTGCAGCTGAATGAGGCTGATCACGTCATTCCAAGGACAAATCTGCTGCTTATCAAGAAGGGTGGCAAGCAACACTATACTTGGATTAAGGACCTGAATCGTCTGCTCTATGATCAGAGTCGGTATAAAGGGAGAAAGCACTTCTGTGAGCGGTGTCCCCATTATTGTTCTCGTGAAGACCTCATCAAGTACAAACCAGAGTGCTACAGTATCACTGACAGACCAACGAGCATAAGAACGCCTACAGAGGACAGGAAGATGCTACAGTTCACCAACCACCACAAGCAACTCAAGGTGCCATACATCATCTATGCCAACTTTGAAGCCCTAACAACCAAGATTTAGGGGCCAGAGGCGAATCTGGCTCAGAGCATCACACAGACAACGCAACACCATGAGATCTGTGGGTTCTCATACATTGTGGTCCACTGTGACGGTGTCAGTGAACCGACAGTGCTGTATCGAGGAGAAGATGCAGCTAAGCATTTCCTGGATCGATTGGCATGGGAAGAGGAGACGATAACGACTGTGCTCGCCCACCCTAGGCCGATGGAGATGAATAGAAAGGACTGTCGAGCTCATAAAACTGCGGTCAGTTGCCATGTGTGCGGCAGACCATTAGATGGGAACAGTGTCAGAGATCACTGCCACATCACTGGTCTCTTCCGGGGTGAGCACACAATGTGTGTAATCTAAGGCTGCACCTCAACCCTAGGACCACCCCCATCCCGGCCGTGTTCCACAACCTGCGTGGGTATGATTCTCACCTCATCATGCATGCCATCTCCCAAACAGAGGGACAGATTAACTGCATCTCCACCAATATGGAGAAGTACATCTCCTTCAGTCTCCATCGGCTGCGGTTCATCGACTCGGCGCAGTTTCTCCTAGCATCACTTGACAAGCTGGTAGCTAGTTTCACAACATTTCCACTTACAAAGCAGTATGAATCTAGCACTGCCAAGCATGAGCTCTTGCTCAGCAAGGGTGTATACTCCTATGAGCACATGGATGGGTGGCAGCGTTTCAATGAGACCTCTCTCCCACCTCAAGCTGCTTTCTACAGTAAACTCTCTGGTGAGGGAATATTTGACAGCGACTGCAACCACGCACAGACTGTCTGGGCCCAGTTCAGCTGCAAAACCATGGGAGACTATCATGATCTCTATCTGCAGTCTGACACTCTGCTCCTTGCAGATGTCTTTGAGAACTTGCGCATCATATGCCTGCAGCAGTATCGTCTGGACCCAGCACACTATTACACAAGCCTGGGGTTGAGCTGGGATGCACTTCTAAGGAAGACAGGTATGGAGCTGGAGCTCCTCACTGACTACGACATCGATCTCTTCATAGAGAACGGATGGAGGGGTGGTGTATCAATGGTTAGCAAACGCTATGCTAAGGCAAACAACCTATACATAGCTGGCTATAATCCACAACAGCCGACAAGTCACATCATGTATCTGGACGTTAACAATCTCTATGGCTGGGCAATGAGCCAACACCTACCAACTGGTGGTGGGGGGGGGGGGGGGGTGGCGGTTGAGTTGGTGGAGGACATTGATGTCAAAGAGATTACACAACACCTCGATGATGATGAAAAGGACTACATCCTAGAGGTTGACCTTGAGTACCCACATGAGCTGCATGACATGCACAACACCTACCCGCTGGCGTCGGAATGGATGAAGGTGAAGGGAGAGTGGCTCTCAGAGTATCAGTGTTCATTGGGCAAGTCGATAGCGGAGACGGCAGCAGAAAAATGGTGCCTAACCCGGGAGACAAAGAACAGTACGTTCTCCACTACCGCAAGATGAAGCGCTACCGCAGCCGGGGGATGAGGTTGAAGATGGTGCAACAGGGTTCTACACTTCAATCAGTTGCCGTGGATGGAGCCTTACATCCAACTCAACACAGAGCTCCGTAAGAAGGCCAACAGCGACTTTGAGAAGGATCTCTACATGCTGATGAATAATGCTGTCTTTGGTAAGACCATGGAGAACTTGCACAAGCGAGTGGATGTCAAGCTGGTCTGGTCAACCTAGGAGGAGAAGCTGCGCCGCGTAATAGCCAAGTCCAACTTCTCCCGGGCGAAGGTGTTCTATGATCATCTAGCTGCTCTCGACATGTACAAGACGAGCCTGCTGCTGAACTGCTCTGTCTATGTGGGAATGGCCGTCCTCGACCTATCCAAGCACCTGATGTATGACTTCTACTACAACAAGCTGGTACGGCTATATGGTGCCAACTGTGTGCTCCTGTACACTGACACAGACAGATTCCTGCTGGATATCCAGACTGAGGATGTCTATGTTGATATGGCTACGAGGAGCGACCTCTATGGCACAAGTGACTACCCAGTAACACACCCGCTACACAGTACTGCCAACAAAAAGGTCCTGGGCAAGATGAAGGATGAGTGTGCCAGGGTGCCCATAAAAGAGTTTGTTGACCTGTGCCCGAAGATGTACTCCAGCAAGCGGTTGGATGAGCAGGAAGTCAAGAAGGCAAAGGGTGTGCGGATGGCTGTGGTTAGAGAGATTCGCCATGAGCAGTACACAAAGAATGCACATGCTGCGAAGTTAGGGTCACCACCTCTATGGGGTCCACCAGACCACAGAAAGCCTCAGCCACAAAGCAATGGATTGCTCCCGATGGTATTCACACCCTGGCTTATGGTCACAAGGATGCCATCACACCAATGGATGCTTTCATCGAAGAGCTGCTGGTATGAGCATCATGTGACATGTTCAACCAGCAGTCACTGGAGGATGTCTACTCTCCGGGTGGAGGTAGCTTGGTGTCTGTTGGGACCAGCTGAAGCTCCTCTCGTACAAACGGTCGCCTAGGACTGCTGTCCGAGTGTGCCAGGTAGTACAGCGTAGGCTGTCCAGCCGTCTCCACATACATGTCAATCTTGGGTATATCTATCGACCAGTTGGGGTCAGTTGCCCGCCTACGTCCACCCTCCAACTCTCCAGGCTCATACAAATACCGAATCAGGGAAGCGGATGGAAGTCTGTCATCCGAGCATGATTGACATCGCGGTTGGGCCACAGAGGATCGCTGAATGGCCTTGACTGGCTTCTGTCCTATCAGCCTAGTAACCTCAGCATTGGATCTCTCCACTACAACGAGCAAGCCTCTGACCCATAACCTGGAATGACCGCCCAATGGGACAGCCATCTCCTGAGCATACTGATGTGGGAACAGTCGTTCTGCCAGTGTCCAGTTCCCACCGCTCGATCATAGCCTGGGCACGGTGATGTCCCACCTCGCCTCGCCTAATCACCACACCATGTTTGCGCATAAGGGATGCAATCTCACCTCTAAACTCTTTACCCTCATCCACTTGCAGCAACTCTCGCCAATGGAGGGTATTTTGCGGGTCCTCATAGATACTCTGAAACCCGGCAGCGATCTGATCCACGGACTTATCCGTGAGAGGCACTGCCGCTTTGTATCTACTGGCGACGTCGACGAAGGTAAGGGCATACTTGTAGGTCTTGCATATTCCTCTGGAACAGACCCGATCTTGCGGAAGGAACAGCAGATCAGCCTGATGGACTATGATCGGGACAGGTTCATCGAAGTGTACATACTGAATGTGCCGTGGACGAGGTCTGTAGATCGGCCACATCGCCTGTCTGGTAAGCCACTGGCTAACCACGTCCAATGTGAATATATGACCCTTGCGACATGCAGCCTCGAGCAGCTGGTGAGGCTCACGATAATAGCTGCCGGGCCGGTAATAGAGATCTTCAAGAGGGGATATCAGGACCTCAGATTTCATCGCTAACATCGACTCCTCTCCTCTCCTGTACAGCTCGGGCAAACTCTAGACAGACGACCGTCATTCATCCGACCATCGATGAACACCTCTTTGAATACTTGTGAACACTGCGATCTGATCTCTGCTGCACTAGAACATTCAAAGAAAGGAAGTTTATCAACAAAGGCTTGCCAGTTAAGGGTCTTGACGAAGTCATGCAGAGAAGTCATCCTATATCTGGACACTACCGTCCAGTGTCCAATCTATCATATATCTCAAAAATGTTAGAAAGGATTGTCGCTGATCGTCTAAATAGTTACCTGGAAGCTAACAATCTTCCTGAACCTTACCAGAGTGCATACCGGAAGTTACATAGTACAGAAACAGCACTACTGCGAGTGCAGAATGACATACTATGTGCCGTGGATGATCGTAAGTGCGTTTTACTTGTGTTGCTAGACTTGTCTGCTGCATTCGATACCATCGACCATAATCTCATGCTGTCACATCTGCAGGAACTAGGCATAACTGGCACCGCGCTGTCCTGGTTCAAATCCTATCTCACTGGTCACTATCAGACTATCATCGTAAAAGACAACAAATCATCTTATCGTGAACTATTGTCTGGCATGCCACAGGGGTCGGTTTTGGGCCCTCAGCTTTTTACGATCTACACAGCACCTCTCGGTTGCTTATTACGAAGTCAGTGATGCGTGGTGTCCAGGGTGTTGTTGCTCTGCATAATTTCCCACCTGCGGGAGCTCTACCTCCTTCGCCGCTGTGCTCTTGAGCTTGAACTTGAGCATCATGCTCCTAATCTCATGGATCTGTCCCGAGATAGCGAAGTCAATGTACTTCCCTACCGTGGATAGTGGATTCACATCATGGATACTAAGTCGAATGACTGTCAGACAGTCCTTCCGAGGATCAGTGTGGTGGGAGGACGCGGTTTCAACTGCCCCATCTAGATGCTGTACATACTGCTGCATGTTTAACGTCTAGGTATATACAGGTTTTAAATTGGTAATGTACAAAGTGCTACTTCACGAGCTCGTCTTTGGTTGGCAGAAGCCCTCCAAGAGGAAACCAGATGGTGGCCACACTGCCTCCACCCTGCTCCCAAAGATCGTGCCGATTGACAGGGTCCGACGACTACCTCATGACATCAACATTATCCATGGCCGAGCCAAGGTCCCACCTCCGTCTGATGTGGAGATACTGACTGCCATAGAGGAGACCACGCCGGCCCGCAGTACAAAGGAACTCCTGACTCGGATACTCTACCGGAAGCTTGACAGCTCCCAGGGCAGGTTACTAGATCTCCCCGGGACACGCACTAAGAGTCCTGTAATTCTAGCTCTCCAGAAAGCTAGGGTTGAGCCCAAAGATCTACTAATTGTCAGGAGGTGGGCTGGCGTGTTCGACCCCCACACTGATGATGAACACTGGATGTTGGATGATATACAGACTGGGGCCACAGATTACTTTCGAGTGGAGCCAGTACAGCTGTGACTGAGGGCCTGAGGCTGAGGCTGGACATGCCACTGGTCACACACAAGGTAGCGAGGAGCGGTTGGCTGCCAGCCACAAGGAGGCCATTGGGCACATCTTCAACGAAAGAGGTAGGAAGAGGTTAGAGAGAGAGACGTGGCAGCATCTAGAATATTCCCCGAGAACTAACATGACTATCTCATCCAAACTTGCCTCAAGGCAAATGCTAAGAGGGCATGGCTGAGATGGATCTTCCGTGAGAGGTTCCCGAAGAAGAAGGTCGTGCAGTCAGATCCACAGTGGGTAAAGTTTCAAGCTGAACAAGTTCCTCAAGCTTCTGACGAAGTTCCTCAAGCTTCTAACGAAGTTCCTCGACCCTGAAAAAAGCATCCCACAGCTACTACTGTCACAGACCAGCTTCCTGGGCTAACGCTTCTGCTTTAGCTTCCTGGCAGGATCCAGCTTGTAGCTGGAGTTTTCTGCTTTCTCCAAAGACAGCGTGACAGCTCACCAGTCTCCTTGTTGCTGAAGATTAATTGGTACCATTTAGCTACCCTCTGTACTCCCGTGATAGTCCTATTTGGTCTCATTGAGGGTCAGATTGTCATATATGTTCTCCAACAGGGAGCGCCCACACTTTGAGCTGATGTACAGCAACCGAGCATTGTGGTGGATATCTGGCAAGATCTCATGTATTTACTTCTGAAAGAGGATGAAGACAGTAATCTTGGTGTGGCGGATGCACCTGGTGATATCGCTGAGGTAGGTGATTGTCTTCTGGTCCATTGCAGGGTCATCGATGACTAGAACAAGTGGGTCAGTCAGTCGAGCTGCTAGCAGCTTCTCCATCAACGCCTGTAGGTTCTGCGTTTTGGTTATTGAGCCCTTATATCACTCGTCATTGTCGTCAACAGCATCAGCAGCAGAGTCGGCCACCAGGAGTGTGTAACACTCACGCAGATGTTCTGCCGTGTCCGGATGGTGCAATGATCAATACCACCTGCCCAACATCGGTCGGTCTACTGCTGTATGGTACTGGCATGTTGTGTGTGTGTGTGAAGGATGGCCAGCACCTGTTTGGCTGTAGCCTCGTCTATATCTGAGAGTTTAAATGGAGGCATTTCCTGTATGAGCTCTATTGCCTGTAGGACCGGCATCGTTGTACCGCCGGCCGAGACAAACAATGTGATGGAGGTATCGAGCATGAAATCCCAACAGCAGCTGAGAAGGTAACACAGAGGGCCTGTGTCAGTAGCAGTGTCCAGAACATCGAGTATCCGTATGAGGCAAGCATGGCTAGCCATGTTTATTTAAGAGGTTTTAAACAGCAGGCCGAACAACCCTGACCTCTTCACCTCAGGGAGTTTAGAGGCAGCCCCTTTTTCACCATCGACGCTCATATCGCTGACCCTGATCCTACCAACCTTTAGATTATTTCCATCCAGTTGGAAAGAGCTTCTGCTTTTGAACAGGTCCTGAATGAGCTCATCTGCCTGTAATCCAACCAACAGCTTGATAGCTCCTTCATCATCCGCCCCAAGGGCACCTTTAACAATTAGACTGTCGTCGAGTTTCATGCCTTTGTATGCAGCAGTGCTGCTGTTAAGGAATGAGGCTCCTATGGATTGTATATTTCCGATGAGATCTCTAACCGGTATGATACCTCGGATTTCCCGTGGTTTACCCTTCTTATCAAAGTTCATGAAGGAGATGGGGGCAACAGTGTCCTCTGAGCAGAGGCATGCCTCACCTAGGTGAGCCAACTCCCCAATATCCTTGCTATCCAAGTCTGTAAGTGATAGAGACATTGTATTATTGTGGTTATATATAGTGGCTTAAAGCTAGTCATATCCAGCAGGGAACCGCGGAAACAGATGGGCACCTAGTCGTATCCCCAGTGAAGCAGATGGGCATAGGTAGACCACGTGGTGGGTCAAGGAAATAAGTAGTGGTGCTTTGGATACTGGCCCTCTGTACAGGGGCATGCCTTGTGGCTAACCACCATTTCTGGGCATTGGAAATCCTCAGTCCACATGATCAACTATGTACTACCGACCCTGGCATAGCCCATGGTGCCTCATAGGCTACTGTTGTATCAAGGACATGCCAAGCTTCCATGGTTTCCTATAGAAACGTCTTAATGCTAGACATAGGCTACGATGATCTCGGCCATAGCTCTCATCGCTAGCCCTAGAACCGCTGCTTCCATTAGAGGAATGCGTTCGCCCATAATCTTGGCGGCAGCAGTATAGGAGATGCCACTGATGGCGATATTTGGGATAGGATGTGTTATTCCTAGACAGTGGTCGACAACCATACTCGGTACTGTAGCAAGGACAGTGGCTCCAGCAGCAGGAATAACCTCATTACCATCCGTAATCTTCACCATGGCCACATTCGCTGCCACGTTACGGGCGACATGAATGGCCAAGGGCTTAGCCTGTATCAGTAGCTTCTGGGTCTTGCTTTTGAGCAGCCTCTCCACCTTCTATAGACTCACTTGGCTCTCCGGGAGGTGCTTTACATTCTGTACTGTTGATGTCATCGTTTAAGCCCTGAGTACACAACACATTTAAATGTGTACATTCCGCTTCGAGAGCACTAAGCAGCTTTAACCAGTCTGCATCTGTGGGCCGATTAGATTGGTACTCAGGAATATCCATAGCACTATACATAGTGGCTTAAACCATGGACCTATGCCTCAGGTTCTATGATGTCTTCGGTATCAAATGGATGGGCTACAAGAAGTCACCAGATGAGCTCGCACAGCTCTCTAGTGCTGAGGTAACAGAGGAGGTGGCAGCCGTGAAGCTCTACCTAGGAGTTGGTAAGGGGCAGATCTGTTTCGTCGAATACCGCATTATGGGTGGCAGTATCGTCATGCAGTTCCTGTGTACTAAGGGATTCTACAAGGGTCGGGCTCTGCGCTACTACAAGCTGGGAAAAGGCTGTACCACCGAACCATACAATCCTTGGGTGTGTATGCTGAGAGCGTATTTGGGGCTGTCAGGCAGACCAAGCTAGTGCAGGCAATCTCATTTGCCATGACTCCAGCACCAGAAGAATCAGGATGATCTATTGCTCTACGAGCAGAATCTACTAGTGGCGGAGAAGACTGGTGATGAGCACAGAAATAGCCGGACCTGACACTACTCATAGGGCTATCGTCCTGCTAGCACTGCTGGGTGGGGTGGTGGGTGTCAGCATGTATCGCCATTTGTCATCCAGCATTCTGTGTGTCGGAACGACAGTCGGAACAATTGTAGCACTGGCCCTCGTAGGAGACCACAGGGACCTAGGTGCCATGGGCATCATGGTGACATGCGCAGCTGAGTTGATGTCAGTGTTAAACCCAAAGTGGACACCGCGGGAACTCCCCTCGACTATCATGTTGTTATAACCCCTGACCACCAGGTCCTCAATATTCATGATCAGGTTGCTCGGAATAAGCCGCAGGTGTGGAGATATAGCAAAGTCCAGCTGGTGGCGGGCCTTCTGTAATGCCTGCGGGAACTTGGCGATGAGGCTGCTAGAGTCTGCAATGATGATCATGTCCTTGACGAGACTGCTGAACATGGCCTGCACTTCTTTTCCGCTCACCCCATCCATGGAGTGGCGCAGCTTGGTCTGGGCCATCAGAAGACAATAACATAATGCTTCTACGGACTGGTTGATTTGAACGATCCCCGCTGGTGTAAACCCTGAGGTTGTGTGTGGGATAAAGTATTTCCAGGCATCTGAGTGGTCTTGCCTGATGCTGGTTATGTGCATATTCTGCACCCTCGCTCCGGGCTCTGAGTCTGGGTCGAATGAGATCGTCACTGTCTTCCGACGGCCAAATTTCTTGGGCATCTGATAGGGGAAGCCTGTGTAGTCTCGTCTAGGGTCACCATACATAATGCCCAGGCCGTTGTTGTCTCCACGATGCCACCGATAGTCTGAGTGGGCATTGAACTCTCGCTGGAGTCTACTGGCTGCCTAGAGGCTGTAGCTGTTAAGCTGTGGGTTGAAATTATTTGTATCAGGCAGGCTTGCACCCAGAGGATTCGTCTGACCATGTAGTACACATGGAATTTGAGACAGCTGGCAATGAGCACAGCTTCGGGGGTACCAGAATAGGAGTGCAGCAAACCCACGCTGATGCCGCATCCTGCTGTGGCACACCACATGGCAAAGCTCAGCTGTTGGTTCCAGAACAAGAGATTTGGGCCTGCCATCCAGGTATGAGCTTTCTTCGCATCCTTGATGGTGATTGCAAGGTTGGTCAGTGGTCGTGGATTGAGGGAGAAGCTGATGCGGGACCGCTCATCAACCATACTGGAGATCAGGTTTAGATCTGGAATATCGTCCAGCAGACTATGTAGACGGCCAGTCCAGCGTGTACCCAGGAGGATGGTTGGCTCTGGTTGATTGTCGTGAGGTTCACCAGGAAGGCCATCTATAGTAGTCCTCTTAAAGCAGCTGTTCCAGCTGCGCACGCACATACTATTTGACACCGTCGAAATCGTCGGCCTCTCCGCAGCATATCATTTTTTTAACTCCTCCATGTCCACCCGCCCACTGGAGCGTTTGATGTATTGCTGGCGCACTTTGGCGTTCTCTGTGCGGTACAGGGTTTGGAGCTTGGTGGTACTCTTCATCACTGACCAGCCCATCCTCGAGAGCTTTGCTGACAGACTCGTTGATAACCCATCGGCTGCTCTGTGCCAGTGTTACACACTTAGCATGCTTCTCCAGCTTCCTGGTAATCTGGCGCTGTATAACCGCCAATCCGGTGGCCAGGACAGTAGCAGTAATGGTCACTCCACCCAGTGGGATAACGACGATAGCACCCACCCCTGTTACGAGGGTGGCAACGGCGGCCACACCAGCACTGGCTCTAATCAGCTGTAGTTGTTAGTGGTAGACTGTTGTAAACTGTTTTATATCACCTGCGCGTTCTGCTGTACTTTTCTGTCTCGTGGATGAGATTCTGTCAGATGGTGTTAATCTGCTGGAGTCGCCAGCCATGGGCGTACCACCCTCCTCAGGTGCCAGGGTGGGATATAGTTCAGGCTGCTTTCACCACTCTGATTTAGCCATTGGTATACATAGGTCTTAAACTCATGCCATCACCTGTAGGATCTGTCGATGAGTCATTGTGGGATTCATCTTGGAGAGCCTGGCGAAGTGTGTGAGCTTATTTTTGTGGAGACATACCTCCCTCAAACACACATCACCCAGCATAATGTCAGGGGCCAGTAGCTTGCGCAGCCGTGACATCTGGAACTTCACCTTGTCCACCTTATAGTACACCCGCCATTAGTGGACTTTCTTGCATTTATACTCCTGCACCCTCTCCTCTTCCCACTGCAAGACTTCTAGAGACTCATCACACTCGTCATCCAAGTAATCATACAGGTTTGGCCCTACGACGCCCTCCTCCTGGCGGATGAGGCTCTCCCATTCTTGGACAGAGTTGTAGTGCCTTTGTCTCCTTGCCTCCCTGGCGTTCTGTTTATACCAGCTCACCCGCTGCGGTTGCTTGCCTTCTTGTCGACAACGCATTTCCTGTACCGCTATATCTACCATCCCGGAGAAGGTGCGTGGTTGTGTTGGCTCCTCTATCTCCTTTTTCAACATCTCGGCGAATGCCTGATAGGTCTGGTATGATATCGTCATGATGGGAACAGGTCAATGAGCAGTAGCAGCATAAACTCTAATTGGGCATCCGACAGACCATCCATGCTGGCATAAAGACTAATGGTGGAGCTGTCAAACAGGTGATTTGCACCGGTGAACATGTTGGGGCTGATCGCTTTATCCACAGTTTGCTGGTTGCTACTGGCAGATATTCTATCACGTCTAACTAGACTTCAGTTAGTGAGCTGTGGCAGGTACTGGCAGGTGGTGGATGTAACACATCGGTATGTACATATATACACATGTGCAAAAGTTAAGCACCACCCTATTTTTACGCACATGCGAGGGTATATTCATGTGCTATGAAGAAAGCAATAGCATAAACATTTATGTACCCATCCATCTTAGTGCAAGAGGTAATAATGCAACTAGAGGAATACTGATTATGATGGTGGGGAAACACTGTATGTTTTTGTTTGAACTTGAAAACGAGGCCTGAATATGGTTACGTTGACACAACTGACAACTATTGCCCTACAGTTGACACACGTGGCTAGATTGTCATTAATGGTGTCTGAAAACGAAGTTTAACATCTGTGCACGAGTTTGAGACTGTCATTATTAATACCGGGTATATCCACCTTGTGCCTGGATGACGGCCTGGACACGACGTCCCATGCTGGTCACCAACCGACTGATACGCCATTGTGGTATTCGTTGCCATTCAAGATGGAGTGTGTCTGTTAATTCCTGTAGGTTCTGCACAGGAGGATCCCTCCTTCTCACCATGTTTCCCAGAATGTCCCAGATATGCTCAATAGGGTTCATGTCAGGGCTCCTTGCTGGCCATGGTAGGGTTTCGATGGCATTCTGGCGGAGGTATTCATGCACAGCTCTAGCACGATGTGGTCGGGCGTTGTCATCCATGAATATAGGGTGGGTTCCAGGTGCATGATTTACAAAATGAGGGACCACAACTCTATCCAGTATGGAATCTTGATATCTTTGTCCATTTAGTGTTCCAGGTACAGTCAACAGATCCAGCTTACAATCAAATGAGATGCACCCCCATATCATAACGGAACCTCCCCCAAATGGAACTTCTTCCATGATGTTACGTTGGTCGTACGCCGCGCGTCTGGACCTCCATACACGAGTTCGACCATCTGTGGCATGAAGCAGGAACGGACTTTCATCGGACCAGTGTACCCGTCTCCAGGATCTCATGTTCCAGTGTCTTCTTTCGTTGCACCACCTCAGACGCTCCTCTTTGTGGTGTGCAGTGAGGAGAGGACGTCTGACAGGTCTCCTAGCTTTCATGCCAGCAGCATACAGTCTCCTTTTGACGGTAGACATTGACACTCTATTGCGCGTTTCCCATTGCTGGCTCAGCACTCTGCTGTTGGTGAATGGAGATCTCCTAACAAGGCGTACTAGGGCTCGATCATCACGGGCAGTAGTCTTCTTCGGTCTTCCAGATCTAGGCCTGTCCTTCACCTCGTTAGTTTGCCCATGTTTTGCAATCAAACGACTGATTACAGTATGGTTAATGTTCAGCTGTCTGCCAATCTCTCTGCATGACATACCAGTGGTATGCATGCCTATGATTTGCCATTTCACACGATCACTTAACCTTCGTCTTGCCATAGCGGTTCACAATCAAGAGCTAATTCTCTCTGTACAAATAAACCACGGTCATGAACACAAAATTCCTAATCTTGTCGCCTAAATCTGTATGTAATGTTCTACACCTCAAACTGGACTTTTACATAACTGAACACGTGTGCTGTTTCCCGCCACACACGGACATCAAGCGGCGTGAAATCATGCATGCATGTGCATTTCGTACTTGGAATTATGTCAGCTAACGCGGGGACAAAAAGTATGGCAGCCTAGTTGTACCATCATGTTTCTACGTTCTATTGGTTTGCTGGTGCTTAACTTTTGCACAGGTATATATATATATATATATATATATATATATATATATATATATATATATATATATATATATATATATATATATATATATATATATATATATATATATATATATATATATATATATATATATATTTATATATATATATATATATATATATATATATATATATATATATATATATATATATATATATATATATATGCAATGGAGCCCATATTTGCTCACTCAACTGGTCTAGCTGATCTCGTGGACGTGTACGACGTTGATGCCACCAAGATTAATGAAAGCGATGGCAAGTCGTGTGTCCTCCAATATGGAGCAGACTCCAAGACATTCTCCCTCCATCCCGTTGGTGGAGATGGTGTAGAGCTGCTCACTGATCTAAAGGATGTCTCGAAGGAATGTCTGGGTCGAGAGAGGGATGGGGACAAACTAGTGTTCCGCTATGACTTCCCGAAGAAGAAGTTCATCCTCCACCCCCTGATAGAGCAGTCACTGCACAAGTTTGAGGATGTTAACACGTTGTACGCTGCTCTCAGCTTTCATGTCTTAGAGCCGACTGTGAAGCATGCCCCACCGATGTCACATGATGGTGTTGACCCTGGCGAAACACCTGCAGGTATTCTTTTTTTTTTAAACCGTCATGTGGTACCACGCTGGACCTGGTGGTAATTGGCGAGTGTGGGTGCCACTATATAGACCTCCAGCAGTTATTGACCTGGAGGTTACACCTCTCGCGACTGTTGTGAAGAAGGATGGTAAGGTGCGAAAGCTGTTCACCCGTGGATCGTCCTTTTTAACCTATATAGGAGAGGGTACAACCCTAGTTGGGGTAGGTGATATGGTTGGGGTCACCGGTGGAAAGTTCCTGCTGCGTCATCCATTTGATGGACCAGAGGAAGCTATCAATATTCAGGAGGGTGTCTTACGTGTTGAGGGTGTGTCACATGCCTCCAAGTCGAAGAGCTCTTTAAAACTCTTCGAGCATGCCGGGCTCACAAGTCAGCAGACAACACCCATTGTGTTAGAGCTGCAGCTTCTAGCTGGCAGTAAAGTGAAGCAGCTAAGACCCGCCCCGGGCGGGATGAAGATCGGCATCTAGGGTGGCACAGGGCTCGATCTGACACAGATATTTCTAAAGGGGTTCACCTTATTCGGTTTAGCCCTCCATGTATAGCATAACCATGATACTTACCATACTGCTTGTGCCAGTCCTGGTTGTCGCAGCATGGGAGCAGAGACTGCTATGATATTGGATGCCAAGTGAGACCACTTCCGGACCGAGCCTCAATATAACCCCTACCACAACCATTTACGGAAAAACATCTATGGCCGTTTTCATCCACGTGAGGCGATTGATTCTGTCTGCCACTGCTATGGTGTAGAAAGGTCCGGACGTGGTTGTCTGCAGTCGAGGCGGCACAAGATCCACTGTGTCACCTGCGAACATACCAGAGTCTGTCATGGCACAGATGGTAGACACTTTAGCATTCTGCAAAGTGAGATTTGCCAAGGTAACTGGAAGGGCCTGTGGGTAATCCCCTCATGTCGATGTGACATTGGTCATGACTACGTGTTTGTCTGAGCAGCCTCGCAACTGGTGTCGACGTAAGTGATGATCTCTCGACTTTCATCAAGCGTTACGATCGTTCCCGCAGACGGAGACGACGGCAGTGGCAACGACATTTGCTTCTTCGAAGTGGCATTCCGTAGGTACTGCGCCATATTGGAGGACAAACTATTTGCCATCGCTTTCTTTAACAACGATCATTGCAGATGATCTACATACTGCCATAGTTGTGTCACAGCTATTGCTGTCAGTGGATAGCCTCTGATCTCCAACTCGTCTGCTGTTGGTGGTTTTCGAGAGAGCAACTCGGATACTACCGTTGAGAATGTTAGGTCAGGAGAAGCTCTCCAGGTCGCAATTCCATTGTTAGTGATAGTCTAAAATGCATAGATTCCAATGATAGTAGTTATAAATCAGAACCAACCCGATCTGCTCACTCCAGATATTTCGATCTTCGTTAGCCTGCTTTATTGCAACAACATTAACAGGTTGTTAAAGCGCTAATTTGTGTCGTATGGTATGTAAAATTAATGGGGCCCCTACTGGATGGTGTCTGCGTGGTAGTTTTGGCCCCATGTGACCAAGTGCTCGGGATTCTACCCTGCGCCAAGCACCACCCCACCCCACGCACTAACTCAATCCGATCACACCCACCTCCTTATGGCGGTTGCGTCTGCATTTGGGATCCGCATCAAAAGTATCACTTGCTGAAGGGAGAAACAGTACGGCAGATGATCGCTAGTTCTGCTAGGTAAAATGCCTTACAGCTACACACATTCAATAACTTCCATTGTCCAATATCTGGAGGACTGTCGTTAGAGTAATGCTTGTCGATTCAAGGTTACTAACAGTATTGTGCATGTGGCGAGCCATCCACCCGCAGAAGTTAGCTCGCCAAGAACGCTCAAGTTTATTTTTTTTATCACTGACGCTTGTTCACTTCCCCTCAAAGTGCCGGTGCCAATAAAGTCATACTACGTCCAAAAATAGTTTTAGCTACCATCCAATAGATATGTAAATTTCCAATAAAATTACACCACCCCCCCCCCCCTCCAACCACACTACTCTTGTTTGTATAACTGAAGTGTTGAAGAAATACATCAGTTTCTATAGAAAACAACAGCAGACCCTCGCCCTGCCGTGTGTGTCATATTGTCAAAAGTTTTCAGATTTTTTAGATTTACTCGAATCACGCCCAGGGTTGTGAAATACTAGAATAAATTTTAGACACATCGGACCAGTAGATTTCGAAATATCCAGTTCCTGAATTTGATCAGAGTCTGGAAACCTCTATGTTCCTTCGTTAGCCGAAAATTTGAGCCAAATCGATAATTCAGTAATTTTTAATACAGCCCAGGACACGCGCGAACTCACGCAAGAGCACCGACAGACATCACAATACCCGCTTCCCCCTGCGGGGTAAGGGTAATTATGAACTTACGATGAAACTGTGCATATAGCCTACCTGAGTAAAACAATGGAAAATGGCTGGCCGGTTTTCTTTTTTACTCAAGACAATTATGTATGTTCACCTGCATTCTGAGGGTCTACAGCGTTCTGAGGTTAATCTACCTCTAATTCGTCTAAGTAGTATAGACCAAGGGAAATAAGTTGACTAAACGAATGTACTTAAGACACAGTGACGCGTGATCTCCCCTATTTCAATAATAAAATAATACCGTTCAACGGGCTTTGTTGAGGAAGCGGTAATATGTACCCTCGCCCTGTAAGGGGAAGGATTTTTTTAGCTCACCTGGTCCGTCGTCCGTCCGTCCGTCCGTCTTTTCCTTTAAAACACAACTCCTCATTAACCACTCGGCCGATTTCAACCACATTTGGCTGGAAGGACCTTATAGTCGTAGGCTCCAGAACTTCCATTCGCAATTTTTATTCATCAAGTTTTTGGGTGAAAATCTTAGATTTTAGGGAAAATGTACCAGAAATTGTCAAAATGCTTCTTCTCCTTACCATTCTAAGCGATTTCAAACAAATTTGGCTGATAGGACCCTATGGTCGTAGGCTCCAAAACTTACATTCGGAATTTTGATTCATCAATTTTTTGGGTGAAAATCTTAGATTTTAGGGAAAATGTACCAGAAATTGTCAAAATGCTTCTTCTCCTTACCATTCTAAGCAATTTCAAACAAATTTGGTTGAAATGACCCTATGGTCGTAGGCTCCAAAACTTATATTCGGAATTTTGATTCATCAATTTTTTGGGTGAAAATCTGAGATTTTATGAAAAAATGTACAGGACATTGTCAAATTGCTTCTTCTCCTTACCATTCTGAGCGATTTCAATCTAAGTTGCGTGAAAGGTCCCTATGGTCGTCGGCTCCAGAATTTCTATTCGGAATTTTGATTCATCAATTTTTGGGTGAAAATCTTAGATTTTATGAAAAATGTACCGGAAATTGTCAAATTGCTTCGTCTCCTTACCATTCTGAGCGATTTCAACCAAATTTGGCGGAAATTCTACTGTGGTAACGGGCTCTAGAATTTCCATAGAGAATTTTGATTCATCAATTGTGGGGGGGGGGATGTGTCAAATCTTAGATTTTATTTTAAATGTACTGGAAATTGTCAAATTGCTTCTTCTCCTTGCCATCTTGGCCAGTTTTAACCAAATTATGCTGAAAGGATCCTATGGTCATAGGCTCTAGAACTTCCATTCAGAATTTTTATTCATCAATTTCTTTGCGTTAAAATCTGAGATTTTATTAAAAGTGAACCGGAAATTGTCAATTTGCAGCTCCTCATTAGCTCCTTGACATATTTCAACCAAATTTCACGCATGGATTCTATGATGGTAGGTTCTAGAAATTCTATTCAGAATTTTGATTTAACAATTTCTAGAGGTAAAAAATGTGAATTCTTCGATTTTATGAAAGATTTACCAGAAATTGTCAAAACACTGCTTCTCCTTAGTTGCTTGACGTATTTCAGTCCACCAGAATCTATCTTTCATCAGCCCATTTTGGGCATATCAGGAAGAAATGATGAGATTCTCAGGTATATGGCAGTGAATGCAATCAGGTTGGTCAATGAAATGATATCTGCGTAAATCAGCATTTAATTGACTGCATTTGTTTCTTAGCTTACACAGAATAATGTTATCTTTTCTTTTACCAAGCGAAAAGTAGACTGGAATTTTCTGTGGAGATGTCTTATATGAGTTGATAAGCTCAAATGCTAATGGTGCAGGTGAGCGTCACAGGCCCTTGGGTCTCTTGTTGCATTCAGTGTATTTGCCCGCCCACCCGCCCGAAAGCCGGGCTGTACACCCACCTGTCTGCCCTCTCATTCATCAACCGTCTACCTGTCTGTCCACCTGTCTGTCTGTCCAATGTTGTTCAAATCCTGGCGCAAGGCAAATTATCGCGATATATGAAGATTTTCAGATGCTGGTCGTGATCTGGTTCTCACCGGCGAGAAATTTTTCACCAGTGAGAAAATTTCTCAAAATATGGTGTAAACGGATTTCACAAAACTTTTGCTCAAAATATGGATGAGAATTTTCTCAGAATCATGAGAAATTTTCTCATTTCCGGGAGACAGGTCATGAGGTGTATCACCGAGGTGAGAAAATTTCTCACTCAATGATATTATCATGATATATTACCTCAAGATAGATGGAATTCTCATGAATGGTCGATTTAAATCATCTAAGAAATCAATTACATAATGCAAGATTTCGTAAAGCTTAGAAATTTCATTATGTAAAAGAAATTTGGTAATTTCTGAGTGGGTGAGTGAGTCAATCAGTGAGCGAGTCTGTGTGCGTCAGTGGTCAATCATGGTTGGCATAGTGGGTGGCTCAGGTGACTACCTGAGTTGGTTGGTGAGTGTGTGGCTGGCTAACTGAGTGACTGGTGGACCAAACAGAATACAAACACTAACACACATTCACGGGTATAATTGCGGGAGCATGATACAGTACATTTGTAACGATGATAACAGTGTTATGTAAATATATCATCAATGCCAACAACATTTTAAAAAAGTCATGTAAGTTGGATTTAACTTATATAGCCATATACCAAGTCCCGTACTTTATTGTGGGGCACATGGTCGTAGATTTTTTGTCCATATAGAAAATAAGTATTTACCTCTAATAAGAAGAGAGAAAATGAAGGGTGTGTCATATTTATCACACATATCGTTCTCTGCTCCATTAAATATTTAAATTATCAAATATTAGAAACATTGACAATTTAAGTTAAAAATTAAATATCAATTTTTAGTAGGGTTACCGCCCTTGAAAAATAGTCAACCATGAAATGGTAGTCTGATTCACATATCTGTGGTCAATTTTGAAGACTCTGTTTGCTGGTAACATTTAATTTAGGTTAATAACAAACAAGTCTATGAAAACATAGTTAGGATACAAAATAAAATTTTCTAAAAGAGTATGGTAGGGTGGGGTAAGACGCCCACAATTTGTGACACTGGATATTTTACCAACGAAAAGGAATCGGACATAAGAAAAATATGTAGGCCCCCTATTAGTATGTTTGGAGGAATTTGTTCTTGCGTCCTTAGTAAGTTTTGTACCCAATGTTGAAGGAGTTTTGATAAAAATGCACTTTTGCCAAAAAGCGTTAACTGGACGTTTTGCCCCATTCTCGGGGTAAATAGCCCATGGGATCGGGGTAAATAGCCCAGGGGATCGGGGTAAATAGCCAATGGGATGGGCCTCTTACCCCATATGATCAAAGTTGAGAATTATTGCCCAAGCCATATCGGATGTTAACCGCGTTGCCTCTGCTCTCTATAACAGATGTACCCCAGTTACACAACAACTATGGCAAACATGAGCACTGAAATTAATGTGTATCATGGATAATCAAGCTTCTGTAATGTGTGTATCACTAGTGAACAAGCTTTGTATTAAATTAAGCCAATTGTGTATCACTGATATACACATAATGTTAATGCTCATTTTTGGCACATTCATGTGTACCTGTGATACGCATCTGCGTTTAGAGAGTGATGTACCTTACTATAATTTTCATCAACACTGACATCAGAATGGTGTGGGTCACGATATTTACCATCAACTTGACAACAGAACAGAGCAACCGTCCTGTTGCAACTGAAAACCTTTTAATGGCATGCCAAACACAGAAACGAAACATTTAGAATAACATATCTGTCAATGCCACAGTTCTCAATCACTTTGATCATCCGACTCACAGTTCTGGCAAACATAGAGTCCCATGCAGGGCGTGCACTCTTCATGGGACCATCTGCCACAAACAGTGCATGCAATTCATTGTTCCCCAGGCCTACTATTTGCAAAGTCCTCACCACAAACTAAACATGGATAGGCCTCATCCTCCGAACTGGAACTTTCTTCTTTCTTCCGTTTCCTTCTTCCCTTACCCGCACCTTTTCCCTTTGACGACGAGTTTTCCACACCTTTTGCCTTAGACGAGACTTTCACTTTTGTTTTTTTCTTGGCAACTGCTTCCCTTAGACTCCTTTTGAATGGCGAAGCAGTCAGAAGTTGTGCAGATTCTGCTTTTCTTGTTCTTTTTCTGCTCTTTGTCGCCTTTGGAGAAGCACACAGCTGTTCAAGAATCAAATGAGCCGAAGTATTCGCTGTGGAAGGTGGTGGCGCGGACGTGGACGAGACAGCAAAAGGTGGCTCCGACATGGACTGGAAAGGAAGTTTAATAAATAATAAATAATAAAATAACAAATAATTTTCTTTAAAAAGTGTCTATTTACAGGCCCAAAGATGAATATTTTAGGAAACTTACCGCTGGAATGACTGGCTCGGGTCTCAAATATTCTTGTATTAGGTTACAAGCAATGATAGAAAAAATTAGACGGCATATGCCGTTGAACCGGTGATCTTTTATGGTTTGTTTTAGCCATAGCGTGTTTTGTCACGGATGGACAGACAGAGGGATGTATGGACGGATGTACTAACCACAGGCTCCAATGGAGGGATGGATGGATGGACGGGTGGACTAACAAAGGGTCCTATGGGGTAGGGTAAATGTAATGATGGTAACATGTATAGAAGCATCCTGTGAAGTTTCATTGTGATTGGATGACCCCTTGATGACTTAAATGTCAATTGAAAACACCTACCATTTTGGGGTTTGGTCATGGAGGGACGGGGATGAATGGATGGATGGATGGATGGATGGACAGACGGATGGACTAACAAAGGATCCTATGGTATAGGGTGAATGTAATGATGGCATAGAAGCATCCTGTGAAGTTTTATTGTGATCGGATAACCCCTTGCTGACTAACATGCCAATTTTTAAAAAAGACTTAACATTTTGAGGGTTTGGTCACGGACGGCCTAACAGCCGGACGGACTAACAAAGGCTCATATAGAGCTGCTCACTGATCGCGGTCGTGGCTAATGAAAACTGATGCTAGAAAACTTGCCGCCGTGGGGACAGCACTTGGTGGTGCGGACGTTGTTGGTAGAGAAGTTGGTACGAACGGTGTTGGGACAGCTGAGTGTGTCGCAGACGTGGATGGAACATCAGGGGGCGTCGTGTGCGCAGGCAGGGCATCAGGAGGCATCGAGGAGGTCATCAGAACAGCTGGCTGTGTCGCTAGCGGTATGGGGAGACCAGAAGTTGGTACGAACGGTGTCGGGACAGCTGAGCGTGTCGCAGATGTGGATGGAACATCAGGGGGCGTCGTGGGCGCAGGCATGGCATCAGGAGGCATCGAGGAGGTCGTCAGAATAGCTGGCTGTGTCGTTAATGGTATGCGGAGACCAGAAGTTGGTACGAACGGTGTCGGGACAGCTGAGCGTGTCGCAGATGTGAATGGAACATCAGGGGGCATCGTGGGTTCAGGCGGGGCATCTGTAGATATCGCTGACATTATTGGGAAAGCTGGGTCCGGTTGAACTGTGACCTGTGATGGAGCAAAATCCGTTTCGGTAAATATTGTGTCATCGTAAGGCCAAAGACCACATGCCGCAAATCCAGTCATGGCAACAGCTACATTTGCTGATCTAGTAAATGCCTGACCAAATATACCGGCAACATTAAAAAACATTATTCTCTGTGCGGGATGAGATACCATCCAAGTGTCCGCTGCAGCATTGTACGCCGCCTTTAATGGCTTGAAGAATGTTCTGTCGCACGGTTGCATTCGGTGGGTGCAATGTGGGGGCAAGGTGAGCATGTGAATTCCGTTTTTGGAGGCGAAGTCAACTGCCTGGATCGTTTTGTGGCTGTGGTGTCCGTCGAGAAGGAGGATGTGTGAATTCTCCTTCGATGGTCTTGCGTGCATCACAAAGTGCTTGAGCCATTTCATAAACTGGTCGGCGTCAGACCAGCCATTGTCGCTACATGAACCAAGGGATTTGGGTGGTGCTCCGTTCATCGTAGCTGGAGGAAGACGCTTCCTGGGTAAATTAAGCATGGGAGGAATAAAATGTCCTGCTGCGTTAAATGCGCAAATGGCTGTCACGTTTTTACCCCTCTCAGCGCTTGTTATCTTTCTCACTGTCTTTTTCCCTTTTTCAGCGAGGATTTTTGTCGGTCGCTGGACGCAGGACAACCCAGTCTCGTCCTTATTCCAAATCCTGCTGGCGCTGTAGTTGGATGATTAAAGGAGGGTTTTGTAGCAGGAGAAAAATCTCTCCACTTGTGACCAGTTAAAACCCACAGCTCACAATAAGCTGACGGCTTCCGGTTTCCGAATAATTATCGTTGGGTTTCTCTTCAAGAAACCCGCCAGACAGTCTTTTTCAGCCATTTTGATGACGTGTTAAACCGGTGGGAGAGACCTAGGTGCTTGGCTAACTCAAAAGCCTTTGAGAAATTTATGACAGTTAAACCGAATATCATTGACTCCATTTGCTTTATTTTCTGGCACATAGCCTCTTCGAAATCCGTTGAAAATTCTGGCTTAAAGCGACCAAGAGATATCGTTCCAGGCGCCGCCACTTTGCCATCTCTGTGCCGACGAAGTAGTTCACGTTAAAGAAATCAGTAAGTAAGTCTTTTTAAAGCAGAAAAATGCAGTTATTCTGGACACCAAAGTTGTAAGGTGTGCTTTATTTATATTGAAATAACCATCATTTTTATTTAAAATAATCAAAATGTTCTACTTTTATTAATTTCACAATTGATTACGTGGTGAAAGATTCAATTCTGAAGTGGAATAGTGCAGCTAATGTGTCGAAATTTTATATTCAATCAGCAATATTTCAACTTGTCACAAGTCTTAAATTAATAGCATTGTGTACAGTGCAGCTTTCCGTGACTCCCTTGAGTAGGCTATTCATAGCTTCACACAACCGAACTCTTACCACTCGCTTGGGTGAAGATTACTGTGGGGCTAAAATGGGAGAAATGTTGATTTTCCCTGATTATTTAAATTGCACAACCGCCATTTCCCTCATAATCAAATATGTTTGAGGACAGTACAGAGCTCTTACATATCAAAAAAATGAAATTTGGCCAGGCTGCGCTCATATTCATATAAGAAGACAATTTATGACTATCAGCCTATCTATCCTGTGCTATGGTATGGGCGCACTTACTTTGTTTTCAACTCAAGCCAGATTAGAGGGCAAGCTTCTGATTGGCTGACAGACGCAGTGGCATCATATCAAAACTATGAATATATATTTTAGTCCAATAACAAGTGTAATGCATGAGCAAAGCTGATGGGTAATGAGGTATACTAAATCCACATGATATAAGGTAAAACGCCCATGTTCTCATGGTAAAACGCGCATGTTCTCGGGGTAAAACGTGCATGTTCTCAGGGTAAAACGCGAATGTTCTCGGGGTAAAGCGCCCATAGTGGGCCTTTTACCCATGGGCGTTTTACCCAAATGAAAGCCTTTTTTATTTTACCGTTTGTAGAGAAACGCTTTAGGAATCACATGGCTACAACATGGTAAAGTAGTTGTCCATTAAATACAAATTTTGGTGATATGAAATTATTCCACCAGCTTCGATAATTTGATTTATTATTAGGGCCTACAGCTTACATGTATATTGAAGGTTACAAGCATTGCTAGAAAAAAATGAAAAGTGATGCTAGAAAACTTACCGTTGTGACAAGACAATTCTGCGCGAAAGTAAATATGGCCGACCCAGGTGATGCGTGGGTTGGATGCAAAACTCGGACTTGGTGTGCACAGATTATGACGATACAGGGGCGGGCGTCTTACCCCAGCTGTGCGTCTTACGCCAACCCACGCTACCCGTAGCTCACCTATTTACCAGATTTAGCACCAGATTCAAAGCCTTAATTTGTCCTTTCTACACTCAGATTTTAGGCACATGTTTCAAACCCTATGCATGCATGGATCAATATCTGATGCTTGTTTTTGCTGGATGACATGATTTTATCACTTTTCGTTTTCATCATTTATTAATTATATATTTGGAGCATGCGTTACCGGAATGAGTTCAGATTTTAGCATTTTTGTTCACATTTGTGCTGCTTACAACATAAAGTATCTTTGCTCACATGAGAAAATTTCTCCCCCAAAATTCGCTTTGTGAAATCCGCTCATTAGTGAGATGAGAAAATTTCTCAAATGAGGAATTTTCTCAACAGATTTGTGCTGAGAAAATTTCTCAGCTCAAAAAGCTTTATGAAATCAACCCCTGATCTCACGTATATGAAGTCATAATCAATTACGTCACATTTATGTTGACGTCACAATCATAGCAAGAGCATATTAGAGATTGTAGACCCTCGCCCACAGATCCAGAATTTCAACCGTTCTGGATCCACTTTCTATTAAGCTGATCACGGCCAAAGTCTGAAAATCATGTTTCACCGCAAGTTCCTTCATTATGTTAAAAGTTGAGCCAAATCGGATCAGTAGTTTTTATCTCGCCTTTCACGAAGTGAAAAAGAGATTTGGGGAGATGGGGAAAATGTTGGCGTCGGCGTTGGTGTCCGGTCACGTTAAGCCTTTTTACGTGACATTTGCACCAAAATTATATTGATTTCTAGTTTCCTTTCCCCATACTTTTATCAGGTTTGAATATAGAATATTTTGTGGGTCCAGGGTTATCTGTCTTGGCTGCGTTAAGCTTTTCTCAAACTACATTTACACCCACAAGGGCGTGTGTAATTTGAATAAAACTTCACATATTTGTTCTATACTATGTTTTGAACTACTCCACATCAAAATCAAATCTACTTTCAAATTTTTTCCAGATTTTTTCGCGTTTGTACTTTGATTATTTTAAGGCTTATTTGCAGTTTATATGGCCAGCCATACGTTTTGGCTGTGTTAAGATTTTTTAAACATTTACACACACAAGGGTTTGTCCGATTTGAATAAAACTTCAGAGAGTTGCTCCATACGATCCTTAGTACTAGGCTACATCAAAAAGAAATCGACTTTCAAATCTTTTCAAAGGTTTTTCGTCGTTTAAACTTTGATTATGTGATGGCTTATTTGTATGCAGGTTATATGTCTAGGTTATGGTTTTTGTTGCGTTAAGTTTTTTCAAAACGACATTTACACCCACAAGGGGTTATCCGATTTGAATAAAACTTCCCAGATGTGTTCTGTCCTGTGGTGTGGCCTAATCCACATCAAAAAGAAATAGATTTTGACAATTTTGACATATTTTTAATGGTTTTGGACGTTGATTATCCTGATTTGCATCCATGTTATATGTATTAGGCCCTATGCTGTGGTTAATATTGTTTCAAATGCCAATTCAATAAGCAACGACTTATCCAGTTTGATAAGATGTTGTTATTTGCTCTATAGGCTTCTTAAATGTAGCCTACATCATATTAATGTATTTACTTTTGAAAACGTTTCTTCTTCTTTCAGGCTATTATTTTTGGCCTGATTTGTATCCAGGGTTTACTCATTATGCGTTGGTTAAGCCTTTTAAACATGACATTTGCACCAACAATTTGAATAAAACTTCACAGATGTGTTCTATGCGATGCTTAGGACCTGTCCACATCAAAAGGAAATAGATTTAGAAATATTTTGTCATTTTTACAGGGCTTAGACTTTGCTTATTTTTGGCTGATTTGCATCCAGGTTATGCTTATTAGGCTTTTTCAAATGACAATTTAATCAGCAAAGACTTATTAGTTTAAATAACAGGTTTTGATTTGCTATATAGGCTTCTTAAATGTAGCCTACATCATATTAATGTAGTTGCTTTTTAAAATGTTTCTTCTTTTTTCAGGCTATGAACTTTGCTTATGTTTGGACAATTTGCCTTTCGGTGAGTCTTGGTGTGCCATTAGTCATTGTACTGTAGGTTACTACCCGGCCGCAAGGCTTTATGGTTCAGTCTCCAAGCTATGCTTCTACGAAACCATGCTTGCCCGTTGGGTAGCACCATGGGTATTTTGAATCGTTAAGCGGATTGTCAAATTTCAAAATGAGTCTGTATCCGATGGTCCATCATATCCTGTGATGTACAATTAATATACAGGTAAGCTATCTGCTATCTTCTGATAGCTCTTGTTTTATATATGCACATGGCTTGGACATTATTTTTGCACAAAATATTTAGTCTCGGTCAGAACGGATCCTGTGGCAATATAAGTAGGCGAGATATTTGGTGACTTCTGCTGCCTCTTGTTTTAGATACAGCTCCGGACACAGAGAGGCAGACATGAAGACAGAGAACCACGCATCCATGCACTCGTGCGCTCACGCATGTACTTACGCACGAACACAGACCCGATCCCAATACCCTCTTCAACCTACAGGACGAGGGTAATAACGTTGGCCTATCTAGCTCCGTCATGAAATTCGAAAGGTTCGTCAATTAGGCATATACGAATTGTCTGTCTTTTATAAATTTACAATTTATAAAATGTTCTGTTGGTATTTTGACATAGTTAATTTGATTATACATTTATAGTTATCTTTAAATTTAATTTCTTGGAGTTCAGGTTTCAAGGTTTCAAATCGATTTCAGCACCGTCATAATCCGCTCAGCGAGTGTTTGATGACGTCACAATCATTACGTCGCAAATGGTTCCATATATGGTCATCAAATCTCAATTAGTCCGACACGTTGTATGAATTGTGTCTTTGTAATTCTTTGCTATTTAAGAAAAATGCTGTTGAATATTTTGAAACCAATTCGACTGGGCGTTGTTGCTGCCTTAGGCAGCAACAGCACCCAATCAAATTAGTTTCAAAATATTCAACAGCTTACTTGTGTAGTGTTTCTTTTAATTGATAGTCATGGTGTTCAGAGATCGATCAATCCCAACACGAGCGAGGTGTGGGTGGAGCTTAGCTAGAGATGGGTGGGGCCTAGCTAAAACCGGAAAGGTCTATTAGCAGACAATACGAGCATTGTGCGTTGCGTCTAATTCTTAGGGCATCACCATCTTTAGATTCTGCGCTTGCGTAAACTTTTGGAAAAGTTATAATAATTGTAGTGTTTTCGTGTGTGGTATGTAAAATTTAACATCTAATCATTTCTGTTCTCGCTCCTAATAATTCTGTATTTTGATTGATTGACCTACATACTAGCGTATTCAAAGCCAAACACACTGTGAATCGGCATGTGGGCATACGGGGTGATAATTGTGAAAATGAACTGTTGGAACTGTTTGCCAGATTACGTTTGAGGTTGTTTGTCAGATGTGACAACCAACCCCAATTTATTCATGACTACGTGCAGTTGTGATAATAATAGTATGTCGTGTTTCTACCCCGTCCATCATGTTTACAATGGGTTTCCTGTTTGCCACATTGTATATAGAAAGCTTTTATATGGTATATAGAGTTAGCGCATTATGTTGATGATGCTGATAGTGGTTGCTGATGTTGAACGTAACTAATGATACGAATCCTAACAGTAATCTACTTTATGAGTTCGTTTGCAGTTTCAAAGAGAAACAGAAAAACTGTTAACACCGCCAGATGTAATACTCAGAGCTTTGAAATAAGATAAAAGTAGCACGTGAGGAAGTAACATGGAATACTGGCCTACCATTTATTCATGTTGGATATACACCAAATAGGTAAATCTTTAACACTATTCTCGAAGAACAATTAGTTGAATATCTTACCAAACCATCTACAGTTTATCATGGTCTTTCACATTCAGAAATACGCACCCTTTCCTATCAGATAGCAAAAGCTAATGAGCGGCGTATATAATGCTGAGTAGTTAGGGGCTCTGCTGTACGTTATTGTTCTAGAACAAAAGAATTATTGATTTTTTTTGTTCTAGAACAAAAGGATCAATAATTCTTTTGTTCTTGAACAATGACGTACAGCGGTACGGGTAAATTTACTTCATTCTGTATCTGTATGTTATTGTCTAAGAGAAGAATGGCATACAATATATGTTACTTAAATGATTTGGCGTGAATAGTGTCATAGAATTGATAGAATGGTACTGACAATGGCGTACATCGTTAGGATTTTGATGAATGGCGTGTTAGTTTGGGCGTGGCTTGTAGTAGTTGTACGTCTGCATGTTTATGTGCTAAAACTTTAACCCCTAAAAGTTTGGTATTTAGAGTTTTAAAGGTGGTCGGATAATCGAGGTCTAGGAGGAGGAGGAGGACTTGAATGACTGCGACGTTTCGTCAGTCAGATGTTTATTATGTTTGCCCTGCTAGGTATTGATTAGGTTTTTTAACCCCGCTATGTGCCACTAAACGATAATGTCTATGGATAATAAATCTCTACCAGATGAATATTTTGAAAACGATTTGACCATAGGTTGATGATCGCATAGTCAGGAACAACTTTCGATCAAATCGTTTCCAAAATATTTAGCCATGATGTAGATATAACCCTTGTAATGTCTGTAACAGCTCGGGATCCAATTACTTTGTCTGGTGCAAAATCTATTGATTTTGTTTCACTGCTTTAAGCCACTAAACGTTAATTTATTAGTAAACTATGTAGATGATGAATATTTTGAAAACTATTTGACTGTGTGTTGTTGGTGGCTTAACCAACATCAATTTACGTGCAAATTGTTTTTAAACACTTAATAGGCAATATAGCATTTGCAATAACGTCAGCCAGTTAGATTTTGTCGCTGCTTGATGTCATTGTCTCGTTTACGACAAAATGTTAACATTATGCATCTGAAGGCTATGAATCGTGTGTTTAAGGACTCCTATTAGTTGTGAGTTCCAGAGTACGTTGTCCTTTCACTCTGTATGATATAAAGATTCTTTTTCGCGCATGGTAAAAGTTTAATTTAACCATTCATCAGTGGCACATTAGCCGTGCGAGTGGTCCTTAATCGAGTTACAAACATGACATGTGTTAAGGAATAAGGAAAGAACATTAAAGTACTTATTTGCACCACACATCTCATTCTAAGCGGGGTTTTTTTTTAGAAATATTAAGTATTTCAAAATTAAATATTAAATTTTCTTCTAGTTCACTCACGAGGAGATAGTGTTTTTCTTTTTGTAGTTAGGAATGCGTGCTTCTCTTGACAGTTTTTTGTACAACTTTGAATGGATTAAATACTGCAATTTATACCTTTACATTTTTTTTGTTTGCATTATTGTTCACACTCGTGCACAATTCGTTTCCCAGTTCTTAACTGAGTGGATATATGCACATGTTCCCTCATCAATTACTTGAATATCTTGTTTTGGATTTCACGCTAGAGATTTTGCATATTTATGAAGGGGTGAAATTATGCATCAATATATGTATAAATAATATGCTTTTTTCCTTCATGCACCGCATTGGTCATGTTAACATTAAACATGGACGCTTCAAATGTTTTAAGGTCAGCTTCGCTGATGTTAGACAATGCCTATGATCTCGATGCTATAGTGAGAACTAATATTGGCATTGGTATATTAAGGTATGAAACCACACATGACCACGATGAAAGACGTATCATTATTCACCTCACCGTGGAATAGGCTTCCATGGTGTAAGGGCATCCTACATTTTATCACGTACACTCCCCACAAACACACACACACCTCACACACCAACACACACACACTCACACGTACTGGGCATTCCCTCTCATGCGTAGTGCCACGCGCGTAGCACCACGCATGTGCCCTCTAAGCGTACCCATGTATGTATTCCCTGTTCCCTTCACGTGCGTGCATCTTTTATGCACCCGTATAAATGTGTGCATATGTTGTGTATGTACGAAACATAATTTTGTTTTCTGGTTGGCCCTTAAAAAAGAGGCCTATTTTATTTTATTTTTGCATAGTCGAAAATGTTTAATCTCACACGCGCAGCAATCATAACGAAGTTGATACTTCATATTCAGCCATTTGGTGTAATTACATTAATCCGGTTCCACTAGATATTCTCTCCAGCGGTTCTGGATTTCGCGCATTACCTTTTCAAATGTGTGCCGAACCGGTACTTCGTTATATCTGTTCCACTACATGCATCCACACTTAATCAGTATAGAGCCGATTGTTTTCCAGCAATTGCATAATAAAGATTTGTTTTCCATTTTCCCTTCACAAATTCAAAAGGATGAATGCCTTATGAGTAGCGTGCATTTCGCTTTTATGGCTAAAATATGAATGCTGTCAGTAAAACTAACTTTCCAATCTGAACACACCCTTATTTCGGTCACATATTTTTTTCCACCACTTAAAATTAATATCATCGGATTTCAAAACATAACTATGCAGACAATTGCATGTACAAAATTCGTTTCTTCATGCCATAAATGTTTGATTGGCATTTTTATTACAGAAACTAGAATTGGTACGAGTGACATTAATACACAGGATTCAATTATGGATGAGAACACGTCATACGGTTTCCTGCATTCAGATATTAAAACCCTGCATTTTGACATAGTCAATAATTCATGCGAATACGATTAATTAGCGTATTAATTTTTTATCATTGTGGGGTGCTGTGCGCTCCTAGCATGACATTGTTCATTAGCCATTATCGGAATGCGTTCACATTAAAATATGTTCTTCCACCAGAGTGCATAAAAAAATGGTGATAATTGGGGATGGTGGCTGAGGGGTGATAGAGTTGTAACCTCTTCTCCATTTATATAACATGTAGCATAGGTAGTGTTATTGTTATCAAACTTGAACTGATTTTTTTTTTGTACCACCCCATTATATGCATCATTCGGTACAAAAGCAAATAATACTCTAGTAGGAAGCTGTCCAATAAATATAGTATCTCTATCAATGCTCATAGCAATACGAGGTACTGTAAAAGTCTTACGCACTACCAATTTAATAGGATATTTTGCGATCGTCTGTCTCAGAGTAACCATGTGCACGACTAGCAGATTTGCTGATGGAATAACTTTGCATACAAATAAGTTAGCTGACAATATTCTCAGTTTAGGCCTCACTCCTACTGCAGCCATAATGGCGAAGACATCTTTACTCCACTGTAGACATACTTTTAAATCTACGGAACTGAGCAGGAATCAGTCCTGCAGAAACATATCGCTGTGTATGCACCCCATTAATTGTACTGTTTTACTTGAGCTTGAAATCCTAAGTTAGTATCGGCGATATTATCAAATTTGCCAGCATCATCTATTTTCCACCTGGCAAGTTGTAGATGCGAGGATGCGGCATCGCTCCCATAATTAAGCAATGTTTCAAAGTATGAATGGTAAGCATAATTTTCGTTCGAGTCAAAGACACGTTTTCCATTCAAAAAAACATCCACTTGTGAGAACATCGTATGCATAAGTTTATTCGCAGGCACTATTGTCTCATCCTCCTCGAGTGACCTCTCAACACCATTTTGATCTAGCTTCACTAGCTTAACTTTAATCGAAAGATAAGATTGCGTAAGATCTAAATATCTATCAGCAGACCCACTAACGTAAAACTTGATCGGATCACTATCTGATAAACTCGATACAGGTTGAAACTGTTCCCATTTTGCAGACTCCAATGTTGTCACTATGGGACATGTCTGAAAAATGTCTAATTCGCTCTTCGAGAACTCACATATTAGGCTAAGTTCCATAGTTTATTTTGTTAAATAAATATATGTGTGTATTTTCTCGGTTGTCTATTGCGACCCTTCCTTTTTGGTATCGCATGCATTGACTGAGCATTACCTGCATTATTTCTCTTTTATCGCCTAGGTTGAGGTGGTCTTAAACCACCATGCACTGCTGTTATAGCTTCCGGTATCAAAGACCTGGCAACACCATGCACTCTCGATTTTAATGCTGTTTTAACATTTTTCCCAGCCATTACATCTTAAGCTAGGCCAATTCCCGTGCTAAGAGCTTGTTTACCTACAGATTTAGCTACTCATTTTTTGTGATAGGTATTGCTGAACATAATAGCCCACCTAAAATATTACTGAGTCCATGCCCTGATTGGTATCATGCACCTACAAAAACTGGAATATGTCCATGGCCCGCTTGACTCGCGTATAAATCCACCAGTGTTGGAATGCTCATCTACCTCTCATTCTCCCTCTCATCGCTGTTGTTGTCATCTGAAATGCAGGCAGAGTACACTCGGCGATACTCTGTCCTTGAATGGTACATTGGCACCAGTTCTATCCATTATAAGTATTCCAATAGTATCAATGTAGGTCTTTGACACAGCACAGTATTGAATATCAGGAAACGTCCACTGACATATATCTTTCCCTCCATCCATACTAGAAATGGGTATCACTCTGAGTAGTGGTGCGGAAGTATCACCTACCACACTGTGTGAGACTATGTCACAGTATATATATGCAGTTGGAGGCCTGACCTCATGATTCGAATGAAATGATTCTTTAAAGTCTATAGGTCCTTCGAATCTGATTAAATTTGCTACTTCTCCACCTAATCGTATAGCGTGATCATCTTTAACTGAGAGAGAAACGAGATTCGCGCAATGCAATTAAAAATTGCAACAAAATTTGTGTGTCTAAATCTTGCCTTGCTCTCTATTTGACCATTTAGATAGTCTACCATATTTTTCACTACATAGTACCCTTTAGGCACAGTGATAAATAATTTTGTGCATGTTTTCCCTGATCACCCGCTTGATCATTTTGTGCCCGGTTTACCTGATCAGCAGGGTGAGGATTACCGAGGCCATCTTTTAAAACTAGCGTATACGGCATTGTCTTTGTCTTTTCTATTTCCACTGCACTATCACCATCTTTCTGAATTTCTTCTTCTGGTTCACCATCGTCTTTCTTCTTCTTCCTCTTTATTTTCCTCTTAGTAAATACATATATTTGTACAAAACTTTCCTTTGAAATAGTAAGCCAACTCCTCGGATATAGTACACTCGACAGGCTCACTTCCCATTCGACATTTAATGTTAATGGAGTTTGCAGGAGAGTGCTAAACTCTGCTATCTTATTGTCTGGAAAGAACTGCATACTACCATTGCTCAGAAGGGTTACGTAAAACTGATCCTCATTCATTCTGACTTGAATTACATATATGTCCGTCTTTATGCATGGACTAGGCAATATATACCCTAGACATCCATTTAAAAGCGATATCTATATACCTGATTGATGATTTTGTATACTCAGATTCATGATACACGTAATGAGTATGATATAAATTATTATAACTTGAGCTAGGTATACTATTTCTTCTTTCGGTACTCTTGAACCGATCATTCGCCACATGCTCTGATTTGACCTTCTCTCTATATATTCATCCATTGTTAATGATGTATAGTACTGAGTTCAGCAACCCATGTGTTAAACTAAGCTGGGTAAATGAACCACTTTACCAGATACTTGCGTTTTCCCTTCTTATTTTTTCTACTTTTAAGTATTCTTTCCACAGCATACTCTTTATCAGTTTCTTCTATCACTTCCTGTATCTCATCATGATAAAAAGGACCAATAATCGGATCGCCTGCATAGTCTTCCAATTTCTATAAGTATGGATATTTATCTGTAAGTACCTCGCATACCTTAAACAATTTGCAACTCCACTGCCCAAGATATGCTTTTTCAAATGGCAGTTTAGCTTGAGATTTTCTAACATGATCACTTTGAGTAGGGCTGTTTTTAGATTTGCGTGTTTCTTCGGCTTCTTACCATATATATATATATTTCTTCATGCAATTAACTCAGTATTACAGTCGACTTCCGAAGGTGGAATGCGCATACTGGTATGTGTGGTGTTATTGTATGCTGTGACTAAACTAGGTAATACATCAATATACTTTCGTGTATTCTTATGCGTCATGTATCTGTATATACACCTGTGCAAAAGTTAAGCACCACCCTATTTTTACGCACATGCGAGGGTATATTCATGTGCTATGAAGAAAGCAATAGCATAAACATTTATGTACCCATCCATCTTAGTGCAAGAGGTAATAATGCAACTAGAGGACTGCTGATTATGATGGTGGGGAAACACTGTATGTTTTTGTTTGAACTTGAAAACGAGGCCTGAATATGGTTACGTTGACACAACTGACAACTATTGCCCTACAGTTGACACACGTGGCTAGATTGTCATTAATGGTGTCTGAAAACGAAGTTTAACATCTGTGCACGAGTTTGAGACTGTCATTATTAATACCGGGTATATCCACCTTGTGCCTGGATGATGGCCTGGACACGACGTCTCATGCTGGTCACCAACCGACTGATACGCCATTGTGGTATTCGTTGCCATTCAAGATGGAGTGCGTCTGTTAATTCCTGTAGGTTCTGCACAGGAGGATCCCTCCTTCTCACCATGTTTCCCAGAATGTCCCAGATATGCTCAATAGGGTTCATGTCAGGGCTCCTTGCTGGCCATGGTAGGGTTTCGATGGCATTCTGGCGGAGGTATTCATGCACAGCTCTAGCACGATGTGGTCGGGCGTTGTCATCCATGAATATAGGGTGGGTTCCAGGTGCATGATTTACAAAATGAGGGACCACAACTCTATCCAGTATGGAATCTTGATATCTTTGTCCATTTAGTGTTCCAGGTACAGTCAACAGAGCCAGCTTACAATCAAATGAGATGCACCCCCATATCATAACGGAACCTCCACCAAATGGAACTTCTTCCATGATGTTACGTTGGTCGTACGCCGTGCGTCTGGACCTCCATACACGAGTTTGACCATCTGTGGCATGAAGCAGGAACCGACTTTCATCGGACCAGTGTACCCGTCTCCAGGATCTCATGTTCCAGTGTCTTCTTTCGTTGCACCACCTCAGACGCTCCTCTTTGTGGTGTGCAGTGAGGAGAGGACGTCTGACAGGTCTCCTAGCTTTCATGCCAGCAGCATACAGTCTCCTTTTGACGGTAGACATTGACACTCTATTGCGCGTTTCCCATTGCTGGCTGAGCACTCTGCTGTTGGTGAATGGAGATCTCCTAACAAGGCGTACTAGGGCTCGATCATCACGGGCAGTAGTCTTCTTCGGTCTTCCAGATCTAGGCCTGTACTTCACCTCGTTAGTTTGCCCATGTTTTGCAATCAAACGACTGATTACAGTATGGTTAATGTTCAGCTGTCTGCCAATCTCTCTGCATGACATACCAGTGGTATGCATGCCTATGATTTGCCATTTCACACGATCACTTAACCTTCGTCTTGCCATAGCGGTTCACAATCATGAGCTAATTCTGTCTGTACAAATAATCCACGGTCATGAACACAAAATTCCTAATCTTGTCGCCTAAATCTGCATGTAATGTTCTACACCTCAAACTGGACTTTTACATAACTGAACACGTGTGCTGTTTCCCGCCACGCACGGACATCAAGCGGCGTGAAGTCATGCATGCATGTGCATTTCGTACTTGGAATTATGTCAGCTAACGCGGGGACAAAAAGTATGGCAGCCTAGTTGTACCATCATGTTTCTACATTCTATTGTTTTTGCTGGTGCTTAACTTTTGCACAGGTGTATATATGTCCCTTCAGCGTGTGTTGAAAACGCTCCACCATTGCTGCTTTTGTTTCATTTTGGGAAGTGTAGAAATGTAGTCCATTATCTTTCAACTACTTCTTCATTACATGGTTTACGAACTCACCCCTTTTGTCTGTTTGAATAGTGTGTGGGCCGTGCTTAGTACGTTCCAGTAATGTTACAACCCTTTCTTGACAGCTGAAGACGTTTTACTAAAAAGACTTTCCACCAATGTGTATTTTGAAAGGGCATCAACTATGCATAGCAAATATAACACGTTGTTGTTCTCTTTTGCCAGCATTCCCATCGAGCATAGATCTGCCTGCCATAGTTCAGTGACAGCTGAAACTCGTTTTTTCGCCTGTCAAACTTTGTTTTCCACGGTCTGTGTAGCGTATATACTTCTTGGCGTTTTAGCCACTCGTCGATATAGTCACGTGGTATTTTACCTTTGAATGCATCACATAGCTTTTCTTTCCCACCAAAAGATGCAAAATGTTTCGGATTGAAATATACTTTTGCCAATTAACATCATTCATTACTTATCTAAATTTACCCACACTGGAGTTGAATGTCCCTTTTTCTTCCTTCTGCCTGCTAGAGAACTCTTTCTATGTATTCTTTTACTCATGGGCGAAGGTGTGTACTCATTGACGCTATCATCCTTTTCTGTGCCATTATATATCTGTCTCAATGTTTTCTCTTTGACTACAAATCTACGTTGTAGGGTTAGGTCACATAGCAAATTAAGAAACTTTCCCTCGACATGATTGCGCATACCAGTCATAAGAGGTTTTCACCCATGCGCTACTACGTTTGTAAGCAGGTCAAGTATATTACTTTTTGGGGGAAACATACCCTTTATTGTCACTTCGCCCAGCTCATTATCGTTAGAACGTTCAGGAACTGTACGTAAAATATCAATTACTCCACTGGCTTTTGTCTTGTATGTTTTCAGTATCCCCCTTATCATACATTCAAGTATGTGTGTGGGCAGCACACCGTAGCTAGTTATGGATTGCAGAGGCGGTGGTTGATATTGTTGTCCTTGCGTTTGCTGATAGTAGTGCCTATATGTATCCAATACCTGCAAATATGATGTCGTCTTTTCATTCTCAGTCAGATCGCATCTAGCTAATATATTGGATATCTCGTTGCCAAGACTAATAGCTTTACGTATCGATGGATCTGTCTGTGGCAATGATATTTTACTCTGTTCATTTAAATTACCTACCAATTCATGAGGAACTAGCGCCATTTTTCGTGTATGTTCCATCTTTTCACATGAACAGTTGACCAATTCATGGAGCTAGCATACCGATCACTGCTGGTAATAAGGCTCCTAAAAATCCACTTGTTTGTAGCAATTTTCTTTTACGTGCATATGGCACTCCACGGCTACTCAGTGTTCGCATTTTCCCTCTATATTTACTCAACTGCTTGTATCGCAATTTAGTGAGATGAACATTCCCACATAATACGTTTAGGCATGATTCACATAGTACATCCACCAATTCGTTCGAACACTGTTTGATTACATCATTTCTGATCTTAGGCTTTACTTTAGCCAAATATTGAAGCATAGGTAAATGGCGTTCCATTTTACGTGATGCCATTTTTCTTAGGTATGTAAACATAACAGCCTCCCTTTGGATGAACAGATGAATGTAGTCTGATATTGTCAGGTGTTGACTGTTTCAAATCTAGGAGTAGATATGAGTGAGTTGTGCATGTTGCATCCTTATTTAATTCGATCAAATACTTTGTATTGCCTGGGTACATCTGATTAGATAAAGAACGAATAGAGGATGCATTACGTGGATTTGTAAAAAATACCATGTAGTGGCAGTTAACTGATAAGTCGCGCTGATTGTGCGACTTGTGAAACAGATTTTACTCTACAAATATGATGCTACAATTCTCATGGTAAGAATGTTTTGTAAATAGATCGGCCACATTCTCATCGCATTTATTCATCAAATCGCCGAGTATCACCAATGTTCTGCAACTTCTGTCTAGTTCAACATTCACACCCTCTCTAAATTCAATTTCTTTCACTAAATCATTATACCCATCTTGCTATGCACCATAGCAGTGCACAATCCTCTGTGGAGCTTGAGTAATGGCAGAGGGATCTCTAATTAGAGCTTTTATCATCTCAGTTTTACCGCACTGTGTTGGCCCACAGACAATCATAGTAAATGGGTGATGTAACGACGTATTGCAGTCAAGAGATGTCGCCATTGCATCGGTATGCGCATGCATGTATATACCTTAGTTGAAACAGAACGTATGCAAACCATCACTATGGCAGCATAACTCTATGATGTACTATGTAGTTACTCTTCTGCGAATACTTTATCAATGCTTACTGGATAGCGTACATTAAGTATATAATTGTAACGTCAGATACTCAGGTTGTAACTTAAGAGAAATGCTATGAACATTTAAGTGTATGATTGTGACATCGTAACGTAGGAGAAATTCTATGAACATTTAAGTGTATGTTTGTGATGTCATATACTCGCTTCGTATCTTAGGAGAAATGCTATGAATAAAAACATATATAATAAAAGATTTTGACGTCATAAATTAGAATAAAATATAGCGACGTTTGAGAAAATAGATCATGAGATTGTATACTTGCGCAATGAAGAAGAACAAATCCATGTCATCTTTAAATAGTTATGAAATAAACGCCATATTCTGCGAATATTTGCCATGAAATTAAACAAAACCGTATAATGGTGTTTTTTAAATATGCGGAGCGCTCATAATGAAATGCGTTGTTCTTTGTCAGCATCATTCTATATCAATCCTTCACCTGTCCCATTCTTCTCTAAAGAATAGAAGAGTAATGGCATGTGCCGACAAGTGCCTCAATCAAGTGAAAAAGTGGGCATACCAGCATGTGCAGATGAGACGGGGTAGGGAATGGCAAGTTGCTAGCGATAGATAACGAGAGAGAGAGAGAGAGAGAGAGAGAGAGAGAGAGAGAGAGAGAGAGAGAGAGAGAGAGAGTGAGGTGCTAGTACACAACAAGCAAAATCCGATTTTAAAACTTTTTATTAATACTGACATCAATAATAATAAGACACATATCATTACAAAGATACGATTTTATGAAATAAAAACAATTAATTAGGTGGCGTCTTTTAAAACGTCATATAAAATCAATTAAGTAGGTGGGACCTTTAAAGGTATGAATTTATTTAAAATTGACTGTGTTTTAATGCATAAAATGTACGGTTAATTTTAAATAAAAAACAGCCAAATAAGGTTCCATCTTCTTAATTATGTTTTTGAATTGATACTATTATTGCAGGTATATAACGTATAAGCAGCTACTGTATTAATACGTGCATAGAGAAAATATTAATTGTAGTTGTGTTGATGACATCCGTTTTTCATATATTACATCCACAATGTACCTATACCATTCCATCATACACATGTTGTACAGTTCAGTACAATGTTCATATATATCATGATGGATGGCAAGTTGAGAACAATATTCAGCTTCGTCCATTTCTAACATTGCTGCTTCATTATACAGTTAAAAATTGTCAATGGGATTAAAGTTTGCATCAATACCTAAACAAGAATGTTCACCTCGACTCTGATAATTTACTAGACATCCATAACAATCCCGCACAGCCATCTATTGCATCTTCTCACACAGCATGAATACGAATAATTTCTGGCTGATCTTTTGCACATGATCCATAGGACAATAATGGTGTGACTTACACATAGGTTTACAATGCTGACACAGTTTGTCAGTATTATACACAAGTTCATCATCGGCGAGATTTAGTTCATCATCATCATCGCTAAAAAAAATTCATCACAGTATTTAGCATCTGAAGTAAACGATCCATGATTAGACATCTCTACGGAATCGCTAGTGGGTGGAATGCCACTCATGTTCTCTTTTATTTTTTCACACCGTAAAAGCACTGAGGCATCACGCTAAACAGTGTGTCCCCGCCCACGTCAGGAGGCACATAAAAGTTAGGTAATATTGCCAGCAAATTACTCGCATGCTGTTTCAATAATTCCCACTTATCGTCTTGGAGCTATAAACCACAATGTGTGGGACGTGGTTCTACATCAGAGCAGAAAAAGTAAGGTATGTCAATACACAAAAATTCGTCACAGATAGAAATGCGAACAGAATTGTCTAATGAATATGTAAATAGTATGCCTTCTTTTTTGCGCGCACGTTTTACCACGTATTCAAGATCAGGTATGATTTGTAACAGCTGTTTAAACACTACTATGCTGAGACATAAACTGCGTTTAGTAGGATAACCATCAGGATGAAACTGACATGGATTGATGCACCACTTTTCACCAAAACATATTGTTCATGCCTTTCATGAATTACCAAGATCGCACCAAAATGTTGAGTGCTTTAAATATTTAAAGCAATGATCAGACACCATTATGGAGAACACATAATCATACCGGGAAACTGCGGTATTTATAACTCGTTAGTGACAATAATGTACACCCGCATATATCTTGAACACCACCTGGCGAACAATACTGTACACACACTATGACGTACCGAAATTTCCTCAATCGATGGTGTACAGAGGCACATGTCTGTTACAATGGTGTGCATAGTCGTGCTTAATCTGAACATATGGCACGCGTTTGTTCGATCAATAACGAACATATACACATGGGACGAACAATGTCACACCTTCTACTGCTCAATGCGCACTTTATGAGCAATAACTCTGACTACTAACTTTTAACCATTATTCTCAGTGAACCTCAGTACACTAAAGTCAATGGGTATTATCGTGGATACACAAAATATTTTGAAAACTATCTGTCTGTAAGTTCATGGCGGTTAAGCTGCTATCAACTTTCAGTCAAAATATTTGTGTGTGTGCGGTAATATAAGACCTAAAATATGATGTGAGCGATAACTAATCATATGTAAAGTTATAAATGAGAAAGGCAACGATTAGTGTAACAATAATACTCGTAACCAATATACTATGTCTATCCCATATTCGGTTAATAAATCCTTGCTAATTTGAGACATGAGTATAATTATTCCCGCAATAATTATACCATCTCTTAAAGCGAACTGCATGCTCTCATAAACAATGTGCACATCTTACCCTTATCAGCATTACACAGAAAGCGGCATATGCTATCATAGTGCGGGCGATGAGTGTGGCTTCAGCTTCGGCATCTATGGATAACCCTGACATTGTTTTTGAACTGACTGATAAAGTACAATGTTGCTATGTATGTTTATACTACGCTAGTGTAACCATATGGTAATGAAGATAAATCACCCAGTTTCAAAATTCGTTTTTTGAAGACGAGTCTGAAAATCTTACTGCTATTGACTGAAAGAATTCTAAATTGAGACATGCATGTGATCTTAGATGGGTAGCTTAGTAGTATGCTATTACCATACGTAATTTCACCATCGTTTATAATCTGTTCGATGGATTTTTTCATTGTATCAAAATTAACTTGTTTCAATTGTTCAGTACCCAGTGTTAAGCCATTAACCTTCGCTACCTTTTAACAATCAATGGATCATCATGATGCTTCTTATCAAAACTATAGCTTTTTGGATCGAGTGTGCAAAACTTGTTAACTCGTAGTCGGAGGGGATTTCACTCATCCAAGAACCTAGATACACACTTCTTTCTTGAATGGTTGGCTCACCCTCACGGGTATTAAATACCACTGAATCCGTATCATGATAGACAGTGCAGCAACCGAGTAAAGACAAAACTTCATACAGTTTTATTCGTCATGAAAGATGCAAGAATACAGTTGGTATTTAATGTTGACTCGACGTACTCATCATTGACTGAATAGGAAGCCAATAGACAACTATCGTTCATGAATGTAATGGAACATACAGTTTTACTTTTATCATTCAGAAGGGAGAGAAGACATTTAGGTGTTGATATCATGCTATTCTTAATATGATCATGAAGAGAAAATCGTCCCCACAAAATATTCAAACAGGATTTAGCAACCTTGCACAAACCCGGGTTATTCGATATTTTTGCAGGATCGAGCTGTATTCCTTCATGTTTATAATAGTTAGCCACGTAATTCGCCTTTTCACTCTGACTAGTGACACAATCAGGATAACCGCTACTTTCCTGTTTAATTTTCAAAAAGTGGTTGATGTATTCTAAAAATATCCCTTTGTCACCATGCTGCTCATATTTCAATGACGCATGATAATGCCAAACTTCACGCATTTTTAATGACATAACCGCAGCGTATAGCTAGCTGTAACTCTGGAGTAGTCCATGCTCCACATAAACTGCGCTGTGCTTCCATATGGTCACATGCTGTAGATTGTTCATTTTTTGCACATTCGGCGCATAGTACAAACATAAGACATGAATTGATTCTAGCAGGTATCACAGGAAAGTATAAATCACAAGGTGAAAGGACTGCATTTAATAAGACCAAAGAAGGCATGCACTGTCTTATCACTCAAGTCATTGCCTCTTAGTACCATATATGACCCTTTTGGAAAATGACATTGTTTCATCACTGACAGATACATGGAAATGCAGTCTAAATATTCGAGCTTGATATGATCATCCACTTCCATAAATAAATGAATTGTGGACGTACGTCCACCGAATAGTGCTTCACATGGGGATATTGGGTGGACTAAGTCCAATTCGGTGATAAAATCATTTAGTACAGTGGAATCAGCGACTTGTTTCTTAAAGTCGCATTCCCACATAATTCTCACCATATATCTATGTGATTCAAATAAAGAAATGCGGAATTGAAGCACAGAATATACTTCTTTATATGTCTGATCACCATATGGTGTGTATGTCATATCACGCTTATCACCGCAACAATCATGCCCATGAAATTTGCATCCTAAAAACTTGAAAATGGTATTTTCAGTTGCATCAATTCCATATACATAATGTCCGCATATTTTCTGTTCACCCCCATTTAGCGCATGCATGATTTGCCGACCCTCGCATCGACTGACCCATTCCATCCATTCTATGCCCAACACGCTTTAAGCGCATTTTGCTCTTAGTGAGAAATCAGGTAATGTCTGTATGCTATCATGTCGAAGCCATAAAGCGCAATAGGCTGCATTACATGCACCCGCTAGTGTTATCCCTGTCACAAATGGATTTTGTCCATGCGTCGATTCAGAAAATAAAGTCTTAAATCTAGACATGGCTAAACGTAAGACGGTTACGTCATCATTACAATATTCGATGAGATTTTTATCGACGTCGTAGTGCTCGTGTCTAGATATCTGTTCATCGTACCAGCGATCAAATTCAATCAATTCATTCACATTCATATTTTGTGGACAAATTATCTCCCTCTTGGGAAAGGGTATTACCGTACCACAATATTGAGGCATGTTGAGCTGATGGAGAAATGTTCCCTTACGTACAGAAAGATTAAAAGAAACACCCACCTTACGTAATGAAAGAGAAAAAAAGTTAATGGAATCGATAAAACATATATTACTTATGTCAAATGAGAGAACTGTATGACCACACATGGCAATATGTGTAGGCTTAAGATGTAGGTTAGTGGTTTTGCAAATGCATTGAATGAGTGAAAGAGAATTATAGGTGCGAGCGCTGTGTGATCACTAGTGTATGATACATTACACTGCATACAGTGATTACATACCATAATAAATGCAGTGATAGACGTGATCAAGAATATATGATTATCGCATTCGGAATGCATAAGATTGATACATGGTAACTCTGGAAAGCGCTACTGAATAGGCGTTCATGTGCTGACTCTGAGTAGACTTGAATGATTGCGAAAATGTTCCTGAAATTTATACTAATCAGTACTATTAATTTCACGTTCAGGAATACAGCAAGCTGTATGATACTCATGTGCCATATGCATCAAATATGTTTTATTACATACCATTCATGTGTAGAAATTAGTTTGTTCATTTTCTCAATAAATTTTATTCCTAAAAATATTCATGCCGCGAAACAGAATGGATATTCAGTGCAAACGGGTATAATACATTTTTAATACAGATGTACACATCTATATCAGACGAATGTAAATTTAATAAATTTAAATGTCTAGCATCGGATGAACCTTGGAGAATATCATTTCACCCACCTGAGTAGTAGTCCTCTACGTGAAAAACGTGAAATTCAAATCCATCTGATAACCTACAATCAGTGTTTGCCTGAATGACTTTCTCCACTGATTCTAAAATTACATCAGGTGTAATTTCATTGAATTGCCTAAAATCCATGGTTATTGGCATTGCCAAAGAAGGTGATTCTCACGTGGTCATTCAGCTTTACATCACTATATTCACTATACATATCAAGCAAAGAGTGAAAGGCACCAGACACGAACTCAGAATGAGTAAGTGGTGTATCAGCTATAGGATAGCCATTAAAAGATACCTTATATTCAGTACCTTCGATATGATACTTTTTACTCTGTTATTTGTGCACAGTCTCCAAAGATATATAGTCAGCATAATCAAATACTGAACCTCCCATTTGAGGGTGCTCACAGTGAACGCATTGCAAATAATGATTAAGAAGGTCTTCGGTAAGCGCTATATTCTCCGATATACTGTGAGTAATTTCATCGACGATGAGACTAAATTCATCTACCATATGTTTTGCATGTGTGTCAATAAGAGTTTGTTGAGTAGGAACGATTACATCACGATAAGCAGAATCATTAGGAAGGGGAGCTAAATCCAGAGCTAGGTCATTAGGAGAAGGAACTGGCGCCATGTCAAATAAATGTAGGTCGTGTGTATGTCCATCACGTACATCGCATGAAACAGAATGCATAGGTTCGATTATGTCATAATCATAAAGATTATGAGGATAATTGAAAAATGCTGATGATGATGATGATGATGATGATGGTACGGTACTCATATGAGGAATAGATAGTTCAGTTCGTGTATGAGCTGCTAGATCATGGGTAGAAACAGGTTGTGTAGGTTTGATTATGTCATAATCAATAACATACTGTGGATAATTGCTAAAGAATAACACGGTACTCCTATCGGGAATAAATAGTTCAGGAATTAAGTCTTCAATGTCATGAGTAGGCAGATCTACAGTGTTATCATCCGTAAAATTTAAGTTACGTTCATGTTCTGCTCTATCAACGAATACCACAGACGTCATACATGGGAATACATCTATTCCATAATCATAAAAATGATCTGGATAATTGAATACCGGTGTATCGGTATTCATAATCGTCAGTTCAGGAATGACTTCACGGTAATCAGTTACCAGTACAGAGTTGTCATCGCTATGATTTTCGTTACATAACGCAATGTCATTACGCTCATCAGACACACACCGTTGAGGAATTGTATCGTCGGGATGATAAAACATAGCATCGAATAATGTAAGGTTATCAGCTTGTTCATCAGTTAACGAGGGTAGATTTACATTTAATCCAGAGACATCAGAGTCATGCATCTGACACAAAATCGCATTAACCGCATTTTCACATCACTAACTCTGTCACTTAAATTAGCAACTGTTTTGTAAGGAAATAACACAAGATGTCTTTAACATACACTTATTTACTTCTCGTTAATAAAATATTTTTTAATTTATTCTTTTAAAATCTACACTCAATATGTAAATATTAAGAAAGTTAAAAGAACAAATATTATACGTCAGAGAACTGACAATTAACAGGTGAATAAAGGCGCGTTCTATTCAAATACCCTCACATGCAGAGAAAAAATACGTGCAAGGGAGAGTTCGCCCGTGCTAGCATACCTCATCCCTCCTCCTCCTCCTCCTCCTCCTCCTCCTCATCATCATCATCAATCTCGATTATGCGATCAGGGCGCACAGCTAGTTTAAAACGTAAAATATCAAACTATTAGAGGTTAAAATTTTAGCACATAAACACGCAGACGTACAACTACTACAAGCCACGCCCAAACTAACACGCCATTCATCAAAATTCTAACGCTGTATGCCATTGTCAGTAACATTCTATCAATTTTACGACGCTATTCACGCCAAATCATTTAAATAACATATATATGCACATAATTGAATTCTACCACTGTACGTCATTGTTCTTTCTGTCACCTGTGCGCCATCTTCTCTTAGACAATAACGTACAGAGACAGAATGAACTAAATTTACCAGTACCACTGTACGTCATTGTTCGAGAACAAAAGAGTTATTGATCCTTTTGTTCTAGAACAAACGAATCAATAATTACTTTGTTCTAGAGCAATAACTTACAGCAGAGCCCCTAACTACTTTGCTGATGGTTAGACGTTGAACAAGTGAGTGCTAAGTGGTTTACACCTCTCTTTGAAACAGCACCCGACTTTGTAAAAAAAACTTTACCACTACTACTGACGATCCTTCATCTGGAACCAGTCTGAATATGACACCCACTGAAGAAATTTCAACACCTAAACCTAGTAGAACAATGCAAACCAGTGGTGAAACATACGCTAGAGAAAAAGATCCAAATACACATGGGAATTTATGACTACTAAGAGGAACTGGTCCTCCTAAAATTGCAAAACTCCAAAGCAATCGAACATGCAGATATGACAATTAAGATGGTATTTGAGGAGCGAAAGCAAAAACGTACAACCCTCAACTCCCCCACCCCCTATAGGGTCTCAAAGAAGGAAGCGCTCACAAAGTGTTGCACCTGCCGAGATAAAAACATTAAAGAAGGCAGTGCGTGCGTGCCTGCGCGCGTGCCCGCGTGCGTGCGTGTGTGTGTGCACGCGTGCGTTTGTGTGTATATGTGACTGCGTGTGTGCATGTTTGGGGCGGGTGAGTGTGCTGGGGTGGTGGTGGTGGTGGTGGTGGTGTGTGCGTGCGTGCGTGCGTGCGTGCGTGCGTGTGTGCGTGCGTGCGTGCGTGCGTGCGTTCGTGCGTGCGTGCGTGCGTGCGTGTGTGCGTGTGTGTGCGTGTGCACGTGTGCGTGTCTGTGCGTGCGTGTGTGCGTGCGCGTGCGTGCGTGCGTGTGTGAGTGCGTGTGTGGTGAGTGTGTGCGTGCGTGCGTACATGTGTGGTCGTGCGTTTATGTGTGATCCTACTCAACCAGCATGTCAAAAGTTTGGACCCGTGTGTCGCGTGTAAACTGTGGGTTCACGAGGTTTGTAAGCCGACTCCAAGACAGCGAATGTGTATCTTCTATAATTGTGACCGAAAGAACGCTGATAGTGAATAGGAGATCAGTTGGTTTGATATCAGCTGTAATCATATTTGCTTGTGTGTGTTATTATAATTGTATTTTAGATAATCGTAGTTGGCATGACAGAATACAATTCAACCCATTATTATGAAAGAGACGTAAACTATTACTTTATCTTCTACCATAAAATCACGTGACAATCAACCCCCATATGCTGTGACTACCAACCCATATTGCGGATTGGTTATCTTAGACGAGAGCCGCTTTTGTACGCACCAAATAATATACATTTACACTAATAACTTAAATACTTGATTGAGACTGGTAGCCAATTTTGCCAATTATTTGCTTCCAATGCAGTATAAAGTGTGACAACCAACCCCGGTCTCCCTTACAAAGTGGGCGGAGCTTAGCTAGAATTGGGCGTGGCTTAGCGAGAAATGAATCCCTCAATAATATTAGTTTGTCGTCTCCTCTGCAAGAGCGCTATATATTCTTAGAACACGCGCTCGGGATTCTCGCCATGGAAGCAGAAATCGAGGCATATGGCCTAATACTGGCGGCGGCGGTGTCTGTCTTTGTTTTTGGGGTTAAGGTTTTCAAATCAACTAATTTTTCAACAATGGTGCATCTGATTTCAATGAAACGTTACAGAAGTGATCTATACTATACATTGATGCAATCTGCTTGACAACGGATTTTAATTGTGGGGGAGTTTAACAAATTTGTTCACGGTTTTGGATTTAGAATTAGTTAACCAGGTTTTTATATCACCTGATTATTCAACAACGGTTCATCAGATGTCAATGAAAATTTACAGATGTGTTCTACGACACGCGGGTAAATTGCTACATTCGTAGGATAACAGGTCTATCTCATTTTGATTGTAACGTCAGTTAACTAACTAGTGTAATATTTGATTATGACGTCAGATACTTGAGTGACAGATTGGATTACTCCATTGTGAAGGCTGACTATTGATTCAGGTGTACGAACTCCTGCTGACCCTAACGGAATGATTCCAAGTTCAATGACGAGACACAGACCCAGCCATTCTCATTTCCTTGACGCTGTCGCCCAATGTGAGGGCGATGCGAGTTAATCAATGCAGTTGCAGATACAGACAAAATAAGTTTCGCTCTCACATTTTAGCATAATTTGAAAACATATCTAGGTACATTATATTGGTGGTATAGAATGAAATGCTATTTTCTCCATCCTGCCATCTTAACAATATTGCGGACATCTTTGGAAACTATGAGCAGCTCAGTAAGTTGACATTAGATGCTTGCAAAGCATTTGACGTAGTGTGGCATGCGATCTACAACATTGGACTTGAAGAATCATTATGGCGAACAATCAAAGAGACATATAGCTGACTGATTCACAATCTTCCGTCAATGTGAATAGACCCTCTCAGACCCATTAGTGATACGCCAAGGAGTACGCAAATGTGGAATACTCTCAACAATCCATTACAAACTCTTCAAAAACAACCTTCTCAAGATAATTGAAAATGTGAATATCGGTGCTAAAATTGGGCACATTAACTGCAGTGCACCAACATGTGCGGATGACATAGCCCTATTAGCATAGGACATTGATCACCTACAGGAACTCCTAAACATAGTTCATCACTACACACATCACGAGCGCTACAGTATAAACACTGGGAAAAGTGCATTGATTTCTCTGAACAAGCGATCTAAATCTGCTCTAATTATTCATCTAGGACACAGCCAGACCTTTGAATCTACATGTGAAACACACTTATGTATAGAACGGCCAACAAATGGGAACGGCAATGTATAAAAACGCATTCAAGCAACATGAAGAACAGTCTATTCGCTGACGGGAGCTGGCCTGGGTGGGCTTTCCCCTTTAACTTCAGCACATTTATGGAAAATCTACTGTCTTACAAGATTACTGTTTGGTCTGCAGGTCATTCAAATGACAAAGGCTGAGATTAGTGCATTGGAACTATTCCAACCGTCAAATCTTATACAGTTGTAGTCCCTTCCAAAGAATAGAACATCATCAGCTACACTATACCTACTAGGAATAAGACCCATCCAAGCCGAGCTGGACTCCAGAAAACAAAACTGCTAGGAAACATCCTCAGAAATGTTGATACTGTAGAATTCCAGATAGCAGCCCGACAACTTGCTGTAAAGAATATTAAGAGCAATAGTTGGTTTATGAAATGCCAGGAAACGCTTCATAAGTATCAACTCTCAAGTGTCTACCAACTAGTTAACAGCATGCCTGTAAAGTTAGCGTGGAAGGTGCAAGTGGAAAAGCAAGTCAACAATGCTGTCCACAACATCTGGAAAGAAGTCCGTGTCGTGTGCAATGTAAACACTGTTCACCACTGCTGGAACTCTCTTGACAACACGACCAGGGATGTTAGACGAGCAGTAATAAAGGAAAAGATTCTAACTAGCTCATACATCTTGCGAGCAAATCGTGCCCGTTTCAATCAATATACTGTCTCTGACAAGTGCTTACTATATCGCTCACCGTCTGAGGACAGGAATCACTTCATTACAATATGTACAGCATTGAAAGGGTCAAGAAACCCATATTTGAAGAGTATTCTCACTACCATGTACTTAAAAATGACCGAATCATTATCAACACGTTATTAGGTGATCCTGAAAATACAACTGATACTTGATCATACATTGATGATATTGTAGCTCGCCAGGTAGAGTCGGGCCATTCCAGTGTCTGGTGTCGACTCGCCGCATTGAATGTGCACGACGAGTGATGACGCTGGTTAGCTTCTGGTCTCAGGGATATGGATCCCGTACGACACGGCCCTGCAGGTAACAAAGACCAGCTACTTAGGCCGGTGGAACTCAATCGTTCTGGTGGGGCCATGTGACCATCGTCGCGAACATTTAATACCACAGTCTCATCCCAAGAGTTTGTGTCACCGGTATGCCCGTCCATAGCAATTTTGTGGTCTATGGACTTACAAGATTTGATTTGGTGACCTAATTAAGATAAGTCTATACAATTCGTTTACCTAAACAGACCGTCAAGTATGCTAGACAAAAATGAGCATACGAAAATACAAGACATAGAGACAGCCTGATGAACTTTTAAATGCGGGACTCCCGGTGGTACCACACAGACTCATAGGTCCGCAGAGGTATCCCCGCAAGGGAGGCTCCCGTACACGAGATCACTAATTAACTTCATATAAGTTATTATACCTCTAAGCTGAAAAGGAAAGAAAGTTATCTTGTTGAAGTGGCGAAAGGTTATGTGCCTTACGCGGGCATTACTTCTGATGCTATTTCTGGGTGAGAAGTAGTAGCCTCGTGCAGGCCGTCATCACTGAATCCTTGCGAGAGACAAGTGCCTCGCGTGGGCCTCCGTCACGGGAAAATGTTGCCACTGCTTAAAGCGGGAGAAGAGTATTGGCCAAAAAAAGGGCTTACTCTAATATTCACCCAAAATGCTATAACGAAAAGACCATACCTAGTGAATTTAAGATTATAATGTTGCGTGCTGTTTTACGTGAAGACGGGGCAAGCGATTCCCGAAGGATTCGCATGCTACCGTCTTATGTAGTTTTAAGTATGCTGAATTAGTAGGTGCCGCTTTTATTTATGCGGGCCTTCTTCCATGTCAAATCTAACATTTAGTTTTTAGTGACATGAACTAGTTTAGGCCGCAAATGGCAGGTGCCCTACCTAACATTTAGATATGGTGGCCATTGAGAACGGATGTCCTTAGACATCCATACCGAAGACAGCGTGCATACATGTTATTTCACAAGACCGCCGAGCTGAGTGATAATCCGGACATCCTGCTCCATAACCACATAAAACGTCACAAAACAATGGTTACGTTTTACATAAGCAAGTTTAGGCAACTGATCTATCATTACGGTGTGGGTAAGAGAGACGAATACCCACCGTGAATGTCCTTCCCGTTAGGGCGTGGCAGATCCTAACATCATGCCCAGAGATTCTTACAGAATTCGGTGTGTATGCGTATCTCGCCTGTCACCAGGTCCTATTGAGCTGACCTTTTAACTTGATGTTAGGTTTAAATGCAAGTTGCCCAGTTATGCACTGCGGTGCAGGGGAGACATCCTTAAAGATGAAAAAGAAAATAATAATTAAAATATGTTTTCGCAGTGCTTCCTACATTGGCAAGGATAACTAACTACTAAGAATCCGAAAATACACGGGAAATGTATGTGAGACCACACCTGGCCATCACCGCTCGGAAAGCCCAATAGTTTCCCAGGGACGGATCAGTCCATGGTGCGGATAGGGACATCCAAACAATTAAGAAGCCATAAGGCTTAGTGGAACATGAAGAGAGACAATTTCTTATAAATGTTGGCCAATTTTACACAACCTTGCCAGAGGGCGGGGCTAGATTATCGCAACTGCCGGAAGGAGGCGTACACTATGTGTCTCTCGACGAAGAAATTGTCTCTAATCATATTAAACCTATCCTATCAATTCATCCTTCCTTAGACAAGGAGGCCTTCAGTATCTCCTCTGCACTATGTCAATGATTTCACATGCCGCTTGACCCTTGCGGGCCTACTTCCGCCTGTTTTGGACACCCCTTCGAGGAGCCTATCCCTCTGGTGTCCAAATTGATACGCATTTGCTCAAACGTTTGTCTGAAGACTATTACATCGTTAATGTAACAGAGACAGATCTCCCATTGCAGGGTAGTTAATACCTGCTCAATGAGACTTTAGAAAGTTCCGGCAGCGTTGCACAAGCCATAGGGCATCTTGCGGAATTGGAAAAGACCATCCCTACAACCGAATGCAGTTTTTGCCATGTCAGCTTCATTCATGGCCACTTGCCAGTAACTGCTAGCTAAGTCAAGGGTGCAAAACCACTTGGCTCCGGACAAGGAATCCAAGGCCTGATCTATGCGTGGGAGCAGATAAGTGTCCTTCACGCTAAGATCATTAAAGCGGCGGTAGTCGATACAAAACCGCAAGGTTCTGTCCTTTTTGCCTGCTAATACTATTGGGCTGGCCCATGGGGATGCTGAGGGTTCGATGATACCAGTCCGCAACATGTCGTTAGCTTGCTGGTGTGCTTCCGCTTCTTTATGAATGGGAAGACGTCGTACTGGTTGACGTATGGGGCGATTGTTGCCCATGTCGATGGAGTGTCGCACAAGATGAGTTTCTCCGAGATCCATGTCTCCGGAAGAAAAACTATTGCGATATTTGTACAGTAGTTTCCGAATTTCATATTTTGTGATTGCGGTAATCCTACTGTGGCACGTAGATATAATTTGTGTAGATATTCGGGTAAATCATCAGTCATATCATGTTGTGTGTTGGCTAGTGTGGGTATTTCCAAAGAGAGGATGTCCACTAAATGGCCTCAGTGTACCCCTGGTTCAAGAGTTATGGGGTTTGCGGTCCTAAGACATCCATACTGAAGACAGCCTCCATACATGTTATTTCACAAGACCTCCGAGCTGGGTGGGAATCCGGACATCCTGATCCATAACCACATAAAACGTCACAGGACAATGGTTACTTTTTACATAAGCAAGTTTAGGCAACTGATCTATCGTTACGGTGGGGGTAAGAGAGACGAATACCCACCGTGAATGTCCTTCCCGTGATGGCGTGGCAGATCCTAACACCATGCCCAGAGATTCTTACAGAATTCTGTGGGGATGCGTGTCTCGCCCGTCACCAGGTCCTATGGAGCTAACTTTTTAAACTGATGTTAGGTTTAAATGCAAGTTGCCCAGTTATGCACTGCGGGGCGGGGGAGACTTCCTTAAAGATGAAAAAGAAAATAATAATTAAAATATGTTTTCGCAGTGCTTCCTACATTGGCAAGGATAACTAACTACTAGGTATCCGACGATACATGGGAAATGTATGTGACACCACACCTGGCCATCACCGCTAGGAAACCCCAATAGTTTCCGAGGGTCGGATCAGTCCATGGTGCGGATAGGGACATCCAAACAATTAAGAAGCCATAAGGCTTAGTGGAACATGGAGAGAGACAATATCTTATAAATTAGAGGCCCATATAGGTATGTTGGCCAATTTTACACAACCTTGCCGGAATGTGGGGTTAGATTATCGCAACTGCCAGAAAGGAGGCGTACACTATGTGTCTCTCGCCGAAGAAATTGTCTCTAATCATATTAAACCTATCCTATTGAGCTGAATAGAAAGGCTTTTTAGTCGGTAGCTTGCTGGGATAAACAGAGTTATAGCACGGACAGCGACCACAGTGAAAAATTGTTGGCGGCAGGAGAACGTGTTGCATATATAAATGTTGCTGTATAGTGTTTCTTACGTGCACTGCCGCCCTAGGTTTTCTATAAATAAACAAAACATATTGTAGATATCGGATTTTCTGGTGTGAGTCATGACCCTATGGACATCTTATATTTATGAGTAAGACCTTAATGAAATTCATCTTTGAAAATACCAGGTGGGCTAATGAACGGTGTAGCACGATAAGCATCATCCTATAATACGCAGAAGGACCGCTGCACTGGTTGACATCGGCCAGTGCTGCCGAAACACAGTTTCATCGAAAACGATGCGAAACTGATGCGAAACTGATAACTGTATTAAGTCAGGATTGAGTTAGAAATTGAATAGGATGGGAAAGGACCACCGGTTCTGGGTTGATGATATCTGTCAATAGTTGAGGATGGAAGTTGGTGATGTGGGATCTGCACACACTTTCAGGATATTCAGCAGCTGTTTTGGCCGGTAGTTTAGTAAATAATCAAGCAATAAGAATCGATAGGTTTGGACGCGCCGGAGTGAATGGGGGTTAACATTTAGGGATGACAGTCAGCATGTCGACTCCCTATAGAAAGCACAACAACACCAGCTGGTGATGAGCTCAGGTAGCTCACGTGCTATTAAACTTCCTATCCTACAGGCAGATGCCTAATAGGCAAGGGACAGGACGGAGACATTGTAGCGTCCTGTAGGAATAAGTAAAACAATCTAAATTTATCTAAATTTGTATATCAACTATATGTCCTTCAAGAAGAGACATGCAACAACAACACATTCGGTAATGTTGTTGGTTAGCTGACAGATCGCATCAAAGCAGAACCAGCCCAAACCGGTTCGACCACGTTCAACGTTCTCGTCCTAGAAGCGAAACTCGGAGTTTGATTCGTCGGGATGACGTCACAATCAATGGGCATCCGATCAAACTCTGGGGAAGATAAGCCAAACGAACATGGGCGAAAAACTCAAAAGAGTATATAATGGGCACTTTGCTTTTCATCGGGGTCCGTCCTTTGTATCGAATGTTCTTGCTGAATATATTGGAGTAGGCAAGAGCAGCTAGGTTTTGATAGTATAGCAGACCAGTCGAGCCTGGGAGTAATACTAGTCATATAGGAACATAAGATAGCGAAACTAGTAATGTAGGATAAATAGGCAAAACTTATAAAGTCAATTTTAACTTCTATACGTGACAGTAAAAGTCACTTCTATGTTGGAGTATTATTGTACAGTTCATGTAGGAGAATAAAATTATCACCTTGAAATTTTATCTCAAGGCAAGAGTTTGAGTTCTTAATAAATCACTCTGGAAAATACGGAAGACCACCGTATCTTGCCATCATCTTCTAGTAGAATAGTCAGATCAGGCCCGGATACAAACATAAATATTGTTACGTTCATCAACCAACGAGGCGAGCTTGTGTCCATCTCTTTCATCGTCGGTAAGACTGGTTGTCGCAGCAACCGCACATACAAGCCTTACCGAGGTCGGAAGAGATTGTAATTAACTAGAACCCGAAGACACCAATAATCTTCAATATGAACGAATGGCTACTCGCTATATATAAGACTAACCGGTACAAATAATACAGAGTGAAATGATTAGGATAATATATATATAGTACAGGTTGGAAGACCTACTACTGTGCGGTTAGTAAAAACACCTTACAGTAAAATAAGAATAACTATAAACAGATAAAGAAATTATAAATAGCAGTCCTAAGACCGTTATGGTTCCTTTTAGTCATCGGGACCGTTTACATAAATAAAGTATAATTATTACAAATGTAACTAACGGAATAATTAAGATGTTAAGTATAGTTATTTGAATACTCGGTAGCCATTCTTAATGATGGGCTATCGTGTTGCTGAAATTGATAGGTCATCCTTGGTGGGACGTGAGTTGATGCCTTCTCTGAAAGCTGGAAAGTTCCCGCATGTTGGTTCCCGTAAACAGGATTCCCGCATGCAGTCCAGGACGGGAGCGGATCGAACTCAGGATGGTACTCACAATATAGGAATGTCTAACGAGCAGTCAGTAAGTGATAAAATAACATTACTGCTAGAAAGAAAGTTCCCGTACACCGATGGTACGGATGGAAGTAAAGAACAACCCATTCATAAGTGGTGGTTGTCGAACACGGATGACGATACATAACTAAGCTGACGGGGCTGGGTACGTCAGTTAGCTCGAAAGACGTACCGGGCAAAGTTTACTTGCTGCGATCAAAAAGTTTAAATAAACCTGCACGACATCAGTGCTAGGGAAGGTTGAACAACTACTTTTTGGCATGGCCGGCAGATCCGGCGGGTTATCCACCAAAGAACATCGCTGCCTCTACATCTGTAGAATCACATATCTAGGCTGGGAAAGGCCTCACCACAAGATTGTGTTCCGAGTTAGTTCTGGTTTGAGAACAAAATTATCAAAAGTTCCCAAAATGCTCCAAAATTGCTCTAGGTGCGGTGGGTTGGGTTGCTGCTGCCGGCTATGGGAGAGAAACTTCCCGAGACAGAGGTAATATGCTTAATGCCTGTCTCGCTGATAGTAGCTGCATTCAGTCCAACCTGTTCGGCCCCTGGCCGAAGATGCTCTCGAGTTCTGGATTTCATCTCCTTTTATACTACTCGTGACGTCATAGGCGCAGGCTTCAACCAATCATCGGTCGAGCAATAGCCAATCAGCGTGTAGCTAATAATGACGCAGTTGAACGTTCTAGAACATTCTAGAATTTCTGCGTACACGTGGTTACGACGTCACGGCAATATTTTAAAGATAATCAAAAGGGGGTTTCCGTGGATAACTCAGCCATTTCTTAACCGATTTTGAAATGGTTTACAGATTCTGAAAGCCCATAGAATTCTGGTCTTGATTGATGCCAGATCGGCGGGAACAAGTAATTATAAGGAATTACAATGTACCTACTCGGTACACTAAAAGCGCCATACTATATTGGTCGTGAAATACGCGCTCTGTCAAAACAGTGGTAAGCGCGTGCATGCGCGCTACGCGTCTTAACGAACTTAGTCGTTTTGACGCTGAAATCGCTCCCATAGGCTCTTATATGCCTATAGCTCTACCCAGGGGGGCATGTTCATGGAACGAATCCAGGACGGGCAGCGCGTACCCAGCTTAGCTGGTACGGCCGGTACCTAACCGGTCGATCTGAGCTACACCATCCAGATTGAAAATTAAGCTGACCTGAACAAATTTTCTCAAAATTGCCGCAGCTATACGTTTCCTCTGCTATGCCTTGCACCTCAAACGTACACAATTGATTGAGGCACTGTCTGTACAAATACCTCAATGAACACTAATCAATGTAAACTAGACAAAATCAAAAATTACTTATTCTTCTACAAGTTATAAATGTTACTAACAGAAATTTCTCATTAATGTGTGAATGAAAAACTCTGCAATCAATTTAACATTAATTAATTAATTAATTAATTAATTAATCCTACTCAGTCAGAGTAAATTTCGTGTATTCGTGTATTTAAGACCTTTAGTGTTATATAAACATTTTGATTAACGGCTCGCACCCTGCGGAATAGGGGTAAGCCCATCGAGACTTAATTTCCACATACAGATACAGCTGGCCACTGTGAAAATTATATTTCTCTTACATCCCAGCATCTAGACAAGACAGAAACATGGAATGGACCTTTTTACTGTATCCATCCATCATATGACGTCATAATCAACTACGTGACGTATAGAATGACATTACAATCAATGACGTCATGAATGGCGTAGATAACACGGCCTACGTCGTGAACACATAGTTGAAGACGGACTAAGTGTTGTTGTACGAATTGTATGTCATTACTATTTAATACTTATGCTTATACTTATCATATACTACCTATATAGGCTAATGCCTGTAGGTAGATTGTGGTTACTTAATTGTTAACTAGTCCATGATTTGTTTCGAAGCATAAGCAAGATAATGATCATGTGCAGGTTGTTGACTATACCAGAAATCAGACCAGTACTAGTCTAGTCTATTTTGAAGACGTTTAGACTTATGACAGTGACTATGTTTTCTGGTAAGCTATTCCAACTATTTGTAATACGGTTTGAATAGAAATTTTGCCTTACCAGTTTGTTACTTCTATTCTTAATCTGTTTCAAGCTATGACCCCTAGTGTTGCTTTGTTTATCTACTTTAGGAATGGGCTTTGGACGTGATAAAAGCCATGAAGGTATATATAAGTTTCTATCATGTCCCCACGTTATCGATAGTAGCAAAGAGTTGGTAGTCTTAGAGACTTTAACCTTTCTGCATAAGTGTAATTTCCTATAGAGGGTATAGGTTTGGTGGCTCTTCGATGCACGTTTCCGAGAATAACACAATCCTTTTTAAAAATAGGTGTCCATGGACCATTCCCATATTCAAGTATAGGTCTAACCAGCGAAGTGCAGAGCCTTACTAGTGTTGGGCAGTCTAAGTGGGTGAGTGATCTTCTTATCAGTCCTAAGATTTTATTTGCCTTGGATGCCTGAATTTGACAGTGGGTGCTAAATTTTAGTTGGTTGTCTATGTTCAGACCTAAATCCTTTTCGACAGTTGTTTCTTTAAGTTTAATGTCTGTGTTGAGGTCGTTCATAAGGTATGGATGCTTAATATTAATGGTACCTAGGTGCATTGCACAGCATTTGTCGGCATTGAATTTAATTTGCTAGATGCTGGACCAGTTTGTGACATTATTTAAGTCGTCTTGTAGATTGAATGCATCACTTGGCGACTTAGTTTCTTTGTAAATCTGTGTATCAGCAGCAAACCTATTAATTTCGGAATGATTTATTACTTCGGGTATGTCGTTTATGTAACAGGTGAAAGGAAGTGGCCCTAAAAGCTACCTTGGGTTACACCACTGATACCTGGACTTGGAACTGATTTGCAGCCATTCACCACAGCCTGCTGGTCTCTGTTTGTCGAAAAATCTGATATCCATTTTAATAAGTTCCCATGGATAACATATTTTTCTAGTGTAATAAGTAGTCGCTTGTGCGGTACAGAGTCGAATGCTTGGGCGAATTCTAGATATAGAACATCGATAGAGCTATTGTGATCGATTGCCGATGACCATATATCTAGGACTTCAATTAGTTATGTGACACAGGAACGCCCTTTAATAAATCCATGCTGGCTTGATGTAATTAGGTTGTTCTGTTCAAGATGATTAACTATATTGTCTTTTATAATAGATTCAAGGAGCTTACAAATTACTGCTGTAAGGCTTATTGGGCGATAGTTGTTGACTGAGTGTTTATTTCCCTTCTTAAAGACATACTTGCCCTAGTTTCCAAATTTGTGGTAGCTTACCTTGCTTTAGTGAACTAGTAAAATGATGTAATAATGGGTATGCAATTTCATATTTGAGTTCCCTCAGAACGCGTGGATATGTTTCATCTGGACCTGCGGATTTTGTTGATTTTGAAATTATCCAGTTTTTTATTATTGTATCTTTTGTGATTTCGATGCATTGTAAAGGAGCATTGAAATGCCTCCTTGTAAGACTGGGCAGATAACTAGTATCGTCACGTGTAGTGATAGGTGCAAAGTATGTATTTAACGCTTCTGCTTTCTCCCTATCAGCCGTGGTCAGAGTGCCATCAGTTTTCATGAGGTCACATATTGTGCTTTAAGTTTCAATTCACCTTTCCATAGTACCCGCCCATCATATGACGTCATAATGAACTGCGTGATGTGTACAATGACATTATAATGAATGACGTCATGAATGACGTCGATAAGTACGTCGCGAACGCATATTTGAAGACGGTCTATGCGTTGTTGTACAAATTGTTTGCTTTTTATATTTAATAAATATTCTGTTGAATATTCTGAAACTAATTTGACTGGGCGCTGTTGCTGCCACAGGCAGCAACAGCACCCAGTCAAATTAGTTACAAAATAGTCAACAGCTTCCCTGTATATTTTTCGGGAAATTGATAGCTAGGGAATTTGGGGATCGATCAATCCCAACACGGCGAGGTGTGGGTGGAGCTTAGCTAGTGACGGCGGGGCATAGCTAAAAATGGAAAGGTCCAGTCTGCTCTGAGCGTATTTAAAGAAGACTTTGTGATTAGCCTTTGCCTCATTTTCTAATTTCCGTTCATTATCTCTTTCATCTATTCGGCATTCGTTTTTGGCCTGGTTTCTTCCCTTTGCATAATTTTTGTAGTCACCGCCACTTTGAGAATTCCCCCATTTCTGAAGTGCTTGTTTCTTAGATTTTAATTTGTCAAAAACACGCTTGGTTAAATATAACAACTTTTTCTGCTTGCGTGGAATGTGATTGTCAGTCATTGTCAGTCGTTGTCAGTTAACCGTTTAATTTCTACCATTATTTCAGTCCAATCATGCTCTATTTCCCCAGTTAATTTTGAGTCCCAGTCTATGAACATTGCATCATTTTGCATGACGACATAATTACTCATGTGTATTATGTAATGTGGTATGTTTGGTGATTCGTTCACGTAGCAGGAGAATGTAAAAGTTCTGCTCGCATGCTGGCTCTTTCCAATTGGAGCACTACTAGATAATACGTTTGCCATGTTTTCTTCGTTAGTAATTATGAAGTCTAGGGCATACATTGATTAATAAATCGGTTAGGTATTTGTGGTTTTGATAGTTACAGTTTGGTGATCTATATATACAGCCTAAAATCAGACAGTCGGCATTTTGTCGTTTAATCTGACACCACCTAAATTATATATATTATCGGGTATGCTAATTGGGGCTAGCATGAATGGATTGTTTAATATAGATTTTGATCCATCGATGGTAATTATCAGCTAAGTTAGTGAACAAATTGTACCATCCGAGCATGAATTCGCTCTCCGTTGGGTCTAGTGGAGCGTTTTGGCTAGTATTTCTGTGAGGGCTATTATGTCAGGGCTTTTAGCTCACAACGTTTGTTTAAATGGCTATCAATGTTAGTGTATAGACATTTTAGTCCTTTTCTGTTCAAATGAGATGTGTCGCAGTTACTATCAAGCCAAGATTTTTTGCTTAAATTGTGTTTATGTATACTATTATTTTTACTATGCCTATGCTACCCGACTGTTTGAACCTGACCCGACCTTTTTGCATTATTATTGAAACAAGGTCTGCTTTTTAACGGCTCTTGGCATGGGCGCAAACACTTATTCAACTAGGGGCGCTCCCCCCACTAGAAAAAAGGTTGGGGGCTAAGCATATCTTTAGCCACCCCAACCCCCGAATTTGGACAGATGTTAGACATTATGTACCACTTCACTAACTTACTAATGCATGTATATTAGGAATAAATACTCATATAAGATAATTTCCACTCGGACTTCAAAGTGATCATATTTCACTTTGAGAATGGAGCGGTCTGATCTGTCATTGAAGTATATAATGTCATAATCAATTACGTCCCATGTAGGTAGAAATGCCGCAATCAATATGTGTACTGGGTGATGTAGACCTATATAGCTGGCTCTGCCCTGGGCTCTAAAGAGTATGTTATGTGCCCGAAGTGTATGTTTTTGCTGTCAGTCTATTGAATTTTCGGGATTTGTTTGACTGGGCGATGTTGCTTCCATTAGCAGCAATGGCGTCAGGTCGAACTAGTTTCGAATTATTCAAAAGCTTACCAGTATGGTTTCCTTGATATTGGCATTAAAATAACTCAAGTATATAATGTCATAGTCAATTACGTCACATATGGACAGATATCGCAATCAAAATATGTAATGGATGACGTATCTGGATTCGTCATGGACATTGGAGAGTCTGTCAATTGCGCGAATTGTATGTCTTTACTAACAGGTTGCTGAATATTTTGCTTGCAGTTTGGCAGGGCGCTGCTGCTGTCATTGTCAGCGTTCATGGCTGGTCAAATTAGTTTTAAAATATTCAAAAAATTGCCTGTATGGTTACCTTGATATTGGCATTCTGGGAATTCAGGTTTTGATCGATCCGAAAACGGACAAGGCATGAGCAGAGCTTTACTTGAACTAGGAGGAGGGGCATAGCTAGAAATGGCTCCCTATATTGCCGGGTTTAGTATAAAAGCACATCTAGTCATATATAGAGTAGTCATATTTATACTTATATTATCTCATTGTTAGTGTTGCATTTCGTGTTATGATTCCTTGTGAATCTCTCACAATAACGTTATACTAATATTTCTTAGTGTACAGCGTAATACTATTATTTCTTAGTGTACAAAGTTATATTATAACTTCTGTATTATATACAGATGTGGATGAAGCATCTATGATATATTCTTGAAAATGAATAAAACATAATAATTTTACAACCAAATGAGTGCCCATATTTACCTGTAGAAAGGCGTGAGATGCCTTCTGAGAGCATCTAAATTTCCAAATTTATCGGGGGAGGGCCGCCGGACACACCCCCACCCCCCACCCCCACATCTTAGAGCGCACCCCAGAGAAAATCTCGAGTTTGCGCCCATGGCTCTTGGGTATTATCATACGCTGGTATACATTCATCTTTTAAAATACTAAATCGGTTTGAAGTATTTGTTTTGTTGGTTTGTACAATGTCTTGCTTTCCATGACCATGACTTCTAATAAAGCATCTTCCATGTTGCACTGCCAAACCGAAAAACCCTGGAATCGTTGATGTTCAACATTTACGCATGCCTTCAGTGAATGTGGTGGGACACATGAGTTGTAACATTACTAGAGAGCAAACTGATGTCAGCATGGTTTGGGTGTATGTGATCCCAGAATAAGTCAGAATTTGTATCATCATTATCAAATATGAAGAGTTTAGTGTTGTCAATTAATGTAATTTTAAGAAATTCCGCTGGTAAATAGAGCATTCCATGAAACTGGTGCACTAGATCATTTGTCGTGCATGTTAATTAACCGACGAAAGTACCAACTTTGTTGGGAAACTAAGTCATCAAGGATTGCGGACTGACATCCGCATACAGGGGCAACTCTGATTATGTCTAACCTTCTTCAAACAAGAAACTGTGCTCGACATCCTCGAACAACGCGATTTTCCTGGGAGCTTACCATAGCTACTATCAAGGATGGCGAAGTCTTACAACACATTAGTAATATAAAGGTTTTGTACATAATTTCAAGACATTTCCGGTCCAGGATATATTTTAGGCCCTTGAGTAAAGAAAGTTTGTGTTGAGCATTTGTTATTAAGTTTAAAAATTAAGTTTTCCACGTGAGTAAGCCAAGTGCTTTTGTTATTGAAGGTAATGCCAAGATAAGACGTTTATGGGAGTATTTCAGAATCTTTGAATTTAACTGGAAAGATAGTGGGCTCATTACGCAAAGTTTTTAATGTATTGTTTTGATTTTGTTTAATTTCTGGTCTGAAATTGGCCATGATAAAACTATCACATCGACATGCTGTAGCGTCTCCTGTTCAAGGTTATCACAAGCTGATGTTTGTAATAGACTACGTCGCAATGTATCGGCTATGAGTAGTTTCTCTCCAGCTACATGTTCTGCAATCAGATTGAATCGCATAAGTCTCATAAGTAGTCTCTGATAACGAATAGGAACAAGGTCAATGTCTTTACGATTTATGAGTGGAACGAGTGGTTTGTGATCAGTCAATAACTTGAACGACTCAAGACCGCAGAGATATCTATCGAATTTCTCACATGCCATGACCAATGCTAAGCACTCTTTGTCAATCTGTGAAAAATGCTTCTCTGAATCTGTCAGTGTTTGTGATGCGAACGCAACATTTTTCTAGTCAGATCCAGGTTGTTGCAGTAGAACACCTCCGATACTGTACTGACTGGCATCCGCACTTATCATGGTAGTTTTATTTGCATCGTATAGTGTCAACACAGAAGCACTACTAATCATTTGTTATACAGTGTCAAATGATATTTGTTGAGATGGATCCCAACTCCAACAGTTCTTTATTTTCAAAAGTGCGTTAAGTAGTTGTAATACATCCGACAAATCTGATATATATCTGCCTAAATAGGTAATCATTCCCAAAACTCGTCTTAGTTCTGTAGCATGTGTAGGTGGCTCTAAGGCTATAATAGCATGCATTTTGTCTGGATGAGGACTAATTCCTTTCGAATTTACTTTTGTGTCCTAAGAGATCTATCTCTTTCTGACGAAACACACATTTGTCTTTGTTTAGTTTTAACCCTGAGTGTCTAATCCGCTTAATTGCTGCTTCTAGGCGCCTATCATGCTCTTTGAGTGTCGATCCATAAATGAAAATATCATCCATGTAAACTGAAACTCCATCTAAGCCTTCTAGAAGTTATGTTATCATACGTGAAAATATTTCACATGTGCTGGAAATTCCAAATGGCAATCTTAGGAATCTATATCTACCTTTTGTAGTGATGAATGTGGTAAGTTTACAACTTTCTTTATCAAGTGGGATTTGAAAAATCGTCTGGTAGCATCCAGTTTTGAAAAATAGTTAGAGCCTGACATTTTAGGTGGAACATCATCTAACGTTGGTAGTAAGAATTGTGCTCGCCTAACTGCTTTGTTGAGTTGTCTTAGGTCAACACAAATGCACACCTGGCCATTTGGGTTAACAATAGGCACTACTGGCGTACACCAATCAGATGGTTCAGTGACCTTCTCAATCACACCCACAGTTTCCATATGCTGTAACTCATCACTGACTTTCGTTAGCAATGGAATTGGAACGTGTCCTGCTGCATGCACTGCATAAGGTCTAGCCTCGTCTCGAAGAGGTATGCGCACTGAATCACCTTTTAGAATACCGATGCTTCCAAATATGTCTGATTCAATGCCATCTAGTCTCTGAATTAAACCCATCTGTACGGCTGTTGTGCGGCTAAGCAGATTATGAGCAATCTTTCCTGTTATCACATAGATTGGAATAGTAAATGTGTCCTGAAGAGTGTAGGTGCCTGTAAAGGGTTTGGCCTTCACTGTGGTTTTTTGCTCATCTCTTGTGCTATTCTTTAGTTTGGACCATACATTATGAGTTTCTCCCATTTCTACTGCATCACATTTAGGAATCATAGTGATGTTTTCCCTTCAATTTCGCAACGCCATTTTCTTGGTACAAGTAGATCTTTGTAACATGTCCTACCCTTATATTCCACTGCTGCTTGGTCAACGGAGTGTTCAATAGCTCTGATGCGGATGGTAGGTTGTATTTGGCCAGAATTCTCATAACCCCTGAAAACCAGTTAGAAGCTTGGATTCCTTTTAGTGCAATTTGCTGCTTGGCCAGTGAATGTTCTTCGGTGTCAGGAGTCAAACATATGTTCCCAAAAAACCTGAATTTTCTTATCCACTGTGGCTTCCACAGATTCATCCCCAAGCAATGAGTGCACTGCTATGTCAGCACACCTGTCAGGAAGTGACTGGATTTTGCTTCATTTTCTTCCTCTATAGCTTTTCTAGCTTGGTGATATCAGTTCCACTTGGACAACATGCCTCTAGCCTAAATGTGAACCTTGGATTGACGTAAAGTCTCCAAATCTTATGTGTGATGATAGGACTGATACCATGTTTACCATGCAATCCAGCTCCCATTAACGCATATCTGGTCTTACTTACACTTTGAATAAGTGGGTTAACAACAACTAATCCATTCGACGACCTCATGATTCCTAAATGAACTAAGTTATCTGCTGTTGGGATCATGCCATTGCCATCATGAAGCATACACTACTATCTGCTTTCTTGTTGCATACCAAGCTGGAGCATTTGTTCACATTGTGTTTAAACCTTTCCAATGACATATACTCCCTCGTAAGGTTCATCAGGATCTGCATGCATAGCTTATTGCCAGTGATGTATAACACATCATCTGCACACGCGGGTGCAGAGACGTCTATGTATCCAATTCGATAGCCATACCCTGTCGCCTCGACCTCAGTAAGTCACTCGTTTATGTACTGCAGACAGCATTGTGTTGATAGAATCCCTCCCTATCGTGCCCCTTGGCTTAGTTCCACTATCTCTGACAACTGCTTGTCCCAGGATACGCTTGACTTTGGCTGATTGTAGATGTTCTCCAACAGGTTCCATAAGTTCTCTGAAATTCCGAAATGATGGAATTTGTGGAGGAGAGCTGGTGTCTAAACCACTTCGAACGCATTTTCTGCATCTAGTGAAACTAAAAACAGTTCTTTTCGTTTTTCCTTTGCTTCCATAATAGCCTCTGTTACTAGAAGTACTGCATTGTTAGATGAACTACATTCTGTGAATCCACGATGAAGCTGGCTTTGGTTTGCTGTTAGAATAGGTTTTGCTCTCCTCGGCCATACATTTACAATGGTCCTCTCCATTGCTGTCAGGATTATGATGCCACGGTAATTACCAGTATCCATGCTGCTTTTCCTCTTTTCAGGATTGGTGTTATCTATCCATCTTTAAGATATCCGGAACCGTGTTTGTCGTAAATACCATGTTCATGAGTTCTGTGATATATTCAAGAACTTGTTCACCAGCTTTATGCACGTGCTCAGCTGCAATACCCATTACATCTACAGCTTTCACTGTATTTAATGACTCAATGGCCTTGCATACTTCATGAACGGAAACATCCCGGTTTACACTTTTCTGCTGTGCCAGCTCCTTGATAATAATGTTATATTCAATCATCTCCATGTACTCATGATCATATCGTTCCTCAATTTTTGGATTAGCTAGGTATTGAAAGTGCTTTTGCCATCCCTCCAAAATTGCTTCTGAACTTGTAAGCTTCTCTACAAACACAACAAGCTCTTTCGTAGTAAAAGTTCTTGCGGTCTTGGGGTCTCTGCTTGTTGACTAGTTTGAAAAACAGCTTTTGATCATCACTTGATGCTTGCATGATCTGTGAGTATTTGATCATTCCTGTTGATTTCTGCGTGCATTCGCTGGGCCTGTCGTACATTTTCCTTACATTTCCTTCTTTCTTGCCAAAGAACATCCCATGGTCATGAGGTGATCCTCATGTGATCAACTGGACATGTGCATATTTTGAATCACTCACAACATGGGCGAGCTCAAGTGTCCATGGTTGGTAGCCGTTAACTGGCTTATGATTGGGACTGGTCATACCACCACTATGTCGTACTGTCATATGAGATGTGCATCAGTTTCTGGTATAGTGGGGCGGATATGTAACAAATTTGAGGTAAGATTTTCCATTCTGGCAGAAAGCATGACATTTGGCATATAGGTGGTTTAAGGTATGCTGAACATAATTAGATGCGATGCCACGTGATTCTACCAAGGGAACCCATTCAAAATGGCGGGTTCAATATGGCCGCCTTCCCAGCGGAAAATCTGCATTACTCAAGTTCTAGATGGAGTAGAGTGCTGGAATTGATGTCAAATTAAGGATTTCTTGGGTCACTGGTTATGATTTTACCCATTATAATACTCTAAATAGATAAACATGCTGAAAAAATATATTATTATTATTATTATTATTATTATTATTATCGTCGTCGTCGTCGTCGTCGTCGTCGTCGTCGTCGTCGTCGTCGTCGTCGTCGTGGTGGTGGTGGTGGTGGTGGTGGTGGTGGTGGTGGTGGTGGTGGTGGTGGTGGTGGTGGTGGTGGTGGTGGTCGTCGTCGTCGTCGTCGTCGTCGTCGTCGTCGTTGCTGTTGTAACATTTATAAATTAGTAGTATTATTGCTAAACGTTTGTACACACATGTTCCGGGCGGAACATTTTAGAAACAAGTTTTCGCTACTCAAAACAATTGGTCTACACGTTTTCTCCAGTAAAAGTAATTGTATGCCAGCCCCTCGCTTCGCCAAGCATTATTTCGTTGCGGATTTCCATATAATTATTGTAGTTTCCAAAACTCACACTGACTATTTAAATTTATCAGGAGAATACATAGCTGCATAGCAATCCCGCACACGCGTTTTGTGCTCTGCTTATAGACAGAGACAATAGCCTATTATATTCTCGCATTCAAGTCAATATGTCAAAGAAAGTGAAATTGACATTTGATCCCACAGTGGATTTAGCACACACGAACTGGTCCCTGTGTGTTATTTGCCAGCAGTCCACAACGGAGCATCTCATAGATCCATGTAGTAACACAAATCGTGACAATGTGATTACGAGTTATAGGTCATTAGCTGATAACCCTGATAGGCTACAGCAACTCCATGCCATTCCACCATACCTGGATCTATGTAGGTTGAATGATGGATCTGGAATTGCGGATACGCTCATAGAAAACTGTGCTAGGTGGCACAAATCTTGTTGGCATCTCTCTCTGTAGCCGGACTCGGGTTGATCGCGCCGTGAAAAGAAATGCGAAATTAGAATCCAGCGAGGATCTCAGGTCACCTGTCAAATCTCGATTGACGTCTAATTTCACTATGCCAAGTATAAATGACCCCACTCAACCACTGTGCTTTTTCTGTGACCAACCGATAGAGCATGACATTCATAGAGCTGCAACAGCAAAATTTGACCAAAACATACGCAAAATGGTGACAGAACTGAGAGATACAAAACTTCTTGCTAAGGTATCATCTGGAGACATGACAGCATTGGATGCTATTTACCACAAGACTTGTTTGGCAAAACAATACACACGACATAGATCTCTTTCGAGAAGTGAATGTGATATTGCTGACGATATGAACCTGACTCTGTTGCTCTTACAGAGCTAATATCATACATGGAAGATCGTCAAGCCTCTGAGCATCCTATTGGCAGCATATTTAAGCTTTCTAATTTAACACGATTATACACTCGCCGTCTTGAACAACTTGGTGGTGCTATGCCAAGTAGGATTAACTCTACCAGGTTGAAGGAAAAGATCTTGTCGAAAATGCCAAATGTGGAGTCATACAAGTGTAACTATGAAGTGATTCTCACATTCAAGAAGGACATAGGCGATGCTCTATTACTAGCCACCAAAAATGATTCTGATAGTTACGCAATTGCGTTGTGAGGGCAGCTCAAATAGTCCGCAAAGAGTTTTCAGATTAAGTATGATTGCAAGGGTTCACTTTATGTTGACCAGTATGACAACTTACCTCAATCACTTGTTACTTTAGTTCAGATGATACTTGGCGGTACCAACATTCATAATCAAAATGAGAATTCCCAAACTAGCAAGGGGGAAGTGTCGTCATTGACCCAGCTACTCATCTTTAATGCCATTAAAAGAGCGCATAAAAGCAGTATGGGAACTCGCCATAATCCTGATAGTGAAACAGCATTGCCACTCTACCTAGGCCTACTAATTCATGCTAAAACGCGAAAGCGGGAGCTTGTGGATGAACTCTTCAGACATGGACTTTCAGTATCCTACGATCGCGTCATGCAGCTCTCGACTGATGTAGGAAATAAGGCTATAGACCATAATCCTACATCCACATCAGCATGAACTGCATTCCATGGGACAGCAATCTCATTAACACAACATTGTTCAGACACAAATACTGGGGTCATTCGAACTCTTGAACAATTGACACCAAACGTTGTACAAAAATCCACCACCATCCATCCATTACCCGAGACGTACACAGTTGTGAATCCAGCTGCTTTCCTAAGTGATAATCCTCTGCCTTCTCGAGCTGTTGATCCTTTGATTTCCAGTGATACCATATTAATCTTAGATAAGACTCAAATTGCGTGGCTGGACAAGATAAACGAACACTCGATCGAGGGCGATATGTATGGGACAGATGACATATCGTGGGCAGCTCACTTTGCTAGTTTGCAAGATGTCCCACCTCCGCCAGCAATTACTGAACTTTTGCCGCTCTTTCATGACAACGCTCATAGTTTGGCAATGGTCAAACAGGGTATGGATTTAATTCAGCAAGATACACATCATATCAATCATGGACAGGTGCCAGTCATCACTCTTGATCAGCCTGTGTGTGCCATTGCAAAGAAGATACAATGGTCTTGGCCCCTTCTATATCGTGAGGATAAGTATGTGGTGATGATGGGTGGACTTCACATTGAGATGGCGCTACTCAATGTGTTGGGATACTGGCTAAGCAACAGTGGATGAGTGGCTGTGATGACAACAGCTAATGTAACTACAGAAGGCCGAGCCGATGCCATTCAAAGTGGCTCGCATACATCACGAGGGCAATGGGCACACCAGGTGACATCCGCTGCTCTCTATGTATTGCAGAAACGTGCATATGCTGCCTCAGAGGACACACTGCCATTCGAAGACTGGTGTCAGCCGAAGGAAACAGACCACCCACAGTTTAAGTACTGGAATTCAGTCTTGAAATTAGAGTGGCTGTTTCTTCAATTCATGAGAGCTCAGCGAGAGGCCAATTTCCTATTGTATGTAGAGACATTGGGCAAGATGGATGTTTACCCTGGATCATGTACACTATGCACGATGGCTCAACATCCATGTGGCTGATCTGTTGCAACTTGACAACCGATGCCCACTTGTACATAGGAAATTTGTTGAAGGAAAGTTCGTTACTCAGAAAACGGCTCACAAGTTCTTAGCCATGGCACATGATCAAATCCACGAGCAGCAAAATGCTATTCTGAAGGGCGATGGTGGAATTATCGGAATCACAGCTGACTGGGGTTGGGTCAGAGATGGAGACACTTGGTCACTGCAATGGAGTTTGCTTGCAGACGCATCTAAGGCATGCCGGGAACTCGTGAAATGTGCTTGCAAAAGTAATTGCACTGGCAGATGCAAATGCTATAAATCCCACTTATCTTGTACACAGGTGTGCCCATGCGGTGCACAGTGCGTGTGACGTCTGTGAATTATGATTCAACAATCAACAGCATCATGTATAGCCTTGCATACTCTAATAGGATAATTGAACGTATCTATAACGACCATTACTTGGTTCGATATTAAGAAATCAAGTAATTTAAACTATTTCTAGATGCTATATTGCTTTTGTTCTCAAGAGATGGATCTTTTAAATAACATATCTTAAAGAGCCACCGTCTTTTGACATCAAACACGCTATGGAAGGATTAATATTTATATATTTAGAGTATTGTAGTAAGTAGAATTATAACGATTGACCCATGAAACCCCTAATTTGACATTAATCCCATCTCTCTACTCCGTCTAGAGCTTGAGTAATGCGAATTTTCCGCTGGGAAGGTGGCCATTTTGAATCCACCATTTTGAATGGGTTCCCTTCGTAGAATCACGTGGCACCGCATCTAATTATGATCGGAATCCCTTAAGCCACCTATATCCCAAATTTCATGCTTTCTTCCAGAATGGAACATCTTTTTCACATATCTGCCCTACTAGTCGGACTATTTGCAGATTTGCCATGCTGCTTTTGATGCTCTTTACATTGAATGAATAGATGTTGACAAAGGTGCTATTGTCTGCTACTCTGCTTGAGTTTTCGCAAGACTTTCATTTTTTTCCATCGGCTCTGATGCACGGCCCTTTACTAAAAATATTATTCTGGTCATGCCTTATGTTAGTTATTGTTTCGCACACTACTTCTTCTTCTTCTTCTTTTCGATCGCTGGTATCACACTTGGAGAGCCGTTCTCAAGATGAAATCTGTGGTTTTCTGCAGTTCTTCCACAGGCCCATGCAGCTTTTCAAGAAAAGATCTCTTCTCTCAGCAGCTGATACGTACTGCAACATTGAAGTATGTGCTCTGTGGTCTGTTCTGCTTCTCCACAAGGACAAGCGGGCGATGTTGTAAGGTGGAACCGCCTGTACATATGTTGGTTTAGTCTGTTTTGTCCAGTTCTGAGACGAAAAATGGTCACTTGCTCTGGCCTCGAGAGATGATGGTAGGCATCTTCTGATTGAGGTGTTCTATAGAGTGACTTGATGATAGTCTTCATCTCTGTATAGGTAACCATGCTTTCTGTCTGATTCTCTTCTGCACCCACCTTTGCCATCTTGTCTGCTTCCTCATTTCCTTGGACTCCACAGTATGAGGGGATCCACTGCAATGCTATCCGAAAGCATTTGATGATTTGTAGTGCTTCTTCAAGTTGTGGTAGCTTACCTTTGGTGATAGCCTCAATGACGGAGCGGGCATCAGATAAAAAGACAATCTGAGCAATAGGGTCTGCTGTTCTGCTGATGGTATTAGCTGCATGAACCAGTGCTTCGACTTCAGCTCTGTAGTTTGTGCAGTGTCTGCCTGTCGGTATTGCAGCTGACTCATGTTGTCCGTTTGGATACTGTATGTGCAGTCCGGCACCTCCGTTCCTAATTGCATCTTTGGTTGATCCATCTGTGTAGATCCTTATCCATGTCTCCTAAGGGTACATTTCTTCCAGCATGGCTAGGGTCAGGGCCTTCTTGCTCACATCACTGTGTTCATCTTTGGTTGTGAGATGAGGTACTGTGGTGCGAATAGCTATGCTCTCTAGTTTGTTTTCCCAGGGTGGAGGATCAAGGGTGTGGTTTGGCAACATTTCCTGGTGTTTCCTTTGAAGTGCTTTTGTCTCTTTTACAAAACTTGATCTTTTAAGTCTTCCTGATGACAGCTGTGCTTGCCTGATTTTCATCGGGTGGTTGCTGAACGATTTGAACTTTGCAGCTTGGATCAGTGCTTTGCATTCCCTTCATTTGCTAAGTGGGGGGATGCCTGCTGTCTGCCCCATTTTTTCTATTGGTGTTGATCTCATTCCACCAGTGATGATGCGCAGTGCCTGGTTTTGTAGTCTGTCGAGGTTCTGTTGATGAGATTTAGCTGCTGTCATCCATGAGCTGGATCCATACTCAAGGTGTGGTCGTACGGCACCTAGGTAGATGGTCTTGAGGATCCTTTCATTGGCACTCCCACTTTGATCCTGCCAGCTTCCTCATGATGTTTAGCTTTCTTCTGGCCTTTGCCTCTGCGTTTCGCTCACTACCTTCACATGTGACTGGTGTGTCCGGTCTCTGCTCCTGTTTACACAATAGTCCACATAATGTGCTGACCCACTCGCTATGCTGTGCGGAATCTGCGTGTGTGGTCTCATCTCTCCCTCTCCATTCGCCTGCATCGCCATTGCTGTGTGTATATTGACATTCTCCACTGCTTGTTTACTGTTAGAATTGTCGTCCATTCTTGTTTCTCCACTGCTTGTTTACTGTTGGAATTGTCGTCAATTCTTGTTCTAGCCTCCATCATAATATGTGGTATTTTTATTTTTCTGTTCCCCGAATGGGATCGTATAAAATACCCTGACTCTCTGAACTGTTGCTGCTTGTGGTATACTCTTAACCTTTTATGCCAAGTCCCCGTTACTTTGCACTGTGGGAGTATTGGTGGTATCCAGTTTGTAGCTTGAGGGAATCTTGCAGACCCAGGAGTTGTGTATTTCAATGGCGCATTCTGCCTTCTGACAGGTGGAAGGCTTCTGCCTTTAGTCATATCTGCTTGGGTGCATTCTTCCCATGGTCCCATCCTTACTTCTGTATGTTTAAATGTTACCCATGTTTATGGATATCCTTGATTATTTCTCCATGCATGATGGCGCCTCTGAAATGGGACCTTGATCTATGTGTGGATTTCCAACTGAGCTAATTATTTCTTGATATCTTGGGTGAGGCGCTGCAGCTTGATTCTGTGTATCCTGATATCTAGGTATGTGACTCCGATTTATTGCTTGGATTACAGTTGGTATATATTTTTCCTGATATCTTGATGCATGTGCTGTTTGATGACTCTTATCTTGGTGTCTTGATATAAGAATCAAATGCGTTGATCTTGCTATGTTTTCTGAATAGTCAGGTAGCATTATTCCTATGACATGCTGGAACATGTTTATTGAGGTTCTCGACTCTAGCTGCATTGCCACCATCATGCCTGCTTGATGGATATGTTTCATTTGACTTTCAGTACATGGGCTGGCTGGAATGTTGGATGCTGGCATTGTGGTTGCCTAGTGAGGTACATTTATTACTTCGGCTGATTGCTATCTGCTCACTCTAGCAGCTGTAGGAATCGCATTTTCTATTATTACATTTTATGTTTGATTTGATCCATTTCTAAGGCATATATCTTATTTGTAATTCACATTTCCAGAGTATCCATCTATCAAACCGACTTCATATGACGTCATAATCAGCTAAGCGGCGTGCAGGATGACGTCATAACCATTACGTCATAGCTGATTGTACTTGGCCGGTCTTTAACTCTTAAATGGTTCGACACGTTGTACGAATTGTATGTCTCTACTGTTTAATAAACATGGTGTTGAATATTTTGAAACTAATTTGACTGCACGCTGTTGCTGCCAACAGCGCCAAGCCAAATTAGTTCCAAATTATCAAATAGCTTACCTGTATAGTTTTCTGGAAATTGATAGTCAGAGAGTTAAGAAATCGATCAATCCCAACACGAACGCGGTGTGGGTGGAGCTTAGATAGAGATACATAGCTATAGCTGGAAAAGTCCATTTAATTCTTGTTTTGTATGGCTTGCATGGCTACTTTCAACTGTTCTGCACATCTAGCTGCTATCCTTTCCATTGCAGGACTTTCTATCTCAGCTGTGTGTGCATTGCAGCGAAGGTCACTATGACTCGCTGGGTCCGATCTGTCTGGTGTAATTGATGCTGGCAATCGTAGCTTCAGATCCCGATTGATTTTCTCTAAGTCCTCAATCTTCCTTTTCATCTGAGATACAAGTGAACATGTTGCTGCCAATCTGTCTCGCTCATCATCATGTGCATGTTCGCTCCTTCTTAGATCATTGTCTCGTTTCTCGATGTCTTCTAGACGCTTGATTACATCATCTTCTTTGCATTTGATTTCCCTCTTGTTGGCTTCACAATTACATAAGTTATGGATGATTTTTCAGAGTGTATTTGTATCTGTGCCGACTGTCGAATGTGCTATATATCTTGTGTTAGCGTGTATATATGTTACATTCCTTGGGTTAACTGTTAATGGTGATGCAGGTGGTCGCGTAACCGGAGTTTCTCGCACTACCACTATTACTTCTGCCCTGTTGACTGTTTTAGCTATAGTTGGTCGTACACTTAATGGTCTCCCAACTGCAGAATGTGATGTCTTGACTCTTGTTAGCGATCCAGAGCGTGTACCTCCAGTTGCTGCTATATTAACCGATCAAACAGATTCCATTTCTGTTGAATTTATTGTGCTTACGGTTGTTGGTACATTCGCTGACATTATAGCTATCGTTTCTGCTGGCCTGCCTGTATTAACCACTGTTGCTGATACAGATCATGTAGCTTCAGCTGTTAACCCTACAGATGGTACTATATTTACAGCAGAATTAGCATTTATGTACATTCTTGTTTACATCGGCTACAGCTGTATCTGGCTGACGGACATGTCTCCTACTCATAGACATCCTGCTCATTCATTCCTTCACACTGGTAGTCGAACCACTTCAAGCATAGTGAGTATTCAATGCCAAGTTCGCTTACAAATGACAGCATATTTGGCAGACGTCTGCACTGTTGTTTTCATTCTGAGTGGGTGGGTGGGTGGGTGGGTGGGTGGGTGGGTGGGTGGGTGGGTGGGTGAGTGAGTGAGTGGGTGAGTGAGTGAGTGAGTGAGTGAGTGCGTTCGTATGTGCGTGCGTGCGTGCGTGCGTGCGTGCGTACGTGTGCTGCTTGTGCATTGTGTGATTTTTAGGAGGTTACATTTTGCCACATTGAATTCCATTTGCGATGCGAAGAGATGATCGAGATCATTCTGCTTTGATTTTCTCTTAGGTCCATTGTGAGGTAGGGAAGGTCAGTGTCCACAATGAAGTGGAATGGCTGAATGGGTTTCATCAGCGATGTCAATGATAAATACTCAGACCATGAAGAGTCTAACTGCTGGCCGTTACAGAACACCCGACAAGACATGTGTTCAATAGGATGGCATCCCATCCAGCACGCTTCTCTGGCAACTATTGGTATTAAATGACTCTGTCCTGTTTAATATATGTCATTGTATCCTATAGTGGTGGAGCCTTAATAGTAAGCATCTGCATGGTACTTTGGCGAATGCCTTTTGTAAAGTCTAGGATCGCTCCATCGGCCTATTTGCGTTGGTTAAAATTGTACGAGGTCGTATGTTGTTAGAATGAGTTTTCATTCAATTGATTGTTTGCAATGGAAACCATCACGAATCTTGATTATAATGTAGCTGTTGTTTCTGTCCAGGTACTGTATTATTTAGCTCGCTATAATGTTTGAGTAATTTGCAGGTTAACTATTTTAGTCAGATAGGATTATAGTGTGATACCATCGTTCTGTCGGCCTTTTGAAAAGAAGTGTTATGTTCGCCTGCTTCGAGGGTGAGAAGAGAGAGAGAGAGAGAGAGAGAGAGAGAGAGAGAGAGAGAGAGAGAAAGAGAGAGAGAGAGAGAGAGAGAGAGAGAGAAACGATAATCGTACGTTTTACGTGTACTTACTTCATCGATGACCGAACGTTAGAACCAAACGAATTATGAATTTGATTGGACGTGCCACGTTATATGACTATTCTTCCAATGTGTGTGTCAATAAACGATATGACAACTGTGATGGAAATGGTGGACTTCCAAACTGTCATCAACCATACATCTGGATATCGAAGAGTAGCGATGCAAGACGTCGTATGAGTCATAGAACTGGCCACCGTCATCGGGAAGATACGTATATTACCACCAAGCACGATGTTGCAATATCATTCTATTCTGATATCAGACTTGAACGTACTACAAAATGTGTCCTCAAAGTCAGTCTATCAGGCATAATACTGGTCATCTAAAGCTTCCATCTTGACCCTCCACCCCCACCCCTTGATCCGCACTGACTATCTTCTGAGTATCGGTAGTTACCCAGCACCCCAATGCTACTGATCGATAATTTACAACGCCAACACATCTATCTCTATCTCTCTCTCTCTCTCTCTCTCTCTCTCTCTCTCTCTCTCTCTCTCTCTCGCTCGCTCGCTGCCTACCGAGTCCATTAACAGTATACTAGATATATGTGACCTTCCTTATGGACTTAACACGTTTTACCAATGCACAAAATGTCTAGGGTTGAGTTCCAAACGATGTCAACGATACTACAAACACCTACTGTACGGAAGTGAAGTCCTTATTGCATAAGAGCAATACTTATTCCTGACGCATACCACGAGTGTATAGCAAAGGCCCCGCTAATAACAAATCGGGATGAAAAGATAGTAGTGCAAGAATGTTCACAAGCCCTCGTTGATAACATAGTGTGAATATTTCAATAATTGTTTAAAATGTTAAAAATGTAATGCACATTCTATTTATTAAAGAAAATATGAGAGGAGATTGTCGCAGTCAGATCAGTCACGCACTAAATAACAGACTTGTGTCGATTTCAAGTATGCTAAAATAACTTGCAAATACTCGGTGGGCTTCCATGCTAAACTTGCGCGTAAACCAGTTATTCAAACTGCAGTGTGGTCTATAACTGCTAAAAGATATAGAATAATAGTCTATATCTGGAGGTCATGCATCTGCTACTTTGCCAGTATTGAGAATAGCATTGAACGTGGGTTTTGGGGAGAGAGTTGCTAATTAACCAACTTGGATAGTGAATTAACAAAAGGTTATTATGACCTTATATTGCTGAATGGCCTAATGATTAAAAGTTTTTGATAGATAAATACTACTACATCCGTCGATTGGTCATGACCACTATTGTCATAATGTAATAAAATTTGAATGGCGTACCCTTTCTGCACTGATAAGACGTGCATCTGCAAGCTGCTGGCCATCATGCTAGCAATGCCAATTATAATATGTATACATGTATAATTCGCGTTTCCTTATTAATACACCGATATGCGCCCTACTAATATTCTTCAGAAACAAAGTTAGCAGGGCTTAACGAAGCTGAAACGCGTTTTAGAATCGACTTGGTATTAACTGAGTTATTAACGGTTGAAGATTCTACGATCAGGCGTGCAACGGGCCTTATCCATTTCCACTAAATATTCTTTCCGATTAATATATAGATCACGTGGTCAATTTCCTGCCCCATCCCTAGTATGCTGGTGTGATTCCTCATCTTTAGAGTTATGCCTTTTTTAGAAACTTCACGAACTATAGGAGATGCTTAGCTTTTCAAACTATCCTTCGATAAGGTAGGGTCAGGTGAACCGTTAGCATTTCTGTGTCAAAGTTATTAATTCCTTCTCGCGACAATGGTTAGATCTTTGCCTGCCCTCCGTGTGGACATTTGTTGAACACCATTCTCGTTGGAGATTCAAGAACTAGATGATCAACGTTTCCAGCTGATATTTCGATGGGAACACGAATTCTTCCACCCAGTTCCCCGGTTTTATTAAGGAACTATTTAGAGAAGTTAAAGCCCAGCAACCAGTCGTGTGCGTGCTAAATCCGTCTACAGTGTCCAAGTTGGTCCTGCAGTGGGTCAAACTGACCATCCGGACTGCCTTAGTCATCAGAACAACGAGATATTAGTCATGTTCGCTCATCAGTGAACCTGCATTCCAATCGAACTTCTAACTTCCACAAAGCTTCCATTACGAGAATCTCTCTTGTCGGGCCTATTGTGAAGTGTTTCTATAAAGGTGTTCTCGCAAATCGATGACAGTTCCAGAAACTCGTCACCCCTAAAAGATGTTTCCAATGTTCCACACACTCCTGTTCCCTGTTTCCCTCTGACTCCTGTTCTCATGGGCATTTGTTGTTCGTTTGACCTCAACATTGTGTCCCATTTGATAGTGTCATAAACGCACTGTAATGTTATGTACCTTTTATTGCTCAAGTATTTCAAACTAAATTTCTTACGCAAATAAGCTAGTCCCTCAAGTGTCCTTTAGCGAGATTAGATAAATCACGCTGTATTACTTGTACCCTCCCCTATAAATTGAAATGCACAATCAAGTAATTTAGCGATATACATGACTGTCGTACCATACCTGAACTCCTCCATAGAAATTCACTGAAACCTGTTTTAATCAATGCGTTTCAACCCGGAAAATCTTTAGACACTCCATTTTTTACTAGGACATTTTTACAATCGTCACAAATAACTTGGAAATTCCAGATCTAATAGATGAAATCAAATAACAACCAATCCGTTGGATTTTGCGTAATATCCTTCATGAGGGACCTCTTCCAGTCAACTATCAGAGCCTCATCTATCATAAATTTACATTAGGATGAACAGTGTATAATTTCATGTACACATGTAAGTAACTGTTCGCAACTCTTGCCCAGTAACTTATATGCCGACTTCCGTGTTAAATATAGTTGTTTACCATTAAATGTTACATTTAGGAAGCAGTAATTATCCTATAAGAAGATAAATGGCGGAAGCCTATTCTGCAATTGTCATGTATGATTACTGTATTCTGCAGTTGTAGTAGTAGAAACATCCTACAGCTGCAATCAGTCCTTCTTCACTTTTGTCCACTGTGTCTTGTCCTCAGCCAAAATCCTTAGCTTCCGCAGGTCCATTCTTGACTTGAGTATACCGAGTCCTGATTTTTTAGGTCACCTCGTATCATGCTTAGCAGAGTTATGCAATGACATCCTCTCTTGGCTTTGTATTTGCTGGCTCCGAGTAGGGCGAATTCCAAGGCTCTCTGTGCTGGTGTCTCTTCTGGCATCCTTAGCACATGGCCAAGCATGGACCATCTTTGCTGGGTGACTTTTATAGACAGCGGTGACGTATTACACATCTTGTATAGAGCATCGTTGGAAATTATGATGTCTGGCCATCAGTGTTCAGCGATGGCGCATAGGTGTGTGAGGTGGCAGGCATCGAGTGTATCTAGAGCTGCCTTTGGAGCTGCCCCGCTGTTACCGTTATACAGCTATGTTCCCCATGACACAATTGTTATACTGTTTAATATTGTCTTCACTCTCATCATTTTGATATGATGGAACTCTTCACCGACTCTGATTCTGATGGAAATTATCGTTTCCCCCCCCCACCCCTCCAATTGATTACGTATGGTCTACCCAAAAGTGAATACGTCCATAGCATAGCCTCGGGCATCACTATTGATATAAACCCTAGTAGTCTAGTGGAGATAAAGATGAACCAAGAATTGTATGGTGCCTAATTGTTTGGACTGGGTATTGAATCATTGACTGGTCTAGAATGGTAATCCAACTGGTGCCACCACGTCACCATCGAGAAATTTGAGAAATCCCAGATGGCCGCCAAGATGGGTGTCATTCACACGTAAGTACGCAAACACAGATATCTCAGCAGGTATTTTGAATATTTTAGTCAAATAAGTTTTGATCTATATTGGGGTTTTATGATGATTGAATACTTCCATATACACGAATCCAATATGACCTCCGTTTTTACCTTTGGCTAATAACAATGAGGCAGAAGACATATATTGGCCGGTTTTGCTGTTCCTAGATGGTGGAAATAGAAATAGTTGGTTAGTTTTTACTAAAATATGGATTCAAAATCTACAAAGCAACTGCAATTGCTGTTTCATTGCAAATTTTGAAACAGTGTTGTATTGAATATTATAATATGGATTCAAAATATTAAATGGCAATTTCCTCCTGTCTTTGCAAATTTTGTATACATATTTTAGTGAAAACTAACTAACCAACTAGCCATATAAGAACAGTGAGCCTGGCTACCGTTTTCTTCGATCAGGCCAGGTTGAAATGAGACTACAAGGTGATGTTAGCAATCTCCATGCGGCAGATGGTCGTTACCATGGCAGTTGTCGGAAAAAGATTATTGCTGGAATGGGACAAAGTGTTGAAATTGATAACACACATAATAGTGATTGTCCATTCGATAAACTTGGCATCAGTAGTGACATGCAAAAATTTGGACTTCTAGTGAAACTATAAAGGCTATTTATTCCATGGTGGAAAAGGATACCGCGAAACTATGTTATCAAAACTGCAGATGCATTTTGATGACAAATTAGTGTGTTTCCCCGCTTAAGGACTATCCAGTCTTCTCAGTTTCCGTAGCACCATGCCAGGTTTGCATAACCTCGTTGAAGACAATGATGACGATGCCATGGTTAGGCATGTTAGTACATAATTGTGCATGAGTGTAAAGAATTCTAGCTCAATAAGGGCAAGCACACTATTCGTGTAGACCAGAAAGCAAGCATTGATTATGTCAGTGTAACCCTTCTGTCGCTTGTAGGAAAGCTTTCGGACAATATTAGGAACACATTGCCTTCAAGTGTAATCGGGAATGGCATCACAAATATGATCACGATTCGTTCAACATCACTTGCCCTGTATGTGGGGCTTAGAATACACCTTCCGTATCCTCTGCGTGTCGTAAGAGGCGACTAAAGGAAGTAAGGGTGAGGTAACCCTGACAGAAACCTCGAGTGCTGAAGACGGAGGTTCCAGGCCGCACGGCGCACTCTAATAAACCATGGATCCATGCACTTAACGCTTATGATCATGTCGATAGTCACTTACAGGACTGGCGGTATGATCAGCGAACGAAAAGAAGAAGAAGTTCAACATCATTGGAAATTGGGATTGGTGCTACGCTTGACAAGAAAAGTCTCATTGAACAGTTTCAAGATCTTGTTATTTGTTGTCCATATGATGAAATACTGCGATTTAAAGCTTCGGCAGCAGCGGCTGCGTTAAAGGAAACACAACTGATTGATATTCATTCATCAGATTCAGGTCTAGTCCAAGCCATTGCAGATAGTTTCGATGCGAACATTTCCTTACTCAATGGACAGAAATCAACACATTCCTATTGATGACACAAGTATGCCAGGCATAGAGGACGTCGGGAATGGCATCACAATCAAAAGACTCAAGAAGGAAGATAGCAAAGAGTCTACCCCACCTGGTATCCCGCTATCATCATATCATGGCCCTAAACAGTCTGAGATGCCAGCAATTATTGCCAAAAAGGCATTCTTCCGCTGAAAGTGTTAGTACAAAGAAATCCTTATAGAACTGTCTATTAATGGGGAGTAAAACCACGTACCAAAGCAGTGTATACACCCTGATTGACATGACTCATTCTGACCCGAACATGATGAAAACCATTATGATGGAAGCCAAGCCACTTAAAAAGAAAATTGGCCATGCCACAACCATATTTACAGTAGATCTACAACTCTATCATGGTGGCCTCAATGTGCAGTGACCTTACCCGGAACATTTTGATCAGAATGTCATTCTTCGTCTCGGAGGAATGCACTTCCTAATGAGCTATGTTGCTGCTGTAAGAGGTCTAATGGATGGCAGTGGGATAGAAGAATTAATGAAATCTGGCTTTGCTAGTGCGCCGAAAATGTTCACTGGCAAGTATTTTCTCAAAACATTAGCGCACTGCGTATCTCTATGGAGGAAATTCTTCGTGAGAAGTCAAGACAAAACTCAACCCCAGATCACGAGCAAGCAGGACTACAAAACATTGGGTAGAAAACCTCCTAACACTGATGTTATTAATGATGATGTTCATTTAGGCTTGCGCTATTTTTGCTTTGAAACATCGCGATCGATTTTGTTTTGATTAAGTCGTAGATCCAAATTCCGAAAAGTATAACTAGGGAAACATGACAAGTCACGAAAACTGTGACTTGGAATTTCTAGAAAAGGTTGAAGTAAATGATAAAAAATAGGACGAAATTAGAACACAATTTCATGTGACAAATTCTTACCATCCTACGTTTATGCTTAATGTATACCTTATATCCATCCTGGCGGGAGTGAAATTATTAATTGGACGGCCTAAATAGTGCGTATAACTTAATAAACATCGTTTATTTCATCAGAATTTGACATAAAATGTCATCGAGAAAAAATATATATCACGTGATGTATCAGCTTCAGCTTTGTAGGCCGAGTTTAGGTCATTACCCGAGTAGGTGGAAGACGCTAATATTAGTACCTGGGGAGATACTGCGCAATTCACATACATAGGACAGTAGCAATCTAAAATAGAGGCGTGGCTTCTTCGAGAATACTTTTCTCGATCTCGTATCGAGGAAGATCTCGCGAGATACGAACGAGGACGGTAGCATCGAGTAGCTACGAGAGTGACTGTGTAAACTCGTCCTATGGTTCAATTTATAGTTGCTTTCAGAATGTACGATTTACATACAAGAGTAATCAACAGATTGCACAGTTCAAAATACAACAATCTGGAATGCTGTTGCTTTATTTTCTTTAATTAGACATGACAACCGAATCAAAAAGGAAAAATTATTACACCGCCTGACCTTGTTATTAATTGAAATTGCTAAGTCTAGAATTAAAAAAGAATTCTGTTGATTATTGCCTAACACTCTGCAACTAAGTATATACTTGGTATTTCATGACAGAGTCAGGGTCTGCAGCGAAAGAAAGAAAATTATATGGCCATTCGACGGAGTAACTAGCCGGTTTTCTCAATGACAAAGGTGTTACCTCGCTATTGTTAGCTTGTTTATCATAGCGCTTTGTGATGTGATTAGTAATTATTCGACACGGGCATGGCACGGCGAAATATAAACACAATGAACAGAGGCGTGAATCGATTATAATTGTATTCATGTACTGATAAAATGCGATGGAAAAGTACACATTTCAGATTTTAAACAAACATGAAAATTTTGACGACTTTCCGATTTTTCCTCACTTACATCGTAAAAATCGTGATTTTAAAAATAAATCGAACTTCATGATTGAATCGAAAAGTCGTGCAAGCCTCTGTTCATTAGAGCTGAGCGTGAAAGAGAGTGGTAACTACACATGTGGACAGTTACGGAAATAATGCGATACTTCTTTGTTAGTGGTCACATTCATTATGCACGGTATGGCCTTCTCTATCTCAGATCGATTCAAAAATTGAACAGAGAAACCATAGAGAGATTTCTAAAGGGGGGTACGTTCAGGGACATAGGCGAGGACTGTGGAATGGAATATGGACGGACATGTTCATAGAATAGAGTCAATGTTTATGCCAGGTGGTCTCATTGGAATAACATTGAATGAGAAAGGTGCCCGTCATTGGGCATTAAGTCTACACATATGTAGTATAATGATTAACGATATGGTGGATTTGAAATCACATCAGTTGATGTCACTACCCACAAAGAGGAGATGCCATCACTGATTGGCAGGTCCTCCGAGAAAGACTATCACAGTGTATTGATCCTATGAATGCTGTAGATCATCCCGCTTATTGTGTGAATATAGTTTCTGGCCATATATGCCCAGAGCGTGTGAATGTAGATAACGCTCTGAATGTTGGTATAGAGTGCATGCATGAGCACGAGTCAAGGTGGCCTGAGAGATTCAATCAACCTCGGAAGAACAGAGTTCTTACAATGAAAGATGGCAAAAAGAAAGCAACAACAGCATCTGTGGAAGAGTTTCAACCTGGATTTATATTCACGTGTGTCGTGGCACTAATAAACTCTCGTAATGTTGATGTGATGAAATAATCAGCTATGAACTAGGCCCCGTTCTGACATCGATGTTTGGGGGGAAAAGGCATGGAGAACTACGGATTGCTAAAGCCGAATCACTATTGAAGAATATTCAGCAGGTAGGACAGTCAGTCCGTGCAAGTATGCCACCAGATGCATTTATCATAGGTGTGTGTGCTATCCTTTGGGTCATTCATTGCTGATCTAAGGGCAGTGTCAAAGACCTTGTTATGAATTTTGTTAAACATGTCACCGAGAGACTTAAAGACAGTATCAAAAGTGGCACTACATGCTTTTGTACGGGTCGTGTACCTACAGAGCACCACCTGTCTCTAAACTCGTCTCTTCCACCTCAGCAGGTTGTGCTTACTGTCACGAAAATAAGATATGGTTGATTGATATATGTTATATACCTTTGTCCACAATGATAAGTTAAATATTCCCAACAGTCTCGTGCTTACTGGGAAATCATTCATACCCACAGAAGTTTGTAAAAGGCCTGGTTATACAGAGTCATGACTTGAAGACGATGCACGGGGAAGCTGATGGCATCATTCCTCAAGTGGTGTCACTGGCTCTAATGGAGCCCGCAGGTCAATGGTATTCGTCAGTTAACATCGGCACCACAGTCTCCAGACAGAGAGATATCGCTTCACGCCTGCTTTCATCACATGCATCATTGGGTGTGATACGGTTCCCTGTTATTATGGTATTGATATAACTAGGGTTGAGAAGGTACTTGAAACTGGAAAAGAGTTGAAAGATTTAGGAGACCCATCAGCCAAAATGGAAGATGTCACTTGCGAAGCAACAGCATTAGTTGCAGCTTGTTATGGACAGACGTGTGAACGCGGTGAAACAATGTCAGATATACAGTCCAAGCTGTGGGTTTCAAGGACAGGATGAAAAATCGCAAATATTTTGCCTAAACTTAAACCTTACCCTCGACCACAGAGGCAGTCAATGAAAACATAAAGCGGATTCATTTTCAGGCATGCATCTGGAAGACAGCTCCAAATATAGAACCTCCGAACCTAGATCCAGTGAAGTTTGGGTGGGAGAGGACGAACTTGCTAAGTCCCTTCATGCAGTCTCTCTACAGCAGGGTGTACCGGTTGCACAACCAGAAGTACTCAAAATGAGTACTATGCTCTTCAATGCTCTTGTAGTAGTGACCATCCATGCTCATCCCGCAGATGTGGTTGCGCAGCTGCTCAACTTACTTGTTCTCTGTTTTGCAAATGTGGCTGAACTGACTGGCAGTAGATGTTGATGACGCCGATTATGATGATGATGATGATGATGAGGCCCAAGACGAAGCTGAGGATGATTATCCATAGTGTACAAACAGGTTATAATTGGAATTTATTTTAGAAATTTTATACACATAAACATAAAACACGGAATTTCTATCATTGGGATATTCTAGATCTAAAGCAAATTGAAACTGGTCTTAAAGGCAATGCCCATCTTGTATCCAATGATCGTGCAAGTATATAAATTGACTGTCTTGAGTTGAACAATCTATAGTTCAAAGTTTATTAGCACCCCCCCCCCCACCTCCCCGCCAACCCACTCTGAGTCAAACAACATTATCCAGTTTGATTCAAAAATCCAATATATATTCTGATACATGTGTCTTTTGGTATTTATGGTTGAATGGGGGCCATCTTGGTGGCCATCTTCACAAATTCCTCAATAGTGACATGGTGGCACCCACTGGATTATCAAGCTAGAGCCCTAAAGATTCGAAAACCACTGAAAACAATTATCCACCATAAAATTCCGGGTTCATCAGAAAATTAGCTTTTGGCAACCAGACTACAGAGGTGCAAATGTGTGCCCAGCCTAATGGAAATGACGTCATTCTGTCGACTCGACCACATTTGTTTGTAGCCAAACCAACCCCATACACCCCGAGACCTCTGGACCGCATGTGGATGGTGTGTGGAGCGGATGAGTCATCATTTTTGGACAAATGCGAGGTTCTCACACTGTGTGGCCGAAGCGTGGCACATACAGAGGCCACGCAGTTGTGTTGTGTGACAACTGGTGCCCGATGTGTGGCTCAAATGTGTCTACATCGCAGTACATAAGGCTTCATATTTGATGGTGAACCACGTTCACCAAACAACCAACCCTCCCATGGTAGACCACTGATCTCAAGGATATCCTGTTCCGAATGGGATGAGTCCTAATTTAGTGATTATTAGGTGGTGTATCCATCCATATATTCAGATGGGGTGATGCATCCAACTGACAATGATCAGCATAATGCTTATTATAATAACATTAATAACAATAACGTAAATAGAGAATGTGGATATGAATCTGACGTGAGTAACCATTATCACGTATATGGTAATTTTCGAAATGAGTTTCGGAGAAGTACATGTATCAGAGGACATCCACACACATGCTACAAATTACACCCTTGCAGCGAAGGGCATACAATAATCCAGAGTGATCTGTCTGATGATAATTTTCCACTACTGTGGAGACCATCTCACAATTCTTCTTTGGAAGAACGTCCATAAATACCATTGAGTTCTACTCCAACCACCTTACGTCGAGACCTAAATGAGAGTGTTCCCGAATTAAAAGGGCGAGTTCATCACTTAATAATTTACATGTATCAAACCCTTGATGAGGAGGTGTATCAATCTATGCAGATTGACACTCATTGAAGCCCTTAGTGGATATAAATGCGTTAAAGATCGTCATTTCAGGCGAACATAAAAGACCTTAAACACTGACACAGACAGCTATGCGCATTGAAAGGCTCCATCATAAAGACCCGTCGGCTCCCTTCCACATCGAGTAATGTCACTGCTCAGTCCAATGTTCAAGGTCAATATGGATTTGAGTCTGCTACAACAATAATAATAACTGTTGCAATAATAACCAAGACAGACAATCGTACATCTCGAGAGGAAACTCTTGAGTTAGGAGTAGAGAAATTATCCACATAAATCGCAGAAATGGGAGACTTTATGAAAAATCTATCCATTAACGTTTCTACTAATCATTCGTATTCGGGAGGAAGAATGTCCCCCAACATTCCCTCGGGTAGTATTTTCTTTTGCTGCCAACAACAGGGCCAATGGGTTGATCAGTTGTCCCGTAAAACCACCAGATTCTAATCCATGAAATTATGTCGCTGGTGGTGATCCCACAGCAATAGGCCATGTCTCAGCTGCTTCACAAACTACACCAAACACTCCAGCAGTACCAACACCCGCTTGATACATTGATAGAGGTTGTGCTTGGACAAAGCAGCCTCTCTCTCTCTCTCCCACCCCTCCCCCTGAATACCTGCGACCCTAAAGTTGTCCGCTCTCATCAGTCCCTGCGGACAGGTCATGTGCTTGCTAAAGTCGACTACACTGTCTAAATTGGTACCGCAGTGGGTTAAACTGACCATCTGAACTGTCTTTGTCATCGAAAGAATAAGATCTTAGTCCTGTTCGCTCATCAATGAACTTGCATTCTAATGGAAATTCTAATTTCCATGAATCTTCCGTTACTAGACACTCTCTAGACGGAGAAGTTATTCTAGTGCAAAATACTTCAGACATCTGCATCCGGATTCCTAAAATATCGAGTTCTGTCATTTCTGTTTTTATGGACCTTATAAACCCATCAAACTCTTTTATCGGGCCTATCAAGAAGTGCTTGTATAAAGTCCTCGCAAATCGATGGCAGTTGTCGTCCCTAAAGGTGTTTCCAGTGTTCCACACACTCCTGCTCCCTGTATCTTTCGGAATCCTGTTCTCGTGGACTTTTGTTGTTCGTTTTACCTCAACATTATGTCCTGTTTGATAACGTCATAAATGGACTACATCTTAACTATTGTAATGTTATGTACCTTTCGTTGCTTTTTGGGGCATTATACCAAGCATCACAAATAAGTGGGAAATTCCAGATCTAGTAGATCGAATCAAATAACAACCAATTGGTTGAACTTTGTGTAAGATCCTTAATGAAGCATCTCTTCTGGTCAACTATCAGAACATCATAATCATAAATTTCCATTAGGATGAACAGTTAGAATGTCATCTACACTTTTAAGTAACTGTTCACAACGCTTGCCCAGTAACTCATATGTCCGTCCTCATGTTGAATATAATAATATAATCCAACTTATATATTAATTGTCTTACGTATAATTTAAGAATTTTATATTTTGCATATGTTGTGTGGGTGTGTGTCTAAAGATTTCTTCTCCACTACACTATGATGATGGCTACTCAGTTCAAAGGTATGCTAGTACAGCATAACAACAGACTAAATCTGTTCACAAACAATTCACCTTTCCAGAGTATCCATCCATCACCAGACCTCGTATTACGCCATAATCAGCTCAGTGCGTATATGATGACGTCACAATCATTACGTCACAAAGGATTCCATATAGACCGTCACCAAATCTCAAATGGTCTGACACATTGTATAAATTGTATGTCTTTGTAATTCTTTGCTATTTAATAAACATGCTGTTGAATATTTTGAAACTAATTTGACTGGGCGCTGTTGCACCCGATCAAATTAGTTTCAAAACATTCAACAGCTTACCTGTGTAGTTTTATTGGAAATTGATCGTCATGGTGTTCAGAGATCGAAGCTAAAACCGCAAAGGTCCATTATATTTATCGATTTACTTAGGTACGTTCACGCTTGATAGTATGTTAGTGCATTCGTAAGAAAATTGTGAGATTGTGCATAAACTTGGTAGACATATGCTAACAAGTATTGGGTTTCTGTATAATTCATAAACTTGCTATAGTGTTGATTACTTTGTAATATTATTGTGATAACATTGGTGAATAAATTTATTTTGAATACAGCAATAACTGTTGTCGTGGTCATTATTTGATTACCACACAAAACTGCTGTTTAACTGGTTATTATATTTATTGATAACTACCTATTGTTAATTAGTACTAACTATGCTATATGATACATGAGACACGGAGTCCAATATATACACGTCCATCTCTAGTGATGACCCGTCTGTGACTGATGTAGTTCGGGTGTTTCCGGCAGAAGTCAGGTCTCGTCGTAAGCCCAAGTCTAGAACACCACATCTGTGTATGTTTCACAACAGGTTCACACATTGTGATGTCGAGTATCAGTAGCTTGTGATATCTACTCATACAGCTGGTTTCGTATTGTGGCTAGAGCTATTTATGATGTGTATATAATTTGTGTTCATTGCATTAACAATTCACCTTTCCAGTTTATCCATCCATCACATAATGTCATAATCAACTAAGTGACGTTGAGGCTGACGTCATAATCATGATGTCATGAATGATTCGATATAGGCGCAAATCTGATTTGTCGAGATATGGTCACGTGACCTCATTATGGCACGCCTCCATCCAATTCATGCGTCGTTACACCTTCAATCACCAGGCGTTGCACATGTCAATCATCAGAACACATCAATAACTTTACATCCCAAAAGGTGGTGGCGGGCTGGGACATATACTTCTGATTTGTCGAGAGTGGGTTACGTGATGTCATCTCATTTGCATATTATGCCACACACTCTTTGTCGCGCCAAAATCATTAAAAGATCTCGACCAATCAGTTTTGATTATGTTTTTTTATTTGACAGAATTAAAGGGGCGTGGCCTAATTTAAATTTAGATAACGCCACATGTCACCAGCTCTCGACCCATCAAAAGTGTGTCCCAGCCCATCACACTTCTACTTAGGTTTCAAGTGTTCAAGTTCAAATTCATTTATCTTGATATATAATGTACAATTTGCGATAATACAACAGGTGGTCCACCAAAGGTAGAGCCTACGTAGAACAAAAAATAAATTATACATTTAGGGCTGAAACAGATACTATATAATATAAGATGGCATACGCTTCGAGTTTAAGTTAGTCCTATAAGACATAGACATGCGGCATGGGACAAATAGACACCATATTTACAGGTACATAGAGAGATGTGCTTATCTTGTTAAATTAAAATTCATATTTACATTGTAAATTCATCTGAGTTTCAATTTACAGTTTCTTATGTCATGCAGTGCTGATGGTGGTTGCGATTGCAATGACAATATTCCTTGAATTGTCATGCGGTAATGTCACGTTGGTTGACTGATAGTAAGTTAGTTATGTAGTTTTGTCATACCTGTTTACTTATTTGTTTGTTTGTTACGCATAGACGTTGCTTGTTTAATGTAATTATTTATTTGCTACTTGTATATCAACAACTTTAATTACGATAGATTCACAAGGCTAGGTCCGCGCTCTGGGACGGTCGATGAGCAACTCATTATGATCGGTCAGATCGGAATGTTCCGTTAGCGGTATACAGTTAGTATATGAGTGACCCATGACACCACAACTTTGTATACACGTATGTGGGGAAAACTACGCAGTATATTGAGCGAACGTAAACACAACAAGCAAAACCAGCATGAGCTAATGAAGAAACGTGCATTGGACCAACGTTGGACCAACACAGCATTGTTTATTGCGGAAAAGGTTATCATTGAAAGAAGGAAAAGGCAATGAAGAAAAAAATGTCCGAGAAGGGGTTCCATGGTGAAAGGTCCTGGGCACTGAGTGCCGAAATAAGACTTGCGATCGCTGATACCAAAGAATAATCTCAGGCTGTGGAAAGTGAAAGCGAAGTACATAATTATAAATTGACCTTGTTTTTAGACTAACACAGTTTACATTAAAGGACATGTCAGGGAACTAACATATGCTCTTGAATGTCAGATTTATATAATGATCAACCTATAGCCACCAGTAAAATATTAAAAATAAACCAGAGTAATTAGAAAAAGCAGCTAAATACCATTTATGTCATTCTGTCGCGAACTAATTAGTGACGCAGCTGGACCTATGCGCTCTAGAGTATTTCGAGCGAATATATAATACCTGCTACATCCGGTCTTGTAAGCTCAGTTATATTCGCGCTAAGCTGATTAGCCACTATGCCCTACAGGTAAAATACTGTCTAGTTTTAAAACAATTTGACTGAAAGACGTTATTAGACATTTCCTACATTCAGTCATTACATTGGTAAATTGCACACTGTTCAGTCTAATCTCTATATAGGTGAAATACGTCCGATCACTTTAGCGGTTTAAACTGAAGTGAATGGACCTTTCCCGCGCATTACTAGTTTAGCTCCACCCACACCTCGCCGTGTTGCATTGATCAATCTCCAAATGCCCTGGCTATCAATTTCTTGAAAACTATGCAGGGAAGCTGTTGAATATTTTGTAACTAATTTGACTGGGTGCCGTTGATGTCAATGCCCTATTCAACAGAATATTTATTAAATAGTAAAAGCAAGCAATTTGTACAACAAGGCATAGACCGTCTGCAAATCTGCGTTCGTGACGTACTTATCGACGTCATTCATGACGTCATTCATTATGATGCCATTATACACATCACGCAGTTCATTATGACGTCATATGATGGGTGGGTACTCTGGAAAGGTGAATTGTTCATGTATGTGCGATGGAAGATTTCTGGTGCTGTAGTGGAAAGCTTCTGATTGACCAAGCCTCAAGAAACCCTCACAGCGCATAAAATACACGTCCGGTCACTTTGGTGGTTTAAACTAGAGTGAATTGCTCATTTATTTGTCAACGGTGCATTAGTAGAAAGCCTCTGATTAACTAAGTATCTGTAAATTCTCTGCATATAGTCACTTTGATGGTTTAAACTAGAGTGGCGTGTTTATTTATCTGTGAAGGAGTTTTATGATGCTCTAGCTGTGGAAAGCTTCTGACTGACTAAGCCTGTCTAACTTCTTTGTATATAAAATACATGTCCACCACTTTGGTTGTTTTAACTAGGATGAAATAGGCATTGCACTGACGAGGTGCTTTATAGGGTTGTAGTAGAAAGCCTTTGTTTGACTAACCCTCAAGATATTCAGGAGATTAACTGTATGCTTGTGTCTGCCGTGAAATGTGTATTTAAATATGTCATAAAGTTTTCATTGGATGAGAAGTAAAGAGATGGATAAGTAAAACCTGGAATATTTAGTATCTGCACTTTGCATCAACTTTAGCATAAGCTATGCATTGGCTGAGAAGAAAAGAGAGGAAGAGATTAAATTCTGGAATGTTAAGCACCTACGCCTTGTACCCTCTTTAACAGTACTGTTTGAATGATGTTACCATGGTACGAGACATGACAATTAGATCTCTTTACCAATCAAAATGGAGGACCCCTCCCAGGAAGCAGTCTGGGTGTTATAAAGGCGAAACAATTTGCTATAGCAGTGATGTGAGGAAAAGGTGTAGAGGCTTGGTGTAGTGACTAGCACTCGGGACTACTTAACCGGAGAACCCGGTTCGAGCTGTGCAGTATCTCGGCGCCGTCATTGGAATCATGGGCAATCTTCTTCGCTCCTTGCCTGTCTACTCAGGAGTTTAAATGCGTACCAGTGTAACAGCTGGAGAAGTGACCAATAATAGCCTGAAATAAAACCAGCCTAGATATGGCGTGAATGAAACAGGGACTCGATAGACGGCAATCAAACCAATAATTTCTATAACAGTGATGTGTGGTATAAAGTTATTATGGTAATGGTGATCTTTCCTCTTCTTTCTCTAGGCCTGAGCATGTCTGCGCATTGTTTCACGAGTCAGACAGTTTGGTTTTGAATCTATAATTTGTTGTATGTTATTACCGTATTTTTTCGCAGTGGTTTTAACCAGTTTCATTAATTAAGAGGTTTGTCCACTAATTGAACACCTTTGTTACCCATTCATCTTAGTGAGAGCCCATTGCTATGGAATAAAAGGGTGCACACCATTCAATATCCGGCACTTAACTCTACACTGCATTGTGGGGTGTGAGCTGGCCGAATAGCGGTGACACTGGGTGTTAATTATTCAAATAGATACACGTTAGCTACGGTATACAAATATCTTCCTTTTTCCTCCTGGCTTCATATTTAGTGAATAAATACCAAAATTAGGGAAATCTCCACTTAGTGGGTTAGGGGCGGGTTGAAGCGTGGGGGGGGGTGCGCGGTGGCATCGGTAACGGATGTCATTAATTATATAAATAGAACAATAATAACAAAAGGAATCCTTTTCCCTCCTGATGTCTTATATTGTGTATAAACACCGATGATAGGGCATTTGGGAAACTATCTCATGTTATGTATTGGGTATAAACAGCAAAAATAGGTCCTTGGGATACCCCACAACTATATCAATTTGCCTCCTCATTTCCGTGAAACTACATGCTCTATTTGGCCAAACTGACACTGTGAACTACTACTGACTACAAGCTGCCAGAGGCGAGAGGATGAGTGACTACAGGCTGGTAGGGGAGAGAGGATGAGTGATTACAAGCTGACAGGGCCGAGAGGATGAGTGACTACAAGCTGCCAGGGGCGAGAGGGTGAGTGATTGCAAGCTGCCTGTGCGAGAGGATGAGTGACTACAGGCTGGTAGGGGCGAGAGGATGAGTGATTATAAGCTGCCAGGGGCGAGAGGATGAGTGACTACAAGCTACCAGAGACGAGAGGATGAGTGACTACAAACTACTAGGGGCGACCGGATGAGTGACCACAAGCTGCCAGGAGCGAGGGGCGAGAGGGTGATTGATTACAAGCTGCCTGGGTGAGAGGATGAGTGACTATAAGCTGACAGGGGCGAGAGGATGAGTAACTACAAGCTGCCAGAGGCGAGAGGATGAGTGACTACAAGCTGCCAGAGGCGAGAGGATGAGTGACTACAAGCTGCCAGAGGCGAGAGGATGAGTGATTACAAGCTGCCAGGGGCGAGAGGATGCGTGACTACAAGCTACCAGGGGCGAGAGGATGAAATCAAGCTACACACGGCTGCTCATTCCCTCTGCCATGGGTAGCTTGTAGTCAGTCATCCTCTCTATCCTTGCCAGCTTTTATTCACACTAGCTTGTAGTCACCCTATATCCAATGGTAGCTTGTATTCTGTCATCCTCGCTGCCATGGGAAGCGTGTAGTCATCCTCTCTACCCTGGGTAGCTTTCAAACATAATGTTTCTGTAACCACGTGCAGGAGCAATGTTGCAGGAAGTCATTTTGCAAACATTCCAACGGCTATATAATATCCCTGCAAGCTCATGCATTGCTTACGACCTACCCGGCCACCTCTTTTACTGGTCACTTTTTAATGGTCCGTATCTCTACGTTGTCCGCGATACACAGATTTGGTTGCTTCGATCTGTCATTCAAGTATCTTAGGTCATAATCAAAGTACGTTACTGGTTAGCTAACGTCACAATTAAATGACGTAGGCCCGTCTCGAAAGTGGAAAATGGACCGTCGGGAATAGGGCCGCCGGAAGTAAATTTGAGGGGCGGGGGCAGGTTCAACAAAAGGGCACGTTGGATTGCATTGTCTGGAGGAATATATGAAACGAGTGTCTCCCCCCCCTCCCCCCCTCCCTACCCCCCCCCCCCCTAGAAGGGTGCTCGGGGATACCCACCTACCTAACCACCACGAGAAGAAACATTGAATGGTGCAGGCTCATGACTCGATTTCCTGCATTCTGAGTTTCTTATGATTACGTAAAAATGTTAGAGCCATGTTAATCGAAGAATTATATATTCTTTGGTCAATTGAACCTATTCCCAATTCACAATGTGAGCGAGCTGGCGAGTAGGTTGTTGTGTTAGATGCACACGCTGAGTGTGCGTGCATTCGTGCATGTGTCTGTATGGTGGACCTGCACAGTTTTCTTTGACAATATTTAATTAGACCTTAGTTCCTAATTATATTTGCAATCAGCGAGATTCAGAGAAAAAGTGGCTAGGTTTTCCAAGACAAATCTACCAATCATGTTGAACAAGGTTTGTTCAGCTCTTGCCTTAGATGAAGACCATGAAGTTTCTTGAGTTTCATGTCAAGCAGTTTCACAGGTCTGTAAATGTAATTTTTTAAATAATGCAAAATCCAAGATGGCCACCAACAAAATCGACCAAGCAGCTTCCCGGGACCAACCATGGATCTGACCCGATGGATCCTTCCTGCCCAGCAGTTCTTAAGGACTCGCTTAAAGAATACGATGGGCATATGCTTGATGATTAGACAGATGAGGTAGCAACACGATTACGTCAAATTAGGAACAAACTATTCAACAGCTATAGTGTGTATGGAATAAGTACTTTAAATTATGATTTCGCAGGCTCTTACTTAGCCATATTGGCGTGTGGGTGTCAGAGGTAAATTTGGCCTGGGCTATTCAAAGGAGGCCTTTAAATGTCTAATCTTGTTTACGTGTGGATGGTGGCATCATCTTTTATGGTTAGAACTCAAAGGGCTTGACATGGCTAGACATGTGTATCACCGCCGTACGAATTGGTAGGGGTGGGAGGAGTGGTGGTACGGGTGGGCGGGGTATACCCATATAAATAGCACAGTATTAAAAAATCCAAGATGATGATATTTATTAATTAGAGATGTAGGAGATATAGGAGATGGCTTCTAATCATCTAATTTTTCCATTCTTTCGATGGAGGTCCCAGCTACACCCTCATCCCATTCCATGTGCGTGCGTGCGTGCATGCGTGCGTGCGTGTGTGTGTGAGGGGTTGTGGGGTGGGGGGGGGGGGGGGTGTACAACAAATCTTTGATACATTCCTCAAATACACCCACCGACATTACACTTTGGACATGTGTATACAAATTATTTCTACCTTCTATTTCACACGTCGATTAAAAATCTGAGTTTGAGAGTTGCTATCAATTCTAATATCCCTTAGTGTTTCCACATTGCTGCACCCAGCCGCCCATCATTGCACATATATTCTATTCTACCCACTAAGCAAGGCAATGCCAGAGCATAGACCAGTATCACTTCAAAAATTCAAATAGCATATGACTATATGTCTTATCTTTACTTGCAAAGATGCATGCAACGTTTACAGAAAAGGTCAATATGTCACATGTAACTGCCACTATACAAATAGCGTTTGCATTGATGACTTGATTCGGCCTAGAAGCACTCCCATATTCCTTGATGGACTTGTGTTAATGCCAAAACAACCGAACTTTAATACACCTGCTCAGTCTGCTCTGAATATTCCAAAAATCTTATTAAAAGTTCTAAAGTAAAGTTTACTCATTTTTCGCAGAGAAATGGGTAAAGGGCACAGCAGCCCCTCGCTGCCCCCCCCCCCACCCAAAGGGCAACGGGGCAGCTGCCCCCCCCCCCGCTACCCCCGTGCTTCCGGCGCCCCTGGTTGGGAAAGTGTTTGAATTGTATGTCTTTGCCGAATTTACAATTTAGTAAATGTATGCAGAACTCTCAGTCATATCAGTTTCAAAATATCCATCAGCTTATTTGTATATTGACCTTGAAATTGGGATTCTAAGAATTCATGGTGCAAAGAGTTAAGATCGATTCAAATGCGAGTACAAAGTGGGCGGAGCTTAGCTAGAAACGGGCAGGGCGTAGCTAGAAATGTGTCCTGTTACAGTCACACGTATCTTAGATTGCGTTGTATTTTCAGGAAATTCCTAGGAAGGTTAGATGGATCAATGGTTGGATTCGCAAGTTTATATATTAGATTAATAGTTGGTTCTAGTCTATTTTGTTAATCGTCGGCTTAATAATAGCTCGGCTCGGGTTGTATGGCGTGTGTAGCGCTATAGCAATAAGCCTAATAACACTCTGAGCCTACCCAGCACTTATAGTCCGCCCATTCCTTGTGTTGGAGGTGTTGAGAGTCTAAAATATCCGCTTTTATTACCGCAATTCCTATAATATTTGGAACGTTTAGAATTTATTTGAAAGGTTTTGTCAGCTATTCTGTAATTCAAGCCTAAGCCACGTTAAATAGTGGTCAGGTTTGAATAATGAAGGAGAAAAATTGTAGGTTGGCCTCTTTTCTCTCTCTTCTCGCTTGACTTGGCGAGAGATGATTTTGGCAAACGCGTGTAGTAATGATCAGCCGCGCTGCTCACTTGTCATACCGCCATATGATATGCTCTACAGACACTCTTCACAAAATACCACACATACTTTAACATCGTCACTTACTGGGGCAAACCATAGCACACACACGCACACACGTGCACGATCGTATACACTGCTCACGTGCCGTACATATGCTTAACTTATGAGCGATAATTGATTGCTTTATTAAACACTTTCCTATATTTCTGCTTAATGTATAATAGGCTTACCAATTTGACTGCAAATGGGTTAACAGCTTAAACATCTCCCACACACCAGATCAGCTAATGTTATGTTTGTATTCTGTGCTTCGCGGTATTTTAAATATTTTACCGACGCACACACGCACACTCACAAACGAACTTACACATATAAGTAGATAGCATGTATAGTGGCATACTCAGGTAATCAGGAAATACCTTTAATACTAATACTTTTGCTGCTACTACTACTAATAATAATATGTTATAGTATATTATAGTACACGTATACACGTTTGATAGCGATTGATCAATCCAACCAAGCAGTTAAAGTAGTGATATAATTTCTAGGACGGTAGTTAAGGCGGTATAAGTTCAATGCAGCTGTGCTATAGGCGACCTGCTTGGTTTACATACGGGATTTATCTATCCATAATTAAATAGGAATGCGGCGGTGTCGACTACGAGCGGCGATGATCAATGTGTATAAGTCAGTTTAGCTGTGCTTTTCAAGTGACAAACTTACACAAGCCACTCCGGCTTTACTGGGATTACGTACGCTAGAGCTGGATATTTAAAACTAATATAGAACATGTGTTGTTAATTGAACAATTCCAATAATTTCCGTATGAAATATTTTGTCGGGCATACTTATAAAAATATAACATCGGGGTACTTGGTGGAAAAGCTACTTATTAAAATCGAAAGAAACTTTCTATTTGCCAATTATTTCTTATCGCTACGAACACAGGAACTTTTTTCAATCAGGGAACAACCGATCATAATCGCATTAAGTTATTGTTAAGTGCGAGTGCATGGAATTCTGAATCGCGATTTAACGTTTAGTTTTAACACTTTTAAGTCTGAAATCCAAGCATATCATTAAGAAAAAATTGCATATTTTGAAACTAATTTGACAGGAGATCGTTACACAATCCTCTATACGCAGAAAGGATTTCTAGTCAAATTAGCTTCGAAATGTGTAACTTTGTATTTATTACCGGTATGTCATAAGAAATTTGTCATATCTACGTGTTTTCGATTTAAAAATAGTTACTCGCATTTCTTCTTGCAATATAAGCGATACATGTCCAATCACATTTCAGGCATCTTATCTGTCAATCAAAATTGGACCACGTCATTTGTCGTTTAAGATTGAAAAAAGTTGATAATATAATGATGCAATAGAGGAATCCAGTTTTAGCTATGCCCCGCCCATCTCTAGCTAATCTCCGCACACGCTTTGCTCGTGTTGGGATCAATCGATCCCTGCACTCTCTGAATTTCAATAAACATATACAGGTACGCTGTTGAATATTTTGAAACTAATTTGACTGGGTTCTGTTGTAACAACGCCCAGTCAAATTAGTTTCAAAGTATTCAACAGATTGTTTATTAAATACTAATAACTTACAATTCGTACAACTTGTCGAACTATTAAGCGTTTGACGAACTATTAAGCGTCATTCCTGACGTAATAGTTTATGGCATCAGTCTACACGTAACATAGTTGATTATGACGTAATATAATTGACTGAGAAACTGGGTTCCTCAATTGTTTGATTCGACTAATATTTTTACTTTAGATGCGCCAGCTTCTTAAACTTTCATGACACAATTTCAGTACTGTACATGACCTTTATACCAATACTTATTGAGTGCCAATATATGAGATTTTCACCCAACGGTTAACTCTAACTCTACAAATTAATTTCAAGACAACTAGACGGGTAAGTTGTTGAATATGTTGAAACCGATTTGACTGTCACCTAGACAGCTACTGGTGCCAGTCGAATTTGTTTCAAAATATTCAACATAATGTTCTTTCCATCATAACTAATTTTGCCATAGAAAATCAGTAAGGATTAAAGAGTTAGGCACGTTGAACGAACTAATGACACAACAATTTGTTCTCTCTTAATTAAACGTTTTCCAAACAATTCCGTATCCACTATTGAAAGTGCTACTTCAATTTTTTCCTCAGTGTTTGACATTCCACGGGCGATCATTATCCTAGCCAATAACAAAGGTGCAAAATACACAATATACACGTGCATCCAGGGATTATTAACACGTGTGAATGTACAAAAACTTCGCAAATCCTCTTGGAATAGCAGAACGCATTAATATGTGAAGAAAGTAGCATTTTATAAAGACTGGATTTATTATTATTCCCTTTCCAGGTAAGTACGTGTCAAGTCGCCAATGGGTGAAATCAAAATTTTAGCTATGCTCCGCCCATCTTTAGCTAAGCTCAACCCACTGTGCGTCTTGTGATCGATGTATATACTTTGAATCCTGAATTCCCAGAATCTCAATTTCATGGTAGCTATACAGAAACCGGTTGAATATTTTGAAACTAATTTGACTGAACTAATTGTTGCCTATAAGGATCGATGGCGATTGTGAAGATCTAGCTGACTAGCTCCCACTCCACCCACCCCCATTCCCCCACCACGAGGGCCGAGAGAATGACAATACGCTAGCTACTCAGGGCCTAGTATATAATTACTAGATGCATAGAGCAGAGCGGATGACAGCGAGTTACGTGAGTACGTGGATAAGCAACTGACCAGCACTGACCAGTAGATTCTGCTAGTTACAGTGTTTATTTACGACCTTGTGTGGTGCATTCGGCCTATCTTAGTTCTTATATCACCGAATGACGACCTTGCGCTATGTGTCAATTGTGTATGATAGCTGGTGCGATTTTAAAATAGTGCTGATGTAGGGAAATTTGAGGCAAAACGGTACATGGGTCATAATGTGACAACCCCGACCCCAACCCTCTCCAGATCGCGTGTAACATATACACTACGCAATCCCGCTAGCCATTTTACAAATGAGTTATGCCGAGATGGATGGGCGAGGGAAGGGGTGGGTGGGTTGAGGGTGGGAGAAAAAGAAATGGTTGGAGAGGGCGTTATCTTCTGTCATCTTCTCTGCACTAGTAATTTGTAGTTCTTCATACTCTCTGCCCCGGTAGCTTCAAGTCACCTCTGCCTTGCTCAACTTGTAGTCAGTCGCTCTGTCCTGTGCATCGTGTATTGTCATCCCCTCGGCCCCTGGCATCGTGTAATCCACGCTCACGGCCCTGCACAACGTGTAGTCTTACTCTTTACCATTGGAAGCGTGTAGCCAGACTCTGTCTTATAGGGCTTGAAGTAAACCCCCTAACTCTATTCTATATCTTGTCGCGAGACTCCCAGGTTCAAACAACTAATTACACCACCTTTATTTTACGTTTAAAAGCGCTGTGTAAGTTATTTAATGTAAAGCGCTCTTATCGTGCGATATCTTATCAAAGAATTTAGGGTGATTTTAACACGGTGTGTATCATGTTATCTATATGTAAACTTGACTATAATTGTTTGTACCCCACCCTCACCTCTCTTATTCCGACACATATATACAAACCACAAGCTCGCAAGCCTCGGTATGGCACCGCACGCATACACGAGCTCACTCATGCATACGGACTGATTGAAAGGCATGTGCCAGGTGTTCGCCTATTGATATGTATGCCATCCGTGCTCGGCAACATGTTTCCGGAGAGGTGAGCCTATTCTGGTTCTATTCTTCTTCTCATTTTTCTTATTTTTTCCTAATCCTTTGAGAAATATATTCTATAAGCAATCTGGCTGGTCATGTATACCGGAACTATGTCCCATGAATATTAACAGATTCGTAAAAGTAATTTTCTGCGATATAGCGGCAACCACAAATAATGAAAGCAAATATAATCTTGTTGATTTTTACCCCTTTAATGACTAAATTTCTTCGAAAAATTAAAATATTTACTTATTGAATGTCCATTTGCAGGCCAAGAGAAGACTTTTTTGAAAATTTACCACTGTAATGACTGGCTCGTTTACCGAGCCAGTCATTTCAGTGGTAAAATTTCAAAAATAGTCTTCTCTTGTCCTGCAAATGGACATTACGCAAAACCACTACAGAGGCCAGTCTTGGCCGGATTCGTCATAAAAGGGTTAACTCACCTGACCTGAATTTGAGCTATTTTTAAGAGCACCTTTTTCCTTTAAACATCATCTTCACCGGAACCACTTGCTCAATTTGTTTAAAACTTTAAAAACTTATCCAGGCTCACCACGTTAAATGATGTCACAGTTTGCAAAACGATCTCCTTCAGATGCGCCACTGAACAGACCAATCCACACATTCCTTAAATAGCTAAATGACATAAGGCCATTAATGCTTGCTCACGACAACTTGTCAGCTTAAAAAGCATGGCCGCGAGCAATCAAAACTCATTTTTCATTCTTAATGTGGTGTCAATTTTAAGCCAGATGCTTGCAAATAATGTTGATTATCTCGGCATACCATTGGAGAATGTGGTCCGTGGGCTCTATGTGTAAGAACGGGGGTGGGGGTTTAGGGTGGGTAATTACAATATAATGAGTATATAACCTTAAACGATCATGTAAATACGTTTGATAAGCGGAAATATACTGGTATACAGTACAACTCGGAAATAGCTTACCATCCGAATAAAAATAAAAATACGTAGGCATACTGTTGAATATTTTGAACACAATTGGATTGGAAGACATTGCTGCCTAAGACTACAAATATATTCAAAATATACAACAGCGTGTTCCAAAATTGTACTACCTAACATGTTCCGTGTTTGATTGATGTTATTTTGTTTATACGCTGCGCTGTATTTACTGATGCTTACCAGTGCATTTCCTATCTTCATTACGGGCCACATACACATGCCATGCAGCTTTATAGCATTGGCGAAAGTTTGTTCAGGCCCATAATATCCTTTCAGATTTCTCTATGTGACGCCAACCTATCTTTGTGTGAAGACCCTGTATTCCATTGTTGTGTTGATTTGTATTTGTCGCCTGTCTTTTCTATAGTTTCTCATTTAACACACTGTGATTAACCCATTGATTGAGAGGCTACAGTAGATCGCAGTGTATCAGGTGCAAAATTCACACTCAAGAGAAAAGCTCGTTAATTGTAATTAGGAGACGCAAGAATGACATACTAAGAAATAGTTTACAAAGAGAACAAATCCGAAGGCACGCATTGCATATAATTTAGTGCAACATTGCACAGCGTATACTCCATGGGCAGCTCTAACTGCAAGGGGTGGGGGGTCTTCATCGCAAGGTCGTGGAATGTTGACTGTAGCGGTACGAGCTCCGAGGTCATGGCAGATGACCTCCAGAGCAATGCCTCACAACACATGTCAATGCAACACCTTGCTCGTCACATATACATGCAGCGTATTGTACCATGGGTGGGCTGGCAAATCCTGACAGGCCTCTATCATAATTTGCTTCCTTGTTATTATTATTTATACCAGATTACTCATATTCTGGCATCCGTTCAAAGCATACTGCTTCCGGCATTGTTGCTTATAGCATGTGTGATATGGAATTGGACGCACAGGCGGTCACGTGCGATGTACAGCAGTCGCGTGTGTTATGAAAGTTATTGTATGACCTATAACTGATGAATGATGCGGTAGATGTGTAGTGAGTGGTGGCATATGTGACCCTGGTGACGTATGAAAGATAAATGTTGCATGCAGAGTGTTAACGATCCAACCCAAAACTCCAAGGTTAAATGTTAGAGTATAGGAGAGACCGGGGACAATTGTAGCATTTTTAACGATTTTGCTTCACTACAGTGCGTGATGAACAAGTGAAATACTTACAAAATATTCAACAGAATATTTATTAAATAGTAAAGACATACAATTCCTACAACAACGCATAGTCCGTCTTCAAATATGCGTTCCGTAACTACTATCACTACATTCATGACGCTATAATGACGTCATTCATTATGATGTCATTCTACGTCACGTAGTTGATTATGACGTCATATGATGGATGGATAACGTGGAAAGGTCAATTGTCCTTGAATGGCACTAACTACAATAAATTCATATAACATAACAACCAATAATTAATTTTAAACAAGTAATTGCAATGATAGCTCACTCACAAGTTGTGTAAATGAATAGTTCATCAACATTGGTACAGTTTTTGTGTTCCCATTAATCACATTACTCACATTTCACCCACACTTCTCCTGGGAGACGGTTAAAATATTGTTCTTCGCAAATGTAGCAAAGTCATTCATGACGTACCACTTTAACTGATATGGTTACTTTCGACACAATTTTAACATTTGATTTCCGTTTGATTGTGGTTTTAACAGTTTGTTCTTTATTCTGTGGACGTACATTTCTCTGCGTCACATGTTGTGCATTCCCCTTGAAAGGCCGACTCTTTTCACTAACCTTAGTTTGTTTGGTAATTGGGTGGGTGCACTTTAAGAGTAGTTTACTTGGTAACGTCCCATTTAGCAGAAGTAGTGGTCTTTATATTAATTTTAGAGCATCTGCATTTCTCAGAGTTGGCCTATTTCAGTCCAAGCGCTTGTTTGATTAGGCGTGATTGTGAGAATGGAACTGACCCTAGGTTTTTTCAGTATTTACCTGCTTTCTAGGTGGTATTATTGAAAGTCTCTTATTGATGCAGGCGATAACGAACTAACATTTGTAGATGAATGTGTCTTGAATATTTATCTGGATCTCCCATTTAAGAGTAAGTTCTCTATGATGTTGGGGATGCGACTAAAGGATAAATAACATTATCTCTTAATAGCTATTCATGTGATCTAATATGCCACTCATAAACTATGCAGGTCATTTTAAGCTTTTTCTCATGCCGCTAACGATAGATATTCACACTTTAGTAGCTAAATGTGTGTACATTTCTACAGCCTATGATGGTTGTCATGATTTACTTTTCAACCAATCACAATAAAACTCGTGTATCTGCCTCGGTCTGTACGCTCAGTCATATAGGTGCCATCTATAGTTTAACAATGTGGTGTAACAGCATACAGGTAAGCAGTTGAATATTTTGAAACTAATTTGACTGGAAGTTGTTGTGTGCCTTAGGCAGCAACAACTTCCCGTCAAATTAGTTCCAAAATATTCAACGAGATGATTATTGCATAATAAAGAATGAGAGTACCGAATCCTGCTTTCTTGAGGTCACCTCGTAGCACGCTTAAAAAATTTATGCAATGACGTCCTCTCCTGGCTCTGTATTTGCTGGCGTGTCTTCTTGCATCCTTAGCACATGGCCAAATATGGACCATCTTTGCTGGGCGACTTTTATAGAGAGCGGCGGCGTATTACACATCTGGTATAGTGCATCGTTGGAAATTATGCTCTCTGGCCATCGCTGTCCAGTGATGGTGCGTAGATAACGTAATTGATTATGGCGTCATGTACTTCAGTGGTAGATTGGATCCATCCATTAAGTAACCTATACTACACACTCGATATTTGTAATACAAACCAGATGATAATCGGGTTGGTCAAGGTCAATACCTTCTATCAAGTGGTGATTCCACGCCATTGATCTGTGTTGCTATAGCAATATTAATATCTAACTATGAGCGTCCATAATTGGGTCACCAGATTAGATCAATCAGGTGCAAAGTTTAGCCCGCCAACTGCCTGGACTATTATTATATTGCCATATGTTTGGTATGTTACATTTACAATGTATACATACATTGAACGTGGTGACTGGCGTAATAATATCTCAACTTGTCTATATCGGGTTAGATAGCTTCTGCCTCTATCTGAAGTGAGATTGTCTCAGGTGGTTATGTATATGACCTGCCTATGGGTAACTATGGAAGGATACAGGGATTAGACAAAGGTCGTGTTCACACTGGAGAGTTAATCCTGAGTAACACAATACTGAAGTATGACGTCACGCTGGATTGACTCTCTGGTGTGAACACGGCCTTAAACTAGACAAAGGTCTTATGAATTAAGATCTTCTTGTTTCACAACTTTTATATAGATTTTAACCTTTAAAGGTTGGCGTCATTCTAAACCCCACCAGGTACTGACTCGAAAATGGGTCCGTTGTGGTGTTAATATTTACCACTAGAATAGCCCCCTCAAGTGTTATCAATGTGTTCAGGGTCAGTTCGTCAGTAACGGATGAGCGATTTTAGAATTTAATTGGTGGTCACCCTTGTAAACTTAACAATGTTGTTATAACTCGAAAATCAGGTTCCGTTACACTGTGTTATCAACTCGCTGTCTTACAACCATGCATAAACCATAATATTGTTAGATTCGGAACGGAACTCTAAAGCTTACACATACTGCTGCTGCTGCTGCTGCTGCTGCTGCTGCTGCTGCTGCTGCTGCTGCTGCTGATGATGATGATGATGATGATGATGATGGATGACGATGACGATGACGATGTTGTTGTTGTTGTTGTTGTTGTTGTTGTTGTTGTTGTTGTTGTTGTTGTTGTTGTTGTTGTTGTTGCTGTTGGGTACTGAGCCGTATTTTCCAGGTTTTGACCCAATATCGGCACGGCAACCTACATTATCATGGGTTGGGGGTGGGGGGGGGCAGTATAGCAATATCTACACGTGGATGTGATTACTATGGGGGCGATACATATTACAGTTATCATCTAAAAGTTATATTATTAATTCTACTGGCCTTATTGCATCTCGATGCATCATGTTCGGATTACTGGTGAACGTCATGTGAATAGAGGACACCATAGCTAACGACCTTATACCACAGGCGAATTCACAGCCAATGTTTGTACTGTATTTACTTCGTCCCTCTGATCGTATCTCCACGATTCCCAATAGTGTCCGTGTCCATGAATATTGGTCGTAGTGTGATAAAACTCCTGAGTAACAATGGACCTTTCCGGTTTTAGCTATGCCCTGCCGATCTCTAGCTAAGGTCTACCTACACCTCGCTCTTGTTGGGATCGATCGATCTTTGAACACCCTGACTATCAATTTCCAAAAAAATACACAAGTCAAATTAGTTTCAAAATATTCAACAGCATGTTTATTAAATAGCAAAGAATTACAAAGACATACAATTCATACGTGTGGACTATTTGATATTTGATGACGGTATATATGGAACCATTTGTGACGTAATGATTATGACGTCATCATACACGCGCTGAGCTGATTATGACGTCATACGAAGTCTGATGATGGATGGATACTCTGGAAAGGTGAATTAAATGACTGAGCTTGGAAAGCTAGCGGACCTCCAATGCTTGAAAAATCATCACCTGGAGGAATTAAAAGTAATAGGATGGGCTGGACTTGACGTCCCGCTGAGCATTCGGCTTGTTCTAAGATTGATAGCATGTTTACCTCTGTAATTTCTTTCTAGCCAACCATCTTGAGAGTCAATCTATACGGTGACGGGGCATCCGGGGCTAATGTTGTAGCAATATTCTAGTCATTCGTCCTTCGATCGGTTCCTTCCAGGATAATTAATTGTGTCTAACCTACTTATGTCTGATCGAGCCGCTTATTCATCAACGCTGGCCATATCTGGCCTAGTGTGACTGAACACAGGCCTTTGAATTTTCGTCCATCCATCGCACTAGTACATATCCCCCCAATATATATATAATATACACAAGGTATGAAACCTTCATCTGTGGGTACCATTGACAGAAAGCTGATTGGTTGGTTTGTAGTCAGAACCGTGATGTCACCGGATATTGAAAACAAACAAACCAATCAGCTTTCTGACAATGGTATCCGCAGATGAAGGTTTCATACCTTTTGTATATTATATATAATAGGAGGGATATGTGGTCGAAGGATGGATGGACGAAAATTCAAAGGCCTGGGGATTGAACCATCAATACACACTGAACCTTCCTGTAGACGCCTTGCTACGCAGGCAGTGCGTCAACCTTGGGAAATGCTTATTAAATAACCCGGGTCATATCATTTATTTATATATTCTTTTTTAATCTGACATTTACTCTCCACGTCAATTTAGATATTTTTGTATGTAGATCTAGTTATAGCTTGGACATGCCTTAATTGAATTAGTCAGTATCTATCACTTTGTAAACCTTAGTCCGTGTCTACATTACTATATATACTGGTTGCTGGTTCGTGACACTGCTCTGTATAGACTCTTTACGTGTCACGGGCTCAGATCTCAGAGATTAACCGCGATCATCCTTTTGTTTACCGAGTGTCATTCATCTCACCTGGCGGCTTTATCATTGAAAGGTATCATCAACTATCTCCCTTGACTCCTTACTTTCCCATTTTCAAAACGTGTATTAAGTAAGATGACTGAATATTACGAAGATCATTTGATGGAATGTCGGTGATGTTATTACAGCAACAAGCCTCAATCAAACACTTTTCAAAACAGTCATTCTCTGCAGATTGTATGACTTAATTTCGATCACAGCAATCTACCACGACCTCTTGACTGTGTTACTATGCTAGTAGACGGGCTTGAACACGTGACCACTGTGTTGATTTACCTAACCTCATAATTCAACATGTTTTTGTTGTCAAAGCACTTTGCGATATTTTTATCTTTCTCAGCTCTTTCTATTCGAGATGTTTGTCCCTTGTGATAAGCCTCGTAATATTAACTATTCATATTATTATTATTAATAGAGGTTTTTTCGAATTATTATAATAATCCTAGCTATTAGCATTGTTGTATTTTCCTAATTATAATGATTTATACAAATATTTTTTTAGATAAGATCATTTACTAGTATCATTTACCCATTTGTCACGGTTCAGTGACTGTGGTCAATATCTTAAACGCTAATTTGGTCAGCTTGATTGAAAGTCCGTATTTAGACATAATCTTAGGCCTCTATGAATCTAAATATATGTCGCCAAGACCTATTGTTTTCGCGTTGCTGGTTACTATTTTGACCCACGCAAATCGTTTATGGATAAAGCGTTCTAATCCCATGGTTTTGTTTTTACTATAATCTTGTTTTTCACCAGGTTTCAAAACTCAATACTGTCCTTAGCGGGACCTGCTTTTGTGTTTGTACTTTAAGGCTGATTGTCGTAAGCTTACCCATTCGTTCATTCACTCGTTCGGTTCGTTCAGTTGATTTTATTGGCCACTTACACCTGGGTGTATTTGAGCCATTTCACTTAAGGTTATTGGTTTGGTTGGCGTCTATCGAGTCCCTGATTCCAGGTCCCATTCACGCCATTTTAGGCTGGTTTTATTTCAGTCTATTATTGATAACTTCCCCAGTTTTTACACTTGTACCTATTTATACTCCTGGGTGGAGGGAGGCAACGAGGAGTGAAGGAGATTGCCTATGCTTCACCATCTCCACTAGTTACCGCTTGAACTAACGACTCCTTAAGCCATTTCACTCGCATATATCCACCGTCTTGTGGTCACACGGAACATTTCATAATACGGTAAACTATGTAAGTGATTATCCATCTTTCCTGACCACATATGATGATCCATACACACACGGGTTTGTGTGAGCAGGTGTCCAGACTTGATATCTGAAATATTTATTGTATTTGGATGGGACTGTATAAGGTGGGACCAGTCCACGTGGTGTTTAACATAGGTCTTTATGACCGAATGCGGTGTTACTTCATTGTCGTAATATCACGGCCAAACTCTGTAGCGTGCGCTCGGTTCCAAGCCTTGGACGTTAACCTGTTCATTGCAAAGCCGGCCAAACAGGTCATTGTAGTGGTCTTGAGGAATGCCCATCTGTAGGCTAAGAGAGTACTATTTTTGAAGATTTGCCACTGGAATGACTGGATCGATAACCGAGCCAATCATTCCAGTGGTGAATTTTCAGAATAGTCTTCCCTTAGCCTGCAAATCGACATTTAACAAGCTAATATTTTTATATATACTGAACCAGAAATGTTTAGCAACAGTGACGTTTGGTTTGTTGTATTAAAACTATGCGTCCATTTATAACCAAATTTGCAGGCATGTTTCGTCAATGTAATGTCTCGCTGATCATGAAGAAATGCAAATCATTTCTTGCATTTCTCGGCCGCACGCTTACTGCATGTGAAAATGCATTTTTCATGCACTGGCCCACATTGGCGGGTAGCGAAGGCAAAAATTCACCATATTGCAAAAGCAGATAACGCACTTTAACAGAAAACGCTTAAAAGTTTACCCTACCGAACATGGGCCGCTGCCCAGGGTTACCCGAAAATCAGCGCCATGAAGCAACTGGAAGACTCGCTGCTGGGCAGAGCGTTCGCGCTGTTGCTCAACATTTTAATGTTCACGCCTCAACCATTTCCCGTCTCCGCCAACGTGAGCAGGAAACTGGACATATTAATGACCGACCACGATCTGGCAGACCGAGAGCAACAACACCACGAGAAGACAGCTACTTAGTGACGCCGTCACGACGTCACAGGTTTGAGACTGCGCCGCGGCTGTCCCGTAATTTGCACACCGCTACCGGCACTACAGTGCATGCACAAACTGTACGAAACAGACTCTATGATGCTGGACTGTATGCCCGTCGTCCACTTGTTGCTGTTCCGCTTACAGAGCGTCACATCGAGAATCGGTTTGCATGGACAAGAACTCATCAGCGATGGCGTGCTCAACAATGGAGTCATGTATTGTTCAGTGATGAGTCGAGGTTTTGTGTGGATGTGGCGGATGGTAGGCAACGGGTTTGGCGACGTTTAGGAGAACGGTATGATGCAGCCAACATCATTCAGCACGAGAGATTCGGTGGCGGCAGTGTTATGGTGTGGGCTGGAATCCATGAAAATGGCAAAACAGATCTTATTGTGATTCGCGGAAATTTAACGGCTCGACGTTACTGTGAAGAAGTTGTCGCCCCTGTTGTCATCCCTTTTATGCAGCATCGTGCAGACTTTATATTCCTGCAAGACAACGCCCGTCCTCATTCAGCTAGGGTTACCAGTGATTTCCTTGAGGCTAACAACGTTCCGGTGTTGGACTGGCCAGCGCGATCACCGGACCTGTCTCCTATCGAACACGTGTTCGAACACGGGACATTCTTGGCCGTATGGTGCGTGAGAACCATCCACATCTTCACAACGTGTGGGAGCTGGAAGCTGCACTGCTCCAGGAATGGGATGCGATTCCTCTTCGTGACATCAGGTGCTTAATTCGACGCATGAGAAAGCGATGTACGGCGGTGGTTAATGCGCGCGGAGGTTACAACCGGTATTAACAGCTCAGTGTCATTATTTAAATTGGACCCTTCCGTTGAATGATGCCGTGTTAAAGGCGCGATGCTAGCATTACATTAACAAGAGACTGTTGTTCAAATTGGAAAATGACCTATCAATTAAATAATATATTTGAATCAATTTATTGTTTTTGTTAAATAACATTTATGCAGTAATATTCTCAGTGTTGCTCAACTTTTTTGGTTCAGTATAGTATTGACAACATTTAATCATTAAAGTGGTAAAGAGACAATTGCTCTGAGATCTAATAATGTTGTAAATACTCAGTATCTGTGTATTATTACTGCATACTAATTTGTAAGCACAAATTCCTACCCCGTCACCCATATTTCATATTGCTTGTTTCTTTCTGCAAACTAGAGTGAGCATCTCACCGTATGAAAGTAGTATATTTACGAAACAAACGAATTGGAAAGATAATCTTAAATATGTCGAAACAATTTGCCGGCATCAGACAAAATACTAGAGCCCCAAACACCGACAATGAAAATCATCAAATGCTTGCGCACCGGGCAAAAAGAAACGACAAAAATCATAAAAAGGCATCAAAGAAATTGCATAATAATACTATTTTATACATACTAAGTATGGATCACAATCACTAAGTTGACACTAAAAGACTCGCTGTCAAACGGTTGTAAATTCCAACATCAAATCGGCGTTTGCATTTATATATAATGTGTGGATTTCTAATTTATATCTTCTTTGAGATGGTGTATAGTTCGAGTTCCTGTTAAAAAGGTCACATTCACGTCTTGTTGGATATCGTGTGGCCATTTATATAAGAGTCGGCGTTAAGATTAAAGATTCTATTAGTGATAATGAGAAGCGATTTATGGGCATCGTGCCGTATATTAATTTTCCGTATCTATCCGTTATTGTCGTTTTAATTAGTTGGCACATTTCCTACTAAAGTTCAATTTGAAAGCAAAGTCCTAAATAAACAGAGCCATACCTTTATACTTATTCTTTGTATTTAATTAGCTTACAACGTAGCTCAGAAATAAACAACATGGTTCCAAAACAAAATGAACGAACATTTTGAACATAATTGGATTTGATAATATTACTACAGCAATATCTACCAATCCAATTATGTTCAAAATGTTCAGCAGACCATTTCTTGCTAATTAACATGTTTCTGTTTTTGTTTGGAAGCTTACTATTATTAACTTATTTATTAGTGCCACTGTACATTGCATACTTCTCATGCTCCTGTGATCTCGATAGCTGTTTCCCAAACGGATTGTGAATGAAATATCATATTTAGCCATAGCATAGCACCTCGAGGCAACTGTTGATAAAGTTCAGCGCCAACTCTTTATGAAGCAGTTGCGAGTTTGGTTCCTATATTGACGATCGTTGGAGACATTCGGATGAAAACATGTTTGGCGATCTATATTTGATCCTAATAGATAATTTCACTTTCTCAGTCAATCATGACTTCATAATAAACTACGTGGCGTGTAAACTGATGTCATAAGCAATTTCGCCATGAATAACTTAGCTAAGTTCGTCACGATCACGTAATTGATAACGGACTCAGCGTTGTTGTACGAATTGTATGTCTCTACTATTTAATAAACATGCTGTTGAATATTTTGAAACTAATTTGACTGGGCACAGTTGCTGCCATATGTAGCAACAGCACCCAGTCAAATTAGTTTGAAAATATTTAACAGCTTACCTGTGTAGTTTATTAGAAAATGATAGTCAGGGAGTTCAGTGATTGATCGAGTCCAACACGAACGAGGTGTGCATGGTGGAGCTTAGCTAGAGACTGGCGGGCATAGCTAAAACTGGATTCCTTCATTCTAGGGATGCTTTACCCATCACTTGTCTCAATCGACACCTCTTCCTGTAATCCATGAGGCTACCGAGAGATCCATTTCTAACTATGCTCCTCCCATTTGTAGCTAATCTCCACCCACTTTTTACGTGTGGTGGCATCCATTGATATACTTTGAATTCTGAATTCCCAGAATACCTATTTCAAAGTACCGGAATTATACAAGTAAGCTGTTGGTTTTTTAACTGATTTCATTGGATGCTCTTGCTGCCTATGGCAACAACAGAGCCCAATCAAATTAGTTTGCACATATTCAACAGAATGGGTGTTATAATTGTAAATTCATGAAAGACAAAACATTCCTACAACTTGACAGGCATTTCGAGTTTCATGACAGCGTTATAATACGTCATTATGATTGTGACGTCACCGTACACGTGACCTAACTGATGATGTTGTCGTATATTTGAGAGACGGATCGGATCCCACCATTAGTAGCAGATATAGACACAATGCGTAATATGTACTCACTATGTCCAGTTAAATGTAAAGCCAAAGCTGAAATGACCAATTTCCTAGACATAGAAATAGCTGTCAGATCAATATATAGGCTGTATCACTGTATTATTGAAGTAAGTGTAGTCCATGTATTCATATTAGGCATGCGATTTGTTTGCAATACAATTGATGAATCCAGTATCTCAGTCAATCATATTACATCATAACCAACTACGGCATATGTAGGCTGACGTCATAATCAATTTCGTCTTGAATGATGCGATCTAGTCGGTCTTAAACGCCTAAAGTAGCTGTTGAATATTTCGAAACTAATCCAGTCAAATTACTATCGAAATATTCAAAAGCGCACCTGTATAGTTTTCTGAAAATTGAGATTCGGGGAGTGCAGGTCGATCCCAACACGGGCAAAACGAGTGTGGCGCTTAGCTAGAGATGGGCGAGGCATAGCTAAAACTGTATTCATCCACTGCTGGATATATGTACAAAAACAAAACACAAACCTTATACCATTGGATTCCGCCTATGTCATGTTCGAACTCTCAATAATCAATTAGCTGTTGAAACTGTTGGGGGCGGGTGGATTGGGTGGAAGGGGCCTTAGAGAAGTGAACTTGCCTGCGAAAATTGCATTTGTCATGTTTACGAACTGGACATTCACTTCAAGTTTTTTAAATACAATGTTGAAAGATGAAAATATATCCCTTATTATTATATCCCAAACAACTAGATAAAGCAAAAGGATTTCTCTCCATATGTCAAACGCATGAACTAACAAACCTATACAAATAGCTTGTATACCCAAACAAACATTGATAACACATGAATTGTTCAAACTGTATCTCTTCTCGCCATATTATGATACTGTGTAGTCATTACCATCATAGGTCATTGTATGATCTCAGTGCAATGAAGTGAAAAGGCTGGGCTAGTTTATCAGGTTAACCTAATATGTACTCGAGCTACAAATGTAGCGCCAAAATGTTCAATATTCGCACCACAAACGACTCTGGATTTTGACCGTGAAGGTAGAAATCTCGGACAGATCTTCATGTAACGATCAAATTTAAAGATGTGCCCTACATGTATTTTCAATATCAAGCAACCACAATGCAAAATATATTTTTTGTAATCTGTACACAAGTGATAAAACATTGGTGTTAAACTGACAAAATAAAACAATAACAATTCTCTTTCTACTAAACGGCCCAGGGTAATGAGAAAATCTGAATTCAAGTAATTTGAAAACGGATTATTGATAACAGCACAGTATTTTGAAGGGTTTTCTTAATTTTCATGACTCTATGTTAATCCATATATTCATTCAAGATATAGGAAGAGACAAAGCTTTAACGAAGGGTGTCGCAAAGCAACTGCATCATCTGAATTCGCCAAAAATACCAATAGGAAGAATGGTGGTGCCAGTGTTTCATGATCCATCTACTCTTGAAACGAGTGATTGGTTTGACCGGAGAGGGAAAACCAAATTGAGTAACATTTAATGGGTCTTAGCCAGGGTAAACATGAGTGGCGAACAAGAAGTCCCACCATGCGCCAGGGACGTGGTGGCAAGGGACGAGGTGACGAACACTCGTCATGGGCACCTGGCCAGGTGCCCCCCCAACCCAACAAGTAAAAACGAATTTTTTTTTCACATACGCGTGTAAAACAACACCAACAACAACACTGACTAGTGACTATACCAAGTATACTGTGAAAGAGTGCAGTATAGGGCCCCGTGCTTAAGGGGGCCTCGTACTTTGCCAAAAATAATTCTGTAATTTTTTACCCCTAGACAGTCTAGCCCTTCCCCCCCCCCCCCCCCAGAAATGCAGGAGATACAATCTGAGAGCATCTAGATTAAAAAATTTCCGCAGGAGGGCCCCTGGACACCCCGCCTCGTCACACAATTTTTTAAGCCACCACGTCCCTGCCATGCGCTATGTTTAGTGAAGTAATAAGTAAAGTAGACTCGTCAGTTACCTCCATAGTGATGCCCCCCCCCCCTTCTAACCCTTATGGCTTATACTTACAACACCATCACGACCAGAATAAACTGTTTTTGTCGATCTCACAAGGCATCTCGGGCAGAAACATATTGTGATTTGTCGAGGACTAGCAAGGCATAGAAAGTGGTAAGCAGTAAGCCAGAGAAGCATGATAAATTAGTTGGAAATGGTAGGAATTCTTTCTGACTTCATACGTGCAAGTTGTGATGGAAACTGGCAACTCCATGTTGACTTATTTGCTGCCACGTTACCTTGGCTAACTATGTGCAACCACACCAACTATGCCAGATGAGGACCAGTTTGCATGGAAGAAATGAAATCACTATCCAATACAGCTCCAGAGGTATACCAAGAATTCGTAGCCGCAAAATTATGTTGTCAAGATGCATAAATGGAAATTCAATCAAGCGCCAGTGGATCAGGAAACAGAATGGATGAATAAGGTTTGCAAGCATTTCAATGGCCTCATTAGCATTAGCGGGAATGATCCAACACGGAAGAAATTCTGTGCCACATGGTCCGAGCGATAGCAAATTTCACAGGAGATCATGCACCTCTTTGATGTAGCTGATGATGGAATGGAAGGAAACTCTCTACTCGGAAAAATGCATTGCCATCAAAAGAGAAGCAAGATGAAGAGGCTCACGCCAAACTGGCCCATCAGTTCCGTAGATTCAAGCTCTTTTATCAGGACATGGTTAAATCGATCGTTTTAGCATCCTAGTGCTGGACAACTCGTGCCTACAGAACAGCCGATCCCACTACTATGGTGTAACTAAATACAATGATGTAACCATCACAGCCATAGCTGTCTCTCTTCTGACTGCAGAAGAGACGGAAAAGGCACCCATGAAGGCCAACGCGAAATAGCGACTCGTTGAACATAGTGTGTCATTTATATACACTCAAAAAAAGGGGAACTCGAAAACATTTGGAACCTTGTGCAAGACAACCGCTCTGCTGACACATACAATGAGAAAATGTCTTTAAAGACAGACAGACATCTGATGCAGAAACCTTTTAATGTACGTTGAAATGAAAGATGTAATGAAACATGTATTGTGTCCTTGGCCAAAACCAGTAGATCGATGAATGCAACTCCAAAATCTGTTCTGTTGCCAATTTTGACAGAATGGTTAGGAGCAGACACACCTGTAGAATTACCCAATGTACAAGTTAATGCCCCGACATCTGCACTGTAACACATGGAAAAATGATCCATCTGAATTGCCTTCAAGAAATGTTTTACGCAATTTTTCTGGTTCTGTTAAAAGGGCTGATATTGTGTGTAATAGGTATTTTGGACAGACATCTATCACGGCATCAACTAGGTCTATTAGGTCAGGAAAATTGAAACACCCAATTCGCAAGGTTATCAATCGTGGAGATTTGGCTCTACCTGAAGTCTGGTCCCAGTTTATTGCTCTTGATGATAGCAAGATGGATATTGCGCTATTCGTAAGCAAACAATTGTCTGATGTTAGTCCATGGAAAGAAATGGAAGTTGTTACTGCAGGCGGCTTTCAGGGAATACAGAGTGCGAAATCAAATGTTCGAGAAAATCTACTCCTGCTAGAAGCAAACCATGAAGAGGCGGATACCCGAATCATCTTGGACTCCTGGGAAACCATCCAGATCGGCTACAAGAGGTTCCTCGTAAGGTACAGAAACACAGATGTTCTTCTCCTGCTTCATTTTCTGTGACACCACTATGAAGTGGGGTGTGGATGATGTGAACACTAAGGGATACTAAGTGTTATCCTGTTTACAAAATCACAAAGAAACCCAAACCATCTGTGTTGCACCATATATTTGGTTTCCATGCCCTCATAGGTTGTAGCACTGTATCATCATTTGCTGGATTTGAAAGAAGGAGTTGCTGGAAATGTTTTCTAGAAAATCCAGAGGTACTTCAAGGAGTACGGCGAGATGGCCATTTGGCTCAAGTTGCTGAGTATGTTTGTCGACTCTATGAAGCACCAGATGTTTATAGTGGTACAAATAAAGCAAGGCGTGATATATTTGAGAAGAGTAAGATGCCTCCGAGAATGCTACCTCCAACAAACGATGCACGTTCGAAGTATCAAGTGCACGATCACGCATCACACATGGTCTTAGTCAAACCAGAAGATACTGGTAATGGACCTTTCCATTTTAGCTATGTCCCGCCCATCTCTAGCTAAGCTCCACCCACACTTCGCTCATGTTGGGATCGATCGATATCTGAACTCCCTGACTATCAATTTCCATTAAAAAAATATGCAGGTAAGCTATTGAATATTTTGGAACTAATTTGACTGGGCGCTCTAGGCAGCAATAGCGTCCAGTTAAATTAGTTTTAAAATATTCAACAGTATGTTAATTAAATAGCAGAGGCATACAATTCGTACAACGTGTCGGACTATTAAGAGTTAAATACGTAATGATTATGATGTCATCCTACACGCTGCTTAGCTGATTATGATGTCATATGACTGCAGGTGGTAGATGGATACTATGGAAAGGTGAATTGGATTGAAACACAATACGGCATAAAGAGCGGATAGACCAGAATACCTTCTAAGGCCTAGTATGTGCACTGAAGTGAGTTCATAAGGCTGTAGAAAAGTAGCATGCAAGTGCAACAAAACAATCCATGTCTGTAACCAGCATGTGTATGTGGTGCGGATGAATGCTCGAGTACAACATCTCTGCAGGAACTTGACTGAAAAGAAAAGATGTGCACGGGACAGTGGAGTGCCCTGTGCCCGTTGAAGCGTCAATATTCTCTCATATTTCAAGATTTTTTAGAAGACAATGCAAGACTCTCGGTAGCTGCGAGCTGCGGGTTCCGTTTTTCGGATTTTACGGGATTATCCATATTTTTCGCATTTGTTCGGATCACCCCAAAGTTATGGAATCCTAGTGTATGGTCACACCCTTTCTTGTCATAAGATCTGAGTAAAATCGGCCAAGCAGTTTCCGAAATATCCACATATCCAGAATTTGATCCTATCCGGATCGGGCTTATCTTATCAGGAATACAGTCAAAGTCTAGAAAGCTTTTGGAACCGTATGTTCCTTCGTTGTGGTGGTTAAGTTTGGGCCAAATCGGATCAGTAGTTTTTAAGGTACAGCCCGGAATATGCTTTTCTGATTGGTTCTGGCTAGCTGGCTCATAGATGATTTCAGGAGGAAACGTTAAACTCGATCTTTACTTGACCTTTTGGACTAGTTTTTATCTTCAAGGTCAAAATCCAGAGGGGTATTCACCCACATCAGAAAGCTTGATGTAGTGAGATACTTTCTAGCATGGGTACCCACGTGTAACAAAAATGCCATCAAAAATTTATTTTTGGGTTTCGGCCTGCTGACTATAGAGTATGTATCTATCCGGATACGCGCATAACGAACTCTGATGTTGCTGAATGGTCGTCTGAATTGTCTGCTGCTTTGTGAATGGGTACGCCTGGTGGTATTCATCGACGCCTTCTGAGGATGTTATTTAGGTGGAATCGCTACATGGACATTCAATAGCGTGTACGTGTTATTTACTACCAAGAGCAAGGGTCCGCCTGAGGCAGGTGTCACCGTACGCCTATACCTAGACGAGACATGTTATTCAGGCACACTATTTCAGAAGGTTATGCAATAGGATCGCATACAATCGCTCTAATTTATTAGGTCAAATTTTCAAATTTAGTTAATTTTCTGACAAATGCGTTTCTATGCTTATCCTCCAATTTAAGGCCTCATTAATAGAATTAGAAAAAGAATACGGAAAAATTCCAGAGATATTCACATCTTAACCTAATATAAGAAATATAAGCATAAGAAATCAATTCATAAGAACTTGATTTGCCGAGAAATGCCACAATTATTATGTATTATTCGTGTCGCTTGACGTATGTGTGTTTCGGCATCATGGCCTATAAGATTACGTTTACAATATTCACATACCCTATAGGTCATATGGCTGTCATATGTTTATGTCATATACTAAAGAATTATATAATTCTTGGTCAACGTGTTCGGTTTTTTGTTTCTGTTTTACTCATAGATTCATGATGGCATCGGACATAAGGCATCATTTATAGATTTTTAAATTCTTTTTAGACAAGTTCACATTCAATGGAGGATTCGGTCCGTCATCAAGTAAATAACTCACATCATTATCAAAATACTTCGCTTGTTCAGTGGTGTCACAATGAAATGTCGTAGATTCGACACGAAAGTGGCAAAGATCCAACAATTACCGTCTGAAATGTCCTTGGCGACCGTATAGTCCACATTTTAATGAACATTCTGTTAAGATTCCAGACAAATTAGTTTCAAAATCTGCACTATAATAATTACTACCTCATAAAGATTGTTTGTGTCTGTGCATACATGAGATCACAAACTATTGCTTTCGCTGAAGGAGACAAAATGGCGACGCCAACAGGCCACCATTAATTAGTCAATGCAGTAATCTATGAGTAAAGACCATAGATATCGTATTTTACTGGCTAGATCGCTCATGGCCCTCTCAAAAGCGGCATTTCAGAGTTCAGTATTTTCTTCCGTATGTATAGTCTCTGTTTTGTATTACTAAACCTATTACGTAGTCGAATAAAGTGTCAGATTAATATAGCCAATACAATTTTATTTCTGATAAAAAGCCGTAAATATGCGTCTTCAATTTCTCTTCAAATTACCAAAAGATAATTTTGTCATTTTTGAAGGCTATATATGCAGCTGATCGTCTGCGTCGACCAGTCAATGAATACCCGGTCATGCACAATTGCGATTTACTGAACTCACGTCATCGGCGGTCGCGACAACTTTTCCCATAGTGAGCGTATGCGCATGAGCCATCTAGCCAGTATATACGATATCGATGGGGAAACCATACATTTCATACTGTTATCCTCGGACTCTGTCAAAAGCCTGTATCGTGTCAGACCAGTGCCATTTGAGCATGTAACGTATTTTGATCATGACGTCACATACTTGACTGTTAAATCGCATCCCCCCTATTCCGTGAAAGGGATTGGTGTGGGATCGTTATGCGACACCATCAGTGCAATGAGAAAGTGAGTGGTGTGGGATCTTTATGCGACACTATCAGTGCAATGAGAAAGTGAGTGATGTGGGATCTTTATGCGACACCATCAGTATAATGAGAAAGTGATTAGTGTGGGATCTTTATGCGACACTATCAGTACAATGAGAAAGTGAGTCGTGTGGGATCTTTATTCGACACTATCAGTACAATGAGAAAGTGAGTGGTGTGGGATCTTTATGCGACACCATCAGTACAATGAGAAAGTGAGTGGTGTGGGATCTTTATGGGACACTATCAGTGCAATGAGAAAGTGAGTGATGTGGGATCTTTATTCGACACTATCAGTGCAATGAGAAAGTGAGTGGTGTGGGATCTGTATGCGACACTATCAGTACAATGACAAAGTGAGTGGTGTGGGATCTTTATGCGACACTATCAGTACAATGAGAAAGTGAGTGGTGTGGGATCTTTATGCGACACTATCAGTACAATGCGAGATTTACCGTAAGATTATTACCAATTTAATGTGAACATCTAGATGTTGTTCCTATTCCTCTGCCAAGTCATATTATTATGGTTGTACATATTTCAACTATCTTGCCCATTTAATTGTCAAGCCGACCGAAATGGCTTTTGCAGTTAACCTGGAAATGAACCTCTGGTATGGCTGAATCGATACCTGATCACGTCGCCCAAAATTCAATTTTCTAAAATAATCTTTTGATCTGCGCAGGGCCATTCATACAGCTGGAATGTAAGGTTTTTCGCTATTCATGAACATCAACGTTTTACTGACATTCCACGCGGTAATATGGACAAGAAGGCGCCTACAGTACAGACCAGAAATAATGTAACGTGTTTGCAAAACAAACTAAAACGTACTGTTGAATATTTTGGATTTTTTTGGATTGGAAGCCATTGCTTCCTACGGCATATTAGTTAGTACAATTTTGAACACGATGCAAGAAATGTTCTGTTGAGTATTTTTAACTTAGTTTACCTAAGGCAGCAATGGCTTCCAACCAAATTAAGTCAAAAATAATCGACAAAACATTGCTTACATCGTGTTCAAAATTGTATTAACTAATATGTTTCTGTTTTCGTTTTGGAAACATATCAACGTGTTTATGCCCTTGCTGTAGCACAGCATTGCTTAGCCCTTACCACTCTGATGTCAAAATATGAAATTTTCAAATTAAATTAAACGATGAACTGGTGTCGTCGTAGACAGCAACATCCGTCTACCAAAATTGCTGGAAAATGTACACCAGTTTATTTGCTATTGACACAGTAAAAGAGAGAATATTGACATCAGAGGGGTACGGCTTAACGCTTTAACGGCTAAATTGGTTGAAGAAAACATCAAAATATTTCGTTATTGTATGCTCAATATGCAGTCCAAGAGAAGACCATTTTTGACAATTTACCCCTGTTAGCGGGTGCGTAATTCCAGTAGTAAATTTTCAAAATATAATCTTCTATTGGCCTGCAAATGGACATTCTTCCAAACCACTGTAGAGGCCAGTTCTGCCCGGGGTCCACATCAAATGGTTAAAGATGATTAATTAAACAATGAATTGATATTAACATCTTGTCGAATTAGATCCAGATTTTTCAAGTTAAGCACATAGCCATCTTGTTAAGACACCATCGTAAATCTATGTAGTGTTTTTGAGAAATATCCATGGGCAGAACAAGAGATGACTACTTTTCAAAATTAACCAACTGGAATGACTGGCTCGATATCCTAGTCAGTCATTCTAGTGATAAATTTCCAAAAGTATTCTCTCTTTACCTGCGAATGGACATTCAACAAGCTATTACAATTAATTAACTATTACCTGAATCGTCTAATGATTATAATACCGTAATGATGGCAATGATGTTAGTGAGGATAATGATGATAGTGAGGATAATGAGGATAATGATGATTGTGATGATAATGATGACAGTGATGATAGTGATGATGTTGATTGTTCTCGAGATGCTGATAACGTCCAAGCTGTTTTGTTGAAGGTGTATATTCACAGCAGAATGCTTAAAAGTAAAATTGTTAAAATTGTAGACATTTAGAGGCTTAAATTATGTGCCTACATGTAATGAAACGAAATAAATCTTAACACATTATGTTTACATTACGCATTCTTTACGTCGTGAAATTGAATTAGAGACACAAGTCCCTAATTCAACTTCACAGCTAAAAAATTATATTAAGTCATATGGATTGAAATCATCATGTTAGATTTATTTCGTTCATTACATTTCGGTACACAATTTAAGCCACTAAAAGTATACAATTTTACAATTTTTATTTTCAAACATGTTGGTGTGAATGTGCACCTTTAAAATGTCAATAAGTTTGACCAACAGGCATACATACCGACTGGTAACATGTTTTATAGAGCCTATTAGCGGCTGGTCGCGCATAAAATAGGAAAATATTATTATTCTAATTTTTAAAGCTTTTGTATTTGTGATTATCAATCTGGTTGGTATCTCTTAGATACTTTTTCTGGCAATTGGGTTTCTATACAACACCTCTGCATTATCCTACTGTTCCTATTTCGCTCTATGCGTATGTGTGAATGAATTCTGAGTAGGAAGAGTTATCCAAATACTGCCGGTGCAACGTACTATTTTTAACATACTCGCAATAGTGTTCACATGGAGCAACATTGCATACGACATCAAACATAACCTATACACATCGGAGGAACAGGTATGGGCATCAAGATAACGGTTGGTTACGTCATCGCCTTTATGACTTGTGTAAAAGAGAACCCTGTTCCAGAGCCTTTAGACAACCCCGATCTTTATCTACGATCAATAGCATACATTCATTTCATATGGACACACAGGGAGTATCTAGACGATTTCATCAAACATAGCAAAATGTCATTCCATTCACATTTAACATTTTCAATCATAAGACACGGCGGTATACATCTAAGGCCAGATCACAAACTGGAATTTGACATGTACACTACGCCCACACCTGCCACGAACAGGTGTCACCATTGTTCGTCAGCACACTCTCAATCTATCAAGAAGAATGCCGACATTCTTAGACTTTCTTAGAATTGTAAAAATAATATTCAGCGAAATCCCAACCCCACAATCAAGTACACGCCACGGAAAACATAATTATGCACGATGTGTGATAACCTCCTACCTATTAGCTCTCTGTCCAGAATCAAACTGTTTCATCTTGAATTCCTTGAAGACCTATTACAGAATCCACGGAATATTTTGAAAAATAATTTAACTTTTAGTTTTATCGCCGCATGAACGTAATTGAGTACGTGAAATATCTAGTATGTGATCGTATGCTCAGCGGAGGGGCAATCTGAAGGGTATGTCAGGAGAAGATCTTTAAGTATTCTGGATCTTCATCGGCAGACATTTTCACGGAGAATTTTAAATTATATTCTGTGTTTGACTGGCATCGAATGAAACAGTTTCGAATCATGTGTTATATGGTCAAGTTTTGTGGCCTGCCTTAAAACCGTCGCTACAATTCATCACAGCAATATCAGATGAAATGGGTTGATATTGGAACAGTTTGGTTCATGATTTGAATGGCACAAACAATTGACACATCAGGCCGGGAAAGCCAAACTACTCATCAAAAGAATGGACAAATAATCGGACATGCGACGGTGTATTGCTGCTAACATGACTGACTAACTAACACAAATGTAACACAAATAGCTCTGTAAATGCATTCATGTTTCTCTAGTTTGCAAACATTAAACAAGTTAATCTATACGTGTGCCTTTTGTGAACTAGCATATTGGCAACGCCTAGTAGCATCAGTCCCACATATACGCACACCCACGCACTCCCACACACTCCCACACACGCCCCCAAACACCAAGAAACCAAACCCTCATCACCTGCCTACAACGACTATAGCCAATTAGAACAGCGTTTATGGACAGCTTGAATCAAAGTTTTCATGGCATATCTAAACGCACCAATCAACTGTAAATTGAGCCAAATTTAAGCGGGATAAGCATATCTTATATATTTATAAAACTTGAGAGGAGCCCATTTTACGCAGCTGTGTATAATTTACTGCGACAGTTATTTTACTCTATCCATTTGTAGATATGCGTTGCTAAGCCATTTAATAATTTCTTGTATAGTGCTATAATTAATTATATTACCAATAAGCAACCGCGGAGAAACTCGAGGCTAGCGAGCAAATATAATGATCTGTTAATGAACTTTGCTTTGTGGAAGAGGAATTTTGAAAGTGGTCAACATAGATTATAAATTCACAGCGTTATCTGCTGCAGTTCCTATGAACGCCAATTCAAATGAGGCACCTTTCTTGGCATTATCGCCTTTTTATTTTACGTGCCTTCTGTATGTGTGATATGCATCATCCATATATCAGTCATGCCTTTGAGGAATTACCAGGTAACGCACATGATAGTCCACCAAAGCCATACCATGCACTCACCATCATTATCTCAACATCACCTTCCTTACCTTACATCCAACACACCCCTATTCTACACACTGTCAAAGTCACCGCCATACTTGAATCACCCACTCTTCCATCCACACACATGCGAATGTTCCCTACACCATGCCCGATCCCTTACACGATGGGCATTCGCAGTCTTTCTGATTAATTGTGCATATTAACTTGCGAACACGTTCACGAGATAATTATTGAAAACTTATGAGCGAATAATAATGTGTGTACAGCCCATACATAGGCATAACATGTTTCAAAAACAAAAACCAGAAACCTGTTGACTAGTACATTACTGAATACGATGTAGCAAATGTTCTGTTTAATATGTTCGACTTAATTTGGTTAGAAGCCATTTCTGACTTATACGGCAATAGCTTCCGGTCAAATTAAGTCCCAATTATTCAACAGTATGTTTTATTCTGTTTTGGAAAAGTGGAAATTTTGTTATGAGCTGTAGGCTACTGTAGATGATGGATTTCGAGATGGTAATAGTGTGTTGTTTTGGTGAGTGTATGGACGTCCACGTAAACATGCATAGTAAAGGATCTTTAACTGAATGTGTGTCCATGGTCTCAGAGTGCATCTGCCGCATTTCTGGAGGAACGATGAACCTTCATCGGGCTGGAAAATCATTTTTATACTCATCCGTCTTCTAGAATACTTTAAATTCTGCGCAACGTTACGACATCCTGTCTATTTGAACACGCTTAGCTCTACAGCTTCCTGTCGATCAAACACAAAGTTGCAACATCAATCATACAATAAGATATGTCAAATTTATGTTAATTCTCATGACTTGTTTATAATATGGGTCGTGTACATCGCCTTATATTAGACTGGTGGTATGTTTGTCACTTTGTGCTAATAAAGAAAGTATTGCATTTGTTATTAAATAATGTTATTTTTAATAAATCTTTTCATATTTTGCGCATATCAGGCCTAGTTAAAATGGCGTCGGACGTAAAGATCAACTTTATGCCTTGATATTTTATAACATAATGTACTTTAATTTTGCACATGAATGATCAACACGAAAAACATTTACACTTTAATATTTATTTTATGCTCACTATAGAGCGTACAAGCGCGCTCAAACACACACGCGCTCAAATTTTCTCTTCTAATGAGCGCATGCGCAAAAACTCATAGAAGGTTGATTTTCTGTTGATTAGCGCACGCGCATATCTACCAAGTCTATGTTTGTGCGCGCAAATGTACAGTTTCTAATCAAGTTAAGCGCGCTCAAACTGATGACGTGTTCTGTTCTGATAAGCGCATGCACCGCTAAATGAAGGATATATACTAGATTGAACACGCTCAGATTAAAGGATTTCGGCACCTACGCTTGCATACTGAATGTGTGTGTGATGTGATCAGCATCCACTTCAACATCACTTATCATATCAACATCACCCGTCATCTTGAAATCCATCGTCAACTCACATCGTATCCGATTGAATGATAATTGAATTATCATTCTTATTAGACGTATTACGTTGCATTTTGAAGACGTGTAGGTATAATCAGGCAGTTCCCAGAATGCGGGTTGTTAGTACGCAATCTTTCTTCAACCATCCGATTCCCGTGTTCGAAACCATAGAACACATCCTTTTGAGTTCGCCGTTGCAAGAAGGAACGCTTTATCCAGTTCATTAAAACGAGTAACCCTGGGGAGAGATTGAGATCAGCGTATAGTATTGATCTCCCAGCCATTCAAGAAAGAACAGATATTTTAGTCTGAGCAAAAACAAACCAATTACGGCGGTCTAGGCTTTGTAATTGACCCACAGTTGATGAACCATGTCCTCAGTTTTTACATTCATCAGTGATCGTATTGCAGTTATACCAATGTGAAATGACACCACCATATAATGTCGTACAGTTAATGTGAATATACCAAATGCTGGGAAATCACGTAAAGATATTTCACTACTCAACCTTTCCAATTTATCCATCCATCACGTGACGTCATATGATGTCATAATCAACTAAGTGGCATGTGGGATGGCGTCGTAATTAATTATGGCATGAATGACTCGATTTGGTCCGTCTTTAACGCTTAATAGTCCGACACGTTGTATGAATTGAACATGTATGTCTTTGCCATTTAATAAGCATTCTGTTGAATATTCTGGAACTAATTTGACAGGCGTTAATATTATATTACAAATGTTTGTCTTAACTATCACCTTATATATTGTAATGGCTTGTTTTATGTGTAGGGGGTCCATCGATCCATAGGCTCTGCCTTTGATGGACTGCTCAACTGTGATGTATGTATACTACATATTAAGCATGAAATAAATAATTTTGAATCTTGAATCTTGACAGGGCGCTGTTAACGTTACCCAGTCAAATTAGTTTCAAAATATTCAACAGCTTACCTGTATCGTTTTCTGGAAATTGATAGCCAGGGCGTTCAGGAATCGATCTATCCAAACACGATCGAGGTGTGGGTTGAGCTTAGCTAGTAATGGGCGGGACATAGGGAAAATTGGAAAGGTCCATTGCCTCTACGATGAACTGCGTGCAAACATCGATATTCCAGCAAGATGACAGTTGTTCATGCCATGACTTCAATTCAAAGCTTGGAAAACTGAACAACACCGACAACCACGCAGAAACCAACCTGTGTAACGATTCGTACGGTGTTGGAAAACACAATGATACATATGCTGATTCATTAGCTGCATTATATACAACTAAAACACAGCCTTTAAATGTGCATTCCGTCATCAAACTACCTGGACAGGACACGTTGTTGATAACAAAGATAAAAACACTTTAAAACCACAAACCAGTCTTCAATCAGATCGACTACGTATTGCGCAAAACGAACGCAAAACAACGATCCTGTAGCGGTGAAGATCTTAATTCTCATTTTTTAAAACGGATTAATCCAACGCGTCCCATACACACTCGATACTCGAAACAAAAATCCAACCCCAACCATGATCTCTGAAACCTAGCTAACGACAAAGCCAAAAAGAGGTCACATAGGGAAGCAGTGCCCGCGCACGTCGTCATGGTAGCCCTAAATAGAAAGACCCATTTCTAGCTATGCCACGTCCATATCTAGCTAAGCCTATTTAAATATTTTGCATCCTGAATTTCCCGAATTCGAATTTCAAGGTAACAATACTCTGTTGAATATTTTGAAACTAATTAGACTGAATGCTGTTGCTGCCTATATCAGCAACAGCGCCCCTTCGACTTCGTTTCAAAATCTTCAACATAATGTTTATTAAATAGTAAATCCATCAAATACATAATTCGTGACGGAGTATTTCTGTCAATTATGACTGTGGCATCAGCCTACACGTGAGGTAATACATTATGGCGTCATATACTCGATCGACTGATTAGATTCATCCATTGCGAATCAAACACAGCTCTAGCTAAAATCGCCAAAAGAGCAAAAGAAATCCTATGTTGATGATCCACGTGTGACAAAGCTGTCGGAGCAACAGAAAAAATTGTGTCCACGCATATACCAAAGCGGTCATAACGAAAACAACACTCAACTAACAAAGAACGGCAATAAGATCGTACACCAAGTTAACGACCACTTAAACGAAGAGGCAATCAAATCAGTGCTAGATTAAGATTAAAGGAACAGATTATCTGGTAAATGAGATAACTATCATAACTATCAGTCATAATGATGTTTTGGTGGCAACTGAGTATTATCGTAAAATGTGCAGAACATCGAACGCATTAAGATTCAGCACGGCACATCAACCACTGGCTGTACACAATACATCGACCAGGGGAAAGCTGAGACACTCTGAAAATGTCAGTTCAACCATACAGAAGATAAGCTTCTACCGCCAGCTGATGGCCAGTCAAGACTATTGCAAACCCCACTAACGGAAGCAGATGTTAGCAAAGCATTAATGGTACTCAAGAATGGCTTCGCGTGCGGGCCAGGTGGCATCAGCAATGGCCTCATCAAGCACACGGCTAAGACCATCTCAGTACCCATCATACAGCTCGTAAACTATGCCTTTGATCATCACCTCTTTTTAGTTGCTACGAGAGATGGCACTCTCGTCGCTCTCCTAATCCAGAAAACCAGCTGCACCTCTCCAAATTGAGATCATGTCCTTGAACGGCATTAGAAGAATTCATCTTTCCAGAGTACCATCTCTCATATGACGTCATATGACGTCATAATCAGATAAGCGGTGTGCAGGATGACGTCATAATCATTACGCCATACATGGTTCTATTTGGCCCGTCTTTACCTCTTAATAGTCCGACACGTTGTACGAATTATATGTGTCTACTATTTAATAAACATGCTGTTGAATATTTTGGTAAGAGCTTACCTGTATAGTTTTCTGGAAAGTGATAGTCAGGGAGTTCAGAGAGCGATCGATCCCAACACGAGCGAGGTGTAGGTGGGGCTTAGCTAGAGATGGGTATCTAATAATACCTTATCCCGTAGCTTATCTCGTATCCGAAATAGAATTGACAGATTTAGAGGAAATTTGTAGAGAAATTTCAAAATAGTCTAGACACAAAGTATGCTGACATCGCTAGTTTTATCAAGGCATTTCTACAAGATGGGTATCGATATATCTTCGCGTGCATTTGATACCATCAAGAGACCACAGATCAATTAATAACCAGACAGACTAATTGTGATGAGGACGAAATACACACGGCAATACTCCTACTGGCAAACTCAAAGTTTTACACATGGATAGGACCACCACAAAGAGATGGTTTGTCTTCGACAAGACAACCCCTTCCCATTTCATAGTTAGATATACCACTAGACATTGAGCATACAGAAAAGGGTCCAATTGATTAACCGCTTCTAATAGCTGTAAACCGTTTCGTGAATGAATGCCAAACCCAGTTCATACATATATACAGGTCTGTTCAACGCAAAAGAGACAAAAGATATAGGGTCCTTAATCCGGGCCAAACAGACGTGGAGAAAGAGCAAAATCTTGGGTACATTCTTTTGCAAGTCAACGGACATTGCAAATCGTTATGTTTTCCAGTCATCATCATCATCGCCATCCATCGTCGTCGTCGTCGTCGTCGTCGTCGTCGTCGTCATGCTACTACTACTACTACTACTACTACTACTACTACTACTACTACTACTACTACTACTACTACTACTACTACTACTACTACTGCTGCTACTGCTACTACTACTACTACTTCTACTACTACTACCACCACCACCACCACCACCACCACTACTACTACTACTACTACTACTACTACTACTACTACTACTACTACTACTACTACTACTACTACTGCATGTGTAGAGCACATGTTGATAGCAATTGCTACAAAATAAATGCTGTCATAAAAAGTGTTAGAATTTGTGATATTGACAGGTAGATTGGCAGATTGACCAACAGACTGATGTTTTGGTGGCAGTGCACGTATCACTGTGAGAACATGGCCAAACATTACTTAGTGCACGAGTATAATAAAATTCAGCATTTGTTTTCATATACTCGGATATATCCTCTAGGTCGACACACAGTTAACGATTTTAAATCAGAGGCTTTAAGGTTCGATCCTATTTTTGCATGCTCTGAGTTGTGGCCCCTGCTTATAATGTTTCAGTCGAATTAGTTAGATAACTAAGGATCGTGCGTTTATATGAACGCCATATGAATCGCAAATCGCAGTACTTTTTCCAAATAACTTTGGAAGACAGAGATAGAAACATTCAACCCATAACGTCATACATTCCCAATCCACCTTTCCAGAGTACCCACACATCATATGACGTCATAATGAACTGCGTGGTGTTACAATGACATCATAATGAATGACGTCGATAAGTACGTCACGAACGCACATTTGATGACGGTCTATGGGCTGTTGTACAAATTGTTTGCTTTTACTATTTAATAAATATTCTGTTGAATATTTTGAAACTAATTTGACTGGGCGCTGTTGCTGCCTATGGCAGCAACAGCGCCCAGTCTAATTAGTTACAAAATATACAACAGCTTCCCTGTATAGTTTTCAGGAAATTGATAGCTAGGGTATTCGGGGATCGATCAATCCAAACACGGCGAGGTGTGGGTGGAGCTTAGCTAGTGATGGACGGGGCATAGCTAAAAATGGAAAGGTCCATTCCCATCAGGAACATAAATTTAGTTTTGGTAGAACTGTAATATTTTAGCTGTAAAGCTTTTCTACTTCTAATTTGATTACATGGGTTGTAATTTTATCTTTCGTTAAGCTGCGTTTCTGTGACACATCCAATTTATTTTATATATTTAAGAGGAATAGACAAAATGTTGCCTAAAATGTCTTGTTGGCTCATAAAACGTCCGTCCAGCCCTTAAGCCCAATGTATCGTTGATGACACGATGCACTTGCGTCAACGCCGCGTCATCACAGGGTGTGTAGGCTCAACACGATGTTGGCAGTCTTTAATATCTAGGCAAGGCACGTCTATAGATGTGTGAAACATGGCACGAGCCACTGATGAATTAAGCATGTTTGTATGTATGGGGCTGTATAAGCCTACACATCCTGTCTCGTGTAATAGCGATCTGATTGACTCTCGGTGCAATTTGATGCAAACTAGATATAATTAATTCAACTGGACGCGAATGCTTACTATGGCGGCAGCATGATCCTGTCAAATTAGCCTCTAAATAGACAATAGTCTACCTCTGTAATTATCTTGAAATTGTGAATCCGTGAAACCGGTTTTATCTCGTATTGCTTCAAGATGATAAGCCCCGCCGCCAAATGCCATATATAGGCATTTTCACGTCAGCCCGCCCGTTTGTTAGTCCACCTGTCCGACCGTCAAAAAAGCATTGGTACATGATTTGTGTTATTTTGTTTATTTTCCTTACTTATGTTTTAGATGGCCGTATTCAATTGTATGAGGTACTGCGCGAGTGACTAACAAATACTGGTTCCAGAAACTAATGTCAAATTATACCTGATTATTTCTAGTGAAAGTTCGCATAAAAAGTGAAATTTTCATGTTTTTGCGTGAGAGAAAAAGGATTAAATCCAATATAAACAGGCATTACCGCAAATTGGAGGTACTCTATGTATTACTACGCCAATGTATTCAGTCAATCGTGCGCATTATCTACATGTACAAGGCGGTGTACCGGGACTATGTTTCTTTGGCACGTCTTTACCTACAGCCACCGCCCCACCCCACCCCCACCCCCATGAGTGGGTGGGTAACGTATCCAAAGGTGTCCTATGGATAAGATTTCAAGTTAGTCCACCATTGAATCATTCAGGTTTGGATTTCTTTTGTAAGCGATTACTGGCCATGATTTATCGTTTCCTATAATTTGTATTACAACTATGAATATTGATCTTTCATGCTTTTCACTTATATAACATTATATATATATATATATATATATATATATATATATATATATATATATATATATATATATATATATATATATATATATATATATATATATATATATATATATATATATATATATATATATATATATATGAGCGGAAATTGGATAATTATATTCTTTTGTGATGTCGGAAGTTATGGAGGAAGAACAATTGTGTCATTCTCCAGAAAGCATAGAGATGGCAGTCACCAAACCCTCTACAATACAATGGACCTAATCATGTTATCCAACCATCATATGGCATCATATGACGTCATGATCAACTACGTGACGTGTGTAATGACGTCAAAATCATGACGTCATGAATGACTCGATTTATTCCGTCTTAAACGCTTAAGAGTCCGACACGTTGTACGAATTGTATGTCTTTGCTATTTAATAAACATGCCATAGGCGGCAACAGCACCCGGTCATTCGAAACATTCAACAACTTACCTGTATAGTCTGCTGGAAATTAATAATCAGGGATGTCAGAGATCGATCGATCCCGACATGAGTGAGGTGTGGGTGGAGCTTAACTAGAGAGGGACGGGGCATAGCTACAACAATAAGGTCCATTATGAAGAGGAATAATAAGCATGGAGTGTCACAAAACTAGAGGTATCCCATTCACCGAGCATTACCCATGTTATTGTATTTACTAATACTCCAACACCATGTGTTCTCGGATCACTTGCCGTGCGATCTTTTGAGACTTCGCTTGACTGCCATTCTCTGTCATTGGATATTAGCTCTGCGGGAACGGCAGCTGTCTGAAGCGGGAATGGTTCCAGGTACATTCCCTCTTCCTGACATAACCTGATTCGCAGCATTCTGGTTTAAGATATCACATGCGGTCCATACTCACACAAACCACAATTCACCTTTCCAGAGTACCCACCCATCATATGACGTCATAATGAACTGCGTGGTGTGTACAATGACATCATAATGAATGACGTCATGAATGACGTCGATAAGTACGTCACGAACGCATATTTGATGACGGTCTCTGCGTTGTTGTACAAATTGTTTGCTTTTACTATTTATAATAAATATTCTGTTGAATATTTTGAAACTAATTTGACTGGGCGCTGTTGCTGCACCCAGTCAAATTAGTTACAAAATATTCAACAGCTTCCCTGTATAGTTTTCAGGAAATTGATAGCTAGGTCATTTGGGGATCGATCAATCCCAACACGGCGAGGTGTGGGTGGAGCTTAGCTAGTGATGGACGGGGCATAGCTAAAAATGGAAAGGTCCATTGCTCCAAAACTCCAGTGAAATTCGCAGTTGTAAAATCTCCCGAGAGAAAGGATGAGGATATCTTTGTACTCTTTAGCGACATCTGTTAGGGGCAAACAGCTTCAGGCACATTGAATACCGCATGGTTCAGTTCTTCTGCGCTGAGCGTATCAATACCATGTGCAGGGGTCCGGATACTCATATGGAGCATATTGACCGCTGCATATATCTGTTACCGGAATATTGCGGACATTGATTTAATTTTGAGAGTGTCCATGCAAGCGCATGCGCTGATGTTATAACTTTGTTTTTATAGGTCTCCATTCGGCTGATGTATGTCCGTGGATATGGGCCTACGTGTATTACTTCTGCTAATAAAAGAATATGTTATAGTTTTTTCAATGGATGATGACTAATGTACTAATATATAGTAGATTAAGTTTAAACGAGAAGTTACGCTTTCCATTGCTGCTGATCACGCACGCATGCACGCGCGGCCGCGGTGGGGTTGAATTTATAGAATTACTAATAATTATCCACTATCGGTAGTAATCTTTCCAAACATGCTGTGTCCCTCCATAAAAATCACGTTAATTTGCTAACACCATAGCTCATCATCAGATCATGATTAAAATGCGTATTAATCAAACTCCTCTCGGTCTCTCCCTGCATGTCTGTTTGCCTGCCTAACTGTTTGCTTGCCGAGAGAGAGAGAGAGAGAGAGAGAGAGAGAGAGAGAGAGAGAGAGGGTGAGGGGGAGGGAGAGAGAGAGAGGAGTGAGGGAAGGGGGAGGGAAGGAGGTTGGGAGAGAGAGAGAGAGAGAACGATTTCTCGCCTATATGTACGTTAGAGTCTGTATGATATGGGTATGATTTGAATCTCTTATTACATTAATAAAGAATATTGGTACAGTACAACAAAGTGATAGTATCATATTTTTGTGCGATTATTCGCATTCAATCACTTGTGGGAGTATCGTATTTGCAGAGTAACCTTTTGAAAAGATGTGTTGTATAAATCTCTCTGTATTGTATATTCAGAGTGAAAAGACTGGCTTGAAAAGGTTTTCAGCATATTCATATTAAATAGTTTTATTTTGAGAATATGATTCAATTAGGCGGCGTGTGTTTGCTTAGAGTGGCACGCTGTACACTCAATCTAGATGCCCAGTTTTCCTCATGTGACTTATTAGTCAGCTGGGCTCTAGCGATTTAATGCCAGCCAGTCGTATATCTGTATACCCACCCACCACCCACCCACCCACCCACCGACCCATCTATCTATCCACAATCCATCCATCCATCGATTCTTCCTTTCTATGCATCATCAGCCATGGTCATATGAGTTGTTATTTCATGACAGACTGGTACCTCACCTTGACACAACATTCATATAGAACGAGGTGGCGATTGAAATAAGCTATGTTAGGGGGGGTGGGTGGGGGGGCTCAATTGGGGAGGGCCTGAGAGGGGTGGCCGCCTCTCATGGTCGGAGTCCTTCCACCGAAAGCGTAGGTGCAGCTAAATCACCCCCAACCATCCAACCATCCATTGCTCCACTGCCACTGATACGACGATTTGATATCAAACAACTGCATTTTGGCCATTGGATACTTTCGAACAGGGGAATGATCTTGACACGTTTCAACACATTTAGACTTGCTGGTTTCTAACTCAGTGAGTGGGAAGATTTTACCATGCCACTCATTTAGGACGTATGTAGTAATCAATGATACATTTTCCCAGTGGAACCGATAATTAAATAGTCATCCAGCACATTTGTCATACTATGAGATATATAGTTCTATCTTACATCAAATCGCGCTCAGAAATAACTTTGCATGGTTCCACAACAAAGTAAGAAATACCATTGAATATTTTTAACTTAGTTTGATTGGAAGTCATTGCTGGCTAAGGCAGCAATGGCTTCCAAATCAAATAAAGTTCAAAATATTCGATAGAACATTTCTTACATCGTGTTCAAAATTGTAATAACTAACATGTTTCTGTTTTTGTTTCGGAAACATGTTAACTTATTTATTACTAAATAAGTTAACAGGTTTCCAAAACAAAAACATGTTAGTTAGTACGATTTTGAACACGATGTAAGAAATGTAGCTAGTATCAACAATTTCCCAGGCACAGCGCGCACTACAGCTCGGTGACATTGTTTCTGCTGACTGCGTGTAAATGGCAAATTCTTACATTGACATCAATACTACGACACTGTTGTGCATGTCGAGTCAAAAGCTAAGTTTTAGACAGCTGTTCGTCAAGGCGATCGTATAACGTGTTGTGATAACATAACAAGTACGAAATCGTTTTAGGCTCCACCGTTCACTAACATGCCGGGCTTAAAGTTTTTGTAAGACACACTCAGCAAATGTGAGCTTTGTAATCGTATCTTGAGTGGGGATTTATAGTAAATAAAGTACAATGATACTTTGATTTTGTTACCTACTTTTGATAAATATTCTAGCACTTGTGTTCTGTCGTCAGACAAGATACTTGTGAAACGTGACTAAGACTCTACAGTGTGTGTACAGCTCCACCACCACCCCCTCCACCCCCGCCACCACCACCACCGACGACGTCCGACCCCACCTACCACCCATCCCACCTCACCCCCTAACTACATCTCACCTCTTGGGGTTATACATCCTAGATTACTACAATGGAATTAGGGTCGCGTGACATCGCTCGGGGATTATGAGTCAGTGGTCAATGCACAATACAACATCAGTCACAATCCATTATGCAATGGATCAATCCACTTTTAGCTATGCCTCGCCCATCTCTAGCTAAGATCCAGCCACGCTTTGCCCGTGTTGGGATCGATCGAACCCTGGACTCCCTGGATCTTAATTGCCGGAAAGCTATACAAGTAAGCTGTTGAATATTTTGAAACTAATCTGACTGGGTTCTGTTGCTGCCTATGGCGACCACCGCGCCCAGTCAAATCAGCTACAAAATATTCAACAGAATTATTATTAAATTGTAAAGCCATACAATTCGTACACTTGATGCACTATTAAGAGTTCCTGACGGACTTAGATACGGCATTCATGGCGTATTTTAATTGTGACGTCAGCCTACCTGTGACGTATTTGTTTATGACTTCATATACTTAACTGACAGCTTGGATTCCTTTATTGTAGCAGTAGCTAGTATGCACTGGAGGGAGACGCCGACTCACGCATTGGCGCTGTCTTGACAATGCACTTAGTAACCCCTATGGCCTAGATAGTTGATCAGTTGACATTAAACTCAAAGCAATCATAAACTGTCGCAATATGAAAGCGTGTGCAAAATCTGGTGATTCTAGATCTTTGCATTCCAGAGTTTTTGCCAAAAATGTGTATTCCAGTATGCACTTTGTGACCCTATGACCTAGATATTTGATGCGTTGTCGGGAAACTCATAGAACGTCTAGACACCTATAATATGAAGGGGTGAGCGAAATTTCTCCTACTTGCATTCACGATGTATGGATAAACGGGTGTATTTCGGGATGCGCTTGGTGACCCCGTGACCTAGATATTTGAACGTTTGACAGAAACTGAATTTTGGCCCTAAGCAACCACAATATGAATGTATGCTACCCATTTGGGATTCTACCCTCTCACATTGAAGAGTTATTGACGAAAATGTGTATATCAGTATGCATTAAATGACCCAGTGACCCCGATTTTTTAACTTGTGACCTCAAACTTAAATTCTTCTAGCCACTTATAATATGAATATATGTGTCAAATTTGGTTATTCTACCTTATAGGACTCCGGAAATATGATTCGGATAAACAGACAGACAAACAAACAAACGGACACACAGACAGACCGAAAAACGGGGAAGCAGACAGACGGCACTAACCGCAATACTCACACTCAATACATCGCTTGGGTTACTTGTCCAGATCTATGTAGCCGACGCCTATTCAATCACTCACTCAAGTATCTAACGTCATACTCAAATATGCCGTGTATTAGCTGACGCCACAATCAAAATTAAGTAGAGTTTTCCGTCATGAAGGTCGAAGTCCGTCAAGTGTACGAATTGTATGTCTTTAATGGATTTGCAATTTAATTCTATTGAATATTTTTTTAATTAATTTAACATAGGCAGCAACAGCCCCCAGTCAAATTAGTTTCAGATTATTAAACAGCTTAGTTACCTTGGAATTGCAATTCGTAAATGGAGGAATCCAGTTTTAGCTATTCCCTGCTCATCTCTGGCTAAGCTCCACCTACACCGCGACCGTGTTGAATTGGATCGATCCATGTACTACCTGAATCTCGATTTGCAGAAACCTATACAGGCAAGCTGTTGAATATTTTGAAACTAAATTGGCTGTGTGGTGTTACTGCCTATGTCAGCATCAGCACCCAGTCAAATTAGTTTCAAAATGTTCAACAAAATGTTTATTAAATGGTTAATACATGCAATCCGTACGACAATGCTTAGTTCATCATCAATTTCAGCGTTCTTGACGAACTTAGTTACGTCATTCATGACGTCATTGATTATGACGTCAGCCTACACGTCATGTAGTTGATTATGAGGTCATATAATTGATGAATAAACTGGAAAGATCCACTCACGGTTCAAAGTATCTTAATCAATGCCGACACGCGCGAAACGTGGGCGACCCTTAGTTAGAAATGGCCGAGCATAGATAGCATGGATTCATCTATAGATACATGTTCCTGCTACACACTTCATGTGATGGTGCAATGACTGTTGGTGTGAGCAGTCGCCATGCATTTAATTAAAGTGGCATGATTTCTGGTGGTGTTTCCCGCACCCAGATGTAAAAACTAAGCCAACTGAAATTCCAGTGTGCCACTGCACCTGTTGACATCAGCTGTGACAAGTAAAACAATTAAGTGTTCTTTATATCTCAGTCATCTAGAACTGTGATCAAATAAGTGATATAATGCAGTATCAGATTCGCAGAGTAGACATTCACTCAGTGCAATGCCTTTATGTATGCAGACATACCGGCTGTACGAACAAAGCACACTAGCTTTAGGGACACACGACCATGGACTGTCTGTCACACCATAGTGTTATTTTAAGTGTAACGGATAATAGATGAATCCAGTCTATCGATCAATCATATGACGTAATAATCAACTACATCACGTGTAGGGTGGCGTCATAATAGATAACGTCATGAATGACGTAATTAAGTCCATCATAATCGCTTAATAGTCCGTCAAGTTGTACGAATTGTATATCGTTATTATTTAAGAAACATTATGTTGAATATTATGAAACTTATTTGACTTGGTGCCCAGTCGAATTCGTTTCACAATATTTAACAGCTTACCTAAATAGTTTGACGGGAATTGTAATTCAGGGAGTCGATCTCAACACAAACAAATCGTGGGTGGAGCTTCGTTATAAATCGGCGGGACATCGCTAAAACTGGATTCATCTCTTGCCAGAGCTGTGTGTAATGCACGCCACGCCATGCTATTATGTGTATGGATCATATTCAGCAAATTTCATTTTGCAAATCTGCATGCGTTTGTGTCAAATACTACATTCATGAACACATTTTGGCTTTCTATGTTCAAAACTTTATCAATAAATGTGTATCAAATATGACGCCATTATCAGCCATCGAAATAGAAAGACCAATACCTTGCACGAGAGTGTAGCAGTACCTTATAATGGACCCTTTCCATTTTTTAGCTATGCCCTGCCCATCGCTAGCTAAGCTCCACCCACATATCGCCGTGTTGGGATTGACCGATCCCCGAATGCCCAAACTATCAATTTCCTGAAAACTATACAGGGAAGCTGTTTAATATTTTGTAACTAATGTGACTGGGTGCTGTTGCTGCCTATGGCAGCAACAACGCCCAGTCAAATTAGTTTCAAAATTTCCAACAAAATATTTATTAAATAGTTAAAGACATACAATTTGTACAATAACGCATAGACCGTCTTCAAATATACGTTCGTGAGTACTTATCGACGTCATTCATGACGTCATTCACTATGATGTCATTCTACACATCAGGTAGTTGATTATGACGTCATATGATGGGTGGATACTCTGGAAAGGTGAATTATGCTTATGCTTAAATGCTTATCCTTATCACATACTACCTTAAATAGGCTTTAAGTATGTAGGTAGATCCTAATCAAGCCTATGAGTTACTTAGGCTTTGTACGTAGACACTGTTTGCAGCAGAATATTTGATATGTATGTACTCTTGAATACACCAGAAACTACTCCAGAATTTATCTCGTTTGTTTTTAAAAGAATTTAGACCAGGGGCTTTTATTACAAATTCTGTTAAGTTATTCCAACTGTTGATAACACGGTTTGAAAAAAAGGTGTTGTCTTATTAAATTATTTAATTGTTTATTTTTAGCTTCAGATTGTGACCCCGTGTGTTGCAATTTTTATCTAATTCGAGATATTGACAATGGATAATGTAAGACTTGTGGAGATGCTTATAAGCCTCTAGAATATCCCCGCTTGAACGGCCGCAGCTTAGAGATGGAAGATTTATAAATTGCAGTCTTTGTATACATGTATGGTCTTTTGGTGAATGTATCATTCGCGTGGCTCTACGCAGTAGAGCTTCTAGAATGGAACAATCCTTAATGAGTAAGGGCGACCAGACACTATTTTCATATCCAAGGGAAATCTATACTTTGGTGCAACAGTATTTGGGCTAATGTGCGACATGCATTAGAACCCACATAACTTTGAGTTTGGTCTTAAAGAAGTACATTCGAAGAGGTGCTGTTACACTGAGCAATGTACAGTTGTACCTAAGCAAAAATATAGATAGTATCGGCCGTAACCACTGAAAGGGTCGCTCAGTATTTCTCTAATAAGCAGATAAACAGACGATCTCACAATCGGAACAGTATGAAGTATGAAGCAGCTTTGTAGTAGCTCCCAATAACCTCCTAAATCAACAACCTAAGAGACCTATTTAACAAAGGACTGATTCTATACAGCTGGCACCATAACAACAGACGGTCATAGTTTATCATAGCACGTTCCAATGTCACCAACAAATCAAATCTCTACTAGTGCCGATATCAAGTGTTGAGTAACCAGAGCCTTTAGTCAATTATCTTGCATGGAAACCTTCCAGGACAATGTTGTTAGTTAACAGGAAAGTGGAACAATTATGTTGTCACCGTAGTGATAGTTTTACGCTGATTATTTTTTCGTTCGGAACATTGCTGTTCAATTTATTATATAATACTACACGCAGACAGATGCGTTCGCAAGACGTCCGATAACGACTTAGACAGGACAGTAAAAGACAGAATTCAAAAGTAGAACCTTTTAAGACTAAGTTCGTTTATTTTGACAAGCTTTCGCACATAAATGTGCTTCATCGGAAGACCTGATAAAACACATTTATGTGCGAAAGCTGATCAAAATAAACTAAATTACTCGTAAAAGCTACTACCTTCGGATCCAGGTTATAGCTGCGGGTACCAGCTCTAAACCCCGTCATGTCTCTTAGTCAGTTAGTTAATTAGATAGTCACAAACGCTTATTCCAGGCCGTATCCTTAAAAAACACTGACCCGATTTGGCTCAAATTTTAAGACCACGAAGGAACTTGCCGTGAAAGATTTCCATATGTTAGTCGTTTTCCGGATAAAAGAACGCGGATCCGGATCGGCTCAAATTCTGGATTTTTAGATATCTCTGAAACTACCCTTCCGATTGTGGATCAACTACTAAAACACGAAAGGGTGTGACTAGGATTCCACAACATTGGGCGTGAGAAAACATCCCGAAATCCTAAAGAAAATCCGAAAATCCGAAGTCCGAAATCCGCAGCTACCGAAATTCTATAGACCTTGTCATTGTCCAGGATCTGGCAAATTGGTAACAGTGGTAGTCAAGGACCGCGGTCCGTGACCGAGATACGTAGTGATATAAGACAGTAGGTAAGTTCCTTGCATAATGTAAGCTATATTATTTTCCTGGCATGTCACTCTTCATTTAACGTATAGAGCCCAGGCGACAATTACTTACAGTGCACTGATATATTAATGATGTGTGCAATAGATATGCTGTAAACGCCCAAAACAATATGTCAATTAAAACAACAAGCCATAATATTTACAACAGTCTAGTACGGGGCACGTACGGTGCATTAGTGAGTTGAATGTTATCTATGCGTCACGTTCTTTGAAGCAGGCTTTCTCTTTGCACTTTACTTCGCTTTATAGTGTATAATGATCACGACTCTCAGAATTCTGAAAAGAACTTGCAACCTAGATTTACACCATAATTTACACCATAATTCTTGATGAAATGCATTATAGGCCTACAAGAAAGTCAAAGCGGGCGATGGCGCGCAACTTTGCATTGGCAACTAACCATGCTCTGAGTACTGAGTGGAACCTCAAAGGGTGTCATTAACGACTTCGTGTAGGTCTATCAATAAATGGTGAGATTCGCTCGAGCTATGGTGTATCGTCTGGGTTGTGTGCACGCGCATTATTAGCTAGCGTACAACCAGAAATAACTTACTCCTTTCAAAAAAAAACACACAGAAACATGTTACTTGGCATAATTTTGAAAACAAACTAAGAAAGCTTCTGTTGAATATTTTGAGCATAATCGGATTGGAAGAAATATCCAACGGTATGTTTTGTGTTTCTGGAACCATATAAAGACATTTCTGCGTTGTACTGTATCTTGTAGTTTTCAGATGCGGTATAATCACAGCACGCCTTATTTGGTCACGTGTAAGCAACTGTCTTTGCCAATCTCGGATGTGTGAGCTGGTATTAAGTGGCTGGTCTGGTTAGTGTGCGGGATATCTTAGTTATTATTATGTAGTTTGCCAGCCATTTTCTCGAATCGTAGGCTACGTGTGTTCTGACGTGGTAATTAGTCCCGTGTGTAAAATGTTATCTGCAGCAATTGGGCAGTAAAGGCCCTCTCTTGTTTCCGACATGGGCATATTCCATTTAATTCTACTGCATTTGCTTGAGCGTTTATTACGCGATTTATCCGTGTTCATATCGATAGACCCCTGAACTCTCTAAATCTCAATCTTCAGAAAACCATAATGGTGAGCTGTTGAATATTTTGAAGATAATTTGACTGGGTGCTGTTGCTGACTATTACAGCAACGGCGCCCAGTCATGTTAGTTTCACAATATTCAACAGAATTTTTATCAATTAGTAGGGCCTAACGACAAACAGTTCGTACAACTTGACGGACTATTCTAGGTTTATGGCGGACTATTTCTGTCAATTATGACTGTGGATTGTGACTTCAACCCATATCTGACGTAATTCGTTATGACGTCATATGATGGATCGATAGACTGGATTACTCTATTCGATTAACCAGCGCAGTTTACAAAACAACCTCACTGTTAATAAGCAAACATTATTTACTTCTCCGGGCTGTAGACATTTGTTTATGTGTAGCTTTCGTGACCAACTAGGTCATATCTTCAGCAGTAACTGGCGGTTGCTGGTTACGTCACTCTGGTCAGTTCTGGTGGAATCACGTGTTAGCATTAATTAGTAGACCGCTGGTATACTGTAGCCCTCGTCTTGGTTCATGGGTGGTTGGTGTTTATAAATTTCAATAGCCTACTTGACTTTCCGTTTGAGTAAATTTGTCTCGAAATTTTTGGAAATAATCTTAGTGATATTCGGAACCATTTGGATCGTTTATGCTCCTCGTTTCTTTTTTCTATTTTGTCAACTTTTGATAAGAAAACATTTGAATTTTCGTTGACGACATTGAGTGTATCTTCTCAGTTTGACAATAACTTGAATAATGCAACTAGAATGTATAAATCAGTCATTCTGAGAAATATAGTCCGATTTAGTATACGGTGGTGGTGGTGGTGGTGATGGTGATGGTGGTGGTGGCGCCGGCGGCGGCAGCGGCGGCGGCAGTAGTGGAAGTGGCAGTGTGGTGTTGTTGTTGTTGCTGTTGTTGTTGTTGTTTTTGTTGTTGTTGTTGTTGTTGTGGTGGTGATGGTGGTGGTGGTGGTGGTGGTGGTGGTGGTGGTGGTGGTGGTGGTGGCGGCGGCGGCGGTGGCGGCGGCGGCGGCGGTGTTCAACTATTCTATTCTCGCACACGGTTGACTGATTGTTGGTCAGATTTTCTAGAATCAAATTCAATATTCTGATGATCATCCAAAAAAGAAATACGCCCACCTCAGTGATGTAAAATTAGAACTGCTCTCTTTCAATCATGTTAGACTAGTATGCAGGTGCTTCATTCAGCGTGTCACCTGTGGGTCATCGCGTATACAACACAACAAAACATTCAGAAAATATTCTATCTATAGCACCTATAATATCCATACTATTATCCAGGCTGGTGATGATATAAATGAACGAAAACTGGTTTTCACACAGGTCAGCCAAAACATATTGAGATAGTTCTAAGCCATGGTTGATCATTTCTACATATGAATTATTTAATCCCAAATTTCTCTGTTTATTACTGCTACTGTGTAAGCCAGCGCATTAGCTCTGATGTCGATATACACATGCCTATGCCTTCAAAGTGATATATTCTTCACCAGCCGGCATGTTAGTTAGTAAGAAATGTTATGTTGAATATTTTGAACATAATTGGATTGGAGGACATTGCTGCTTAATCTTTCAATCCAAATATATTTATTAAGTTGTAAGATCACCAAAGACATACAATGCAGACACTAGTCACATTTGTGACGGACCTACGTCATTTGATTGTGACGTCAGCCAATATAATATGCACATCTCCCTCATTATAATACACATATCTCTCTCATTATAATATGCATATCTCCCTCATTATAATACACATATCTCCCTCATTATAATACACATATCTCCATCACTATAATATGCACATCTCTCTCATTATAATATGCATATCTTCCTCATTATAATATGCATATCTCTCTCATTATAATATGCATATCTCCATCACTATGATATGCATATTTCCCTCATTATAATATACATATCTCCATCACTATAATATGCACTATCTATCTATCTATCTATCTATCTATCTATCTATCCATCCATCCATCCATCCATCCATCCATCCATCCATCCACCCGCCCACCCACCCACCCACCCACCCACCCACCCACCCACCCACCCATCCATCCATCCATCCATCCATCCATCCATAATATGCATATTATCTACCTATAATATGCATATCTCCCTCATTTATATACACACCTCTCTCATTATAATATGCATATCTCCCCATTATAATATGCATATCTCCCTAATTATAATTTGCATATCTCCCTCATTACAATATGCATATCTCCCTCATTACAATATGCATATCTCCCTCATTATAATATGCATATCTCCCTCATTAAAATATGCATATCTCCCTCATTATAATATGCATATCTCCATCATTATAATATGCATATATCCCTCATTATAATATGCCTATCTGTATGTAATAGCAATGAATTTCACTTTTTTTTTACAAATTTTGCTGAGATTACTGTTGCATTATGTCTCCGTAGGCTACTGTGCTTAGCTATGGGTGAGTTTGATGCCCGAAGTACTGTTCATCGTAAATGCGTTTATCGTGCTGCACCGAGGAAGGGTGTGTTGTTTCCTTGAACGTCTCTGGATTACCATGCTAATCACGGCGAAAGTGGTAGGTAAGTCTATTGTAAATTAGATACCGCTTTTAAAATCACTGTTCAATTTTAAAACTGTGAACTTGAGTTAAATTTACTGTTCGTATGTGACAGCACCTGGCATACGGGCACATAATGCATGCTGTTTTTTCATAATGCTGATGATGTGTGTAATTTGGAACGTACATCTCAGAAATAACCTAGGACGTTTCCAAAACAAAATCAAATGTAATATAGATTATTTTTTAGCTTAATTTGATTAGAAGGCACTGCTGCCTAATGCAGCAATGGCCTCCAATCAAACTACGTCAACAATATTCAAGAGAACATTTATTGTAGAGCGTTCAAAATTGTACTAACTAACATGCTTCTTTTTTGTTTGGGAAACGTGTTGACTTATTTCTGAGCTGTACTGTATGCCCATGCTGCTGCTCACAGAACGCTGGATTCGCAGACGTGTATCATCTTGGAATATGGCCTACTCTTTAGAATAACATTGAATAATAAGATAAAAGATTTAAGCTGAGTCCCTGATAGCCTTAAGTAGCTAGCACATTGTAAGAACATGGATTGTTGAAGTGACCGAAAATTGCAGTGCGCGATTCTCGTGGTAGTCCTTACATAAACTCCAGTCATGTGATATTTTATTGTCAATGATAGATTTGAACGCGCAGTCGATGACCCCCATCATATGGGTAACGCACATAGCAAATTTGGTTTAAATAAACCAAACGGTTTTCGGGGAGATAGCATGAGGGGCGGAATTATATTTGAACTTTTGATCCTGTCACCAGTGGCTGGAGTGCACTACGCAATCATGTGGGTAGCTCACATAGCAAATTTAGTTGTATTCCACCAAAGGATTTTTTAGAAGATAGCACGAAGACCATGTGGACAGACAGAAGTGAACACAATATCGCCGACGTGTTTTAGCGCGCCTTTGCGAAGAAAGGAAGGAATTTTGTGAGAGTGGGAAAATTTGCTTTTTTGCTGCGGGTAAGCATTTTTCAAATGACAATTTAATCAACAAAGAGTTATCAAATTGCAATAAGCATCTTCTGGAAGATGATTACAACTAGCTAGTGTAAAAAGGAAATCTCACGAAGTTATCCGATTTAAATAAAAGTTTTTTAGATTCCTTCTACACCCATGATTGCACTGAGTTTGTATCGTAATTTGAAGTATTTTGAAGATGTGTCCATAGTTTTACTGGCTTTTGTACTATGATTATTTTAGGGCTGGTTTACATCGAGGTTAAGTTTATTTTGCGGCTAGGCTTTTTTCAAATGATAAATTAATCAACAAGCAGTGAGGCCCCTATCCACCTTAAATGTTCTATGCATATTTGCATGCTTTGAACTTTGAACTTTTTTCATATATTCTTTCACTGCATATCGAGTTCAATGCAGGCCCCAGTATCCGACGGCATCCTGCGACAATAGATAGATAGGCGAGTTGTATGGTGTCTTCTTATACCTCTTGTTCAAGACGCGTAGAGATAATAATTGACATTTCCAGGTTTAGCTATGCCCCGCCCATCTCTAGCTAAGCTCCACCCACACCTCGCTAGTGTTGGGATCAATCGATCCCTGAACGCCCTGTCTATCAATGTCCAGATAACATACAGGTAAGCTGTTGAATATTTTGAAACTAATCTAACCCTAACCCTAAGCCTATTGCAACAACAGCGTCCAGTCAAATTAGTATCAAAATATTCAACAGAATGTGTATTAAATGGTATGTGTCGCACTATTAAGCGTTACAGATGGACTAAATTCAGCCATAGTTAATTATGACGTCATCCTACACGTCACGTAGTTGATTATGACGCTATATGACGACAGTTGATGGCTGGGTGAGCTGGAAAAGGTCCATTGTTATCATAATAGTGTTTGATGAAAGATTCTCATTAGCGATATCGATCTCATTTCTAACCTAAACCCCACCTAACTTTTTACGTATGTTGTAATCAATTTGAAACTTTGAAATCTGAATTCTCATAATGTCTTTGTCAGGATAAATAGGCTGTAGAATATATTGAAACGAATTTGATTTGGGCCCGTTGCTGCCTATGGAGGTCAGACCATTTGTATTTATGTCAGCGTGTGTTTTCTAATATCGTATAATATTTATATACTATTAGAGGACACACGCCGACAAGAAGGCACAAATACAAATGGCCGAATCTGCATAGGCCTATGCTATTTTAGTGCCCAATGCCTGTTGATGTTTAGCCTACGGAGGTGTGTAGATGCGCGCCTCGCGGACAATATATTTGAGAAGTCAAAGAGATTCCCCATGTTTTCAAGGATGGCGAGATAGTCAACACCAAGCCGTCTCGAATATAGATAGATAATGTATTCACAATAAGCCTTAGGCCCTTGAGTGTACATTATACAATATACATGCTTTGTGGATACCTTAGATTAACAGAAATTAAATTAAATAAGTTTCAAATTATATAAGTACAAGTAGAAAATTTCTCCTCGCGGAATCAGTACTTTCCTTGTATTTCAAAGACAAAATTAAACTATACGCTGTGTACGACTGAGCGGATAATAGAAAGATCGGGTCTGTCACCCAAGTATTTGACGTCCAAAATTAAATAAAAGACGTATATATCTGCTTAGCAGTGTAAAAAAAGCTGGCGCAGTTGTCTACCATTAGTGATAACCCTGATAGAAAAGGGCTCTAGTAAAATAAGGATCCGATAAGGGCCAAGAAAACACATACCTACTACAAATATACTTTAATAATAAGGCGCATGTATAGCCTGGAAGAAATCAATGACTACATTCAAATACGTTAATTTCCTAGACGCGCGTACGCGTTTCTGCTACGCAATTAAGGTGCTTAAAACCTAGATATAGCTTCCTGTTATACTTCTGTACATATTTGCGACAAAATTCACAAGCATAGTCATTATTAACCCTTACCACTCTAATGTCAAAATTTTAAATTTGCAAATTAAAATAAAAGATGAACTGGTGTTTATTTTCCCACAAATTTGGTGGAAGATGGTGCTGTCGTAGACAGCAACATCTTCCACCAAAATTGTTGAAAAATGTACACTAGATTCTTTGCTATTAACACAGTAAAGCATAGAATATTGACATCAGTGGTTAAAACATAAGCCTATGATTATGACAAGACTGACAATACCGCCCACCGGCGTCCGGGACCACGGAATGGAAGGGCCGGGATATGTTTTTGTCTATATCTGTTTGTTTGTCTGTCCGTCTATTTATCCATCCGCTAATCCCTCCGTCTGTTCGTCAGTAACTGTATCTCCAAAACTGCTGATCCGACGTTGCTGAACTTTTAACACGTCTGGTAAACTAGGATTGCCTAACTGTTCTCGTGATCCTAAAAAGTTACGCGTTTGTAACTTCTGATTTCCCTTGTCATGGTGTAGCATACGCATCATTAGTTCGATTATTGTTCGATCTTCTTATGTTTACTAAAGACTCTAATAAAGATGGTTGTGTTTACGGGAAAGATGTGCTTTAAATCCATATTACATAAATGACCGTCTCCGGGATATGGATGCGCGGGCGTTGCGCGTGATACGCGCATGATTGTGCTTAGTGTAATCCATTCTTCTTGTGATATTCATAAGTGATATCCCATGATCATTGTCTGTGATCGACCTGGCACCGGCGCGGGTAGTAGGTCATTTTGCTGAGAACGTAGCCCACTTATGGGATATTTAAGATGTTCACAATGCAAACGAACTAAATGATTTTTCGTGACACAGTTTCATCAGTAACTTTATTCAGACCGCAAGCGCGTGCCGTACGACAGACAGTGGCGTCTACGCATGCAGAGTTCTTGTAAGTAAAACACCACACCATATCTGACCAGGCAGCACTAATAGAGTACCGACTAGACCTAACCTTAATAGTTCTCGCAGCGCAGCATTTCTAACGATATGTACTTTTGATGATACTGATCGATGATTTATTTCACAATGGAGCATTGACCGCAGAGTGAACATCACAGGCGCATACATACGCTAATGGCTGATATTACAAACGGCGTCTGTAACAAACTAATCATTAATCTATGTCTGTTGTTTCTAGAATATACGTGTTCCTCTTTACCATGTAGATGGTAGCTTAAACCTATGCTCGAAAACTCGTATATTTCTCTGGGCAGTGAAACCGGCCTATAGGTGGCATTTCCTTTGGTAAATGTTACCTATAAGATTATAGATGTCAGATAAAATACCACATCCGTTATTGACCTAAAATGGATCTGGGTTATCAATGTTTCTCAATCCGTCACTGAATCTCTATTGGTTGTAGGTTCACCTTCATAAAGGGCCAGGTGAGCTTATTCCATGGCGGCCGCCCGTCGTTCGTCATCCCATAATCTTTTTCCTTTAAGCGAATTCTTCCCAGAAACTATGCCTTTTTCAATCAAATTTTGTAGAAAATATCTTTGGCTCATAGACCAATCGGCATCTAGTGTACGAGAAACATTGTTCTTATAACGTTTATTTGGTCATTTTGGGGTTTGGTGATACCTTTCGAAGCACATGTACACATCTCAGAATGTGCGTGTCCACTCAATGTGAAGCGCGGGAAACATCATTTATATCAACAGCTAAAACACGATTGTCCATTCGCCTTGTATCAGCTAGTTTTCGCAAAGGAGTTGTCCTGAACCACTAATGGGATATATAGCCAATATTTGGGAAATATGACGAGGGATAAAAGGAATTGATAGATGACAAACATGACAGCGTTCGCCAATTAAATTTAGGCTTTTGAGCTTTTCCTGACTGATAGATTCTGACTGGGAAGATGATGATATATATCCTAGACTGTTTTGTGTTCTATTGAATACGAATTTCATCTTTAATTTTTTTCTGTTACGGATCCTAATGTTAGCATTATAAATGCGGTATATATGTTCGCATTTCCGCCTTGAATTTTTGCATTTCAATAAAATAAAATCTTCATTTCCCACACAATTTCTCACCCTTTGACCCCCCCCCCCCCCCCCCCAGAGCCGGCTTTATTTAATGACAGAAATCTGCACGTGTTTGTGTCCAAATTTCTGCATTTATGTTTCTGGGGGCTAGTGCACCGTTATGGTGTTAAATTTAGGCGTAAAGTAACGTCTAAGACACGGGCTAACGACGGACGTTGCTTTACATCTATTTAACGTCACAACGGTGCACTAGACCCCTGGGTCCTATACTGATGTTTCAGGTGGGCGAGATTAGCATCTTGGACCTCTTGCTAGAGTATATCGATGGCAAGACAGTACAGAACATCCAATTAGCCATCGTAACAGTTTAAATTATTATCGGAGATTTTCCATAATCATATCGCTATGGAGTGTTCAACTCAAAGGATAGAAAGCCGCCTATAGATAGTGGATTTTCCTGTCGTATTTTGAACGTGAGTGGAACGCGGGACAAAAATCTACGCACTATCACTTTCAAATCAGTGTCTGCTTGCATACAATCACTAATCATTATACCGCTTTCAACACAGATATCATGTCTAATGTTACGTCGCGAGGTGCACACGTATCACAAACCTAAATCTTGAATCACACGAGCAACGTGTAATGAATTATTTGAGTGATGTTTTCTATAGGGATATGGCAAAATAGCGGCCAAATCAATTGCATCCGTTACGACTGAATACAGGTTTGCTAATTTTCAGAACAGAAACATGTCAGTAATTATAATTTTGAACACGATGTAAGAAATGTTCGGTTGAATATTTTGAAAAATATTGAATTGTAAGAGATTACAGCCTTAGGCAGCAATGTCTTCCAATCCAACTATGTTCAAATTATTCAACAGTATGTTTTATTTTGGTTTGGAAACGTGTTAAGGTAGTAGGCCTACTGAGTGTTCTATGGTCTATGCAGAGAATTGGAGATGTGTGATTGTACGAATGCGGCACATAAGTTGGCAAATAACTCCAGAATGAGTTTAACCATTACCACTCTGATGTCCAAATTTTTAATTTTCAAATTAAATTAAAGGGTAAACTCGTGTTCATTTTTCAACAAATTTCGTGGAAGATTTTGCTGTCGTAGACAGCAACATCTTCCACCAAAATTGTTGAAAAATGTACACCAGTTTGTTAGCTACTGACACAGTAAAAGATAGATTATTGACATCAGAGTTGTAAGCATTACCAGTTGCAGAGTAGCGTTTGTGGTATCAGCAAATATACAGCTATCAATGTCACGCATAGGTAGGCCATTAATATTTCCTGCAGTAATTCGCCAAAAAAAACAAATGGTATGCTGAATGCAGGTGGTGACATGAAGTCTTGTAAGGTTATAATTTGGAATGTGATTTAAGCAACATATAAGCTGATTATGCAGATGCTAATCAATGCATCTCACGCGCCCATCTACTAGCTGAAACACGCGGCTAAACAAAATGTTCCTGGTGAATGACTGGTAGAAGCTGGTCCATATATTAGTCAAATAAAATTTTGCGTGCTAAAGTCATTTAAAACTTGTTTTTTAAAGTACGCGAGCGTTATGTTATTTAGTAAATAACGGTACTATACCGCCTGTTCATCGAGGGGTGACGTCTATCCAGTGCTATACATCGTTGCCCTCGGTTGCTATTTCTTTCCATTTCTCTTTCATTCATGTTTATTACGAGGCATTCAGGTCGCCCTTTCCAGAGGTGGTGTTTGTCCAGATTCAATGCCGCGACCGCAGTATTCTCTTCGCGCTTATTACGCTCTCCTCAACTGATGAACGGCATTGGTCGCAACACACACATATTTGAAAATCAGGTTGATTTTTCTCATCTGAGGTTTTGAGTTCCCACTCTCTGAACCATACCGTGCAAGACTCCATAGAACTGCTTTCGCCGGTTGTTTCTTCAGTTTGATTTTTGGATTTTGGAACTTCATGGCTGAAAGTATATAAATCTATTCGACCCATATGCACAGTGGGCGGAGCTTAGCTAGAAACGGCCGGGCCGTAGCTAGATAGCTAGATGGATGCCTCCATTGACATTACCTTATCAGACACCTCTCTAAACTATAACAGCCAATCTCGTACTTTTATTCTCGGACCCTTTCACTATTTCACTATTTTTATAAGGAAACCAACAAAAATAAACAAAGTTCATTCTTAAAAAATGGGTAGCGTTAGGGAATTTAAAGTGGGGATGTGGAAAGGTTAAAAAACGTGAACAGAAATCAGATACCTGACCTTTCCGGTTTTAGCTATGCCCCGCCCATCTCTAGCTAAGCTCCACCCACATCTCGCCGTGATGGGATTGATCGATCTCCGAATGCTCTAGCTATCAATTTCCTGAAAACTATACAGGGAGGCGGTTGAATATTTTGAAACTAATTTGACTGGGCGCTGTTGGTGCCTATGGCAGCAACAGCGGCCTGTCAAATTAGTTTCAAAATATTTAACAGAATATTCATTAAATAGTAAAGGCATACAATTTGTACAACAACGCGTAGACTTGCATTCGTGACGTTCTTGTCGACATCATTCATGACGTCATTCATTATGATGTCATTCTACACATCATGTAGTTGATTATGACGCCATATGATGGGCGCCTACTCTGAAAAGATGAGTAGATTGTTGGTAATGTGAAGATGTCCACAATGCATGCTAGTTTTGCACTTTTGAAATGTTGACGTATTCTCATAGCTCTTAACACGGCAAATATTTTAAAGACAAAATCCAACTATACTCGAGAAAACATGAGGTTGATGAAAGAAATAAGAAATAGCAACAGGAAACACAATCTAAGAAAACTGATACAGATTAAACTAAATAATCAAAACAGCAAAAATAGATTATTTTAATAATGTATTTTGTGAGCAGAAACATTGATAACATTGATCAAGGAAGCAGACTGATTAATGAGAACATTTTCAAACAGGAGCAACAATGCCTCAGAAACCCCATGATGTATTTATAATAATGCAATCAAAACGGACAAACGTGATATATTGAACCCACAATATCAAAACAAATGTAAATCAATTCCAATATACTCATTCACCATTACCTAGCCGACAGTTATCAATCCACAATTAAATAAGGTAGATAAGGAAGACATCTTCCAGGTTTTATGAAAATTAACCTAATTCTGGAGTTTTACCAAATGTGTTATTGACAGGTCTAGAATGCAAATAACATTAATGATGCCGACAATATTAGTATTTGTTTTTGTTTTTTGGGTTTTTTGGGTTTTAGGGTGTGTGCGGGAATATCTCTTAAGTCATCTATAGATGTCTTGTCCACACTCTGCCTATCGATGCCTAGTCCACACTCTGTATATAGATGCCTAGTCCACACTCTGTCTATAGATTCCTAGCCCACACTCTGTCTATAGATGTCTAGTCCACACGCTGTCTATAGATGCCTAGTCCACACTCTGTCTATAGATGTCTAGTCCACAATATAGATGCCTAGTCCACACTCAGTCTATAGATACCTAGTCCACACTCTGTCTATACATGTCTAGTCCACACTCTGTCTATAGATGTCTAGACCACACTCTGTCTATAGATGTCTAGTCCTCACTCTGTCTATAGATGTCTAGACCACACTCTGTCTATAGATGTCTAGTCCACACTCTGTCTATCGATGTCTAGTCCACACTCTGCCTATCGATGTCTAGTCCACACTCTGTCTATAGATGTCTAGGCCACACTCTGACTATCGATGCCTAGTCCACACTCTGTATATAGATGTCTAGTCCACACGCTGTCTATAGATGTCTAGTCCACACGCTGTCTATAGATGTCTAGTCCATACTCTGTTTATAGATGCCTAGTCCACACTCTGTCTATAGATGCCTAGCCCACACTCTGTCTATAGATGTCTAGTCCACACTCTGTCTATAGATGTCTAGTCCACACGCTGTCTTTAGATGTCTAGTTCACACTCTGTTTATAGATGCCTAGTCCACACTCTGTCTATAGATACCTAGTCCACACTCTGTCTATAGATGTTTAGTTCACACTCTGTTTATAGCTGTCTATACCTCACTCTGTCTATAGATGTCTAGTCCACACTCTGCCTATCGATGTCTAGTTCACACTCTGCCTATCGATGTCTAGTCCACACTCTGTCTATAGATGTCTAGTCCACACTCTGCCTATCGATGCCTAGTTCACACTCTGTTTATAGATGCCTAGTCCACACTCTGTTTATAGATGCCTAGTCCACACTCTGTATATAGATGTCTAGTCCACACACTGTCTATCGATGCCTAGTCCACACTCTGTCTATAAATGCCTAGTCCACACTCTGTCCATAGATGCCTAGTCCACACTCTGTCTATAGATGTCTATTCCACACCATAGATGCATAGTCCACACTCTGTCTTTAGATGCCTAGTCCACACTCTGTCCTGTTGGTCTGTGCTTTTCAGTAACATTTTGTGTTGTTTATTAATTATGGTAATTGCATGGTAAGCTGGTTTCCAGCTTTCACATAGAATCCTGCCCGCTCATACTTCTGTACCGGCTAACACATCCAAGGAAGGCAACAGGCGCGCAAATTACCCACTCCCGCCACGGGGAGGTGGTGACGAAAAATACCGATACGGGATCTCTTCGAGGCGTATTGATGAATATGTTAGGAACACAGGCCTGCAAGATAAATAATAGACGGATTCATTTCTAGCTATAACCGCGTACTTCTAGCAAGGCACCTCCACCCCACCCCACCCCACCCAATCCTACGCCAACCCCATCCCCACGTTGTACGTGTGCGTGAATCGATTTTAACGCTTTGAAGATTGAATTCCCAGAATCTCAATATCACGGTAAGCTGTTGAATATATTGAAAGTCTACTTTGACTGCCTAACATTTCTCGGTCAAAGTAATTTCAAAATAGTCAACTGTATGAGTAAAAGTGTGCACATTTGTTATACACATAGCCTACAGGCACGTACGTACACATGCACACACGCACACCCGCATGTACCCATCCGAACATTTCCGTGCTGTTTTCTGTGATGTATCGTATACCCGGCCTATAGCTGTTGTTGCGCGGTCAGTCAGAGTAAAACCTTTGTTTACGGGCGGAGTTTGACAGTTTATCAAGTGGATGCCGAGACCTTGGATAGGAGTTAGAGTTTGAGACTAGTTAGTCGTTTTGTATAATTGAATTTGATAACTGGCTGAATTGTTGTGAAGACTAACCGTAAATAGTATTAATAATATAGTTACATTAGTTCTATCATAGTTATAGTTTTCATATTTTGTATATGTTGAAAGTGTTAATAATTAATAGAATAAAATTTGTAATTTAGCGTAACAAATGTATAGCTGTTCCGAAATGGATAACTAATTAGTGGCATCATACGCCATACTGCTCAGCCTTACTGACGTCACATATGTTTATTCATTGGACCTTTCCATTTTTAGCTATGCCCCGCCCATCTCTAGCTAAGCTCCACCCACACCTTGCTCGTGTTGGGATCGATCGAACCCTGAACTCCCTGACTATCAATTTCCAGAAAACTATACAGGTACGCTATTGAATATTTGGCAGCAACAGCGTCCAGTCAAATTTGTTTCAAAATATTCAGCAGATTGTTTATTAAATAGTAGAGACATACAATTCGTACAGCGTGTCGAACAATTAAGAGTTAAAGACGGCCCAAATAGAATCATTCATGACGTAATAACTGTGACGTCACACGCCGATTAACTGATTATGGTCTTATATGACGTCAGAGACAGATGGATACTCTGGAAAGGTGAATTGCAGTCACCAATGGCGTGGGAGTGGGTACTATAAAAACGTGGTACTTAATACATTTTTAGAAATTCACATCAGTTGTTTCAGAAAATAATATCGCGAGAGTGAAATTATGTCACAGTAATTATGATATTCAATGTATCAACTGTCAGATAGTCGTATTGTACCCAAGTATCTCTGTAGTCTTATTGTGTAAGTATACGTGTGAAGATAAAGCCCCCCCCCACCCACCCACCCCCCACCCCACCCCACCCCACCCCACTACGCGTTAATAGGATTTAAGCCTTTAAGGCACAATGCAAGGACAGATATACATTGTAAAGAATAATCACTGATCAGATTTATAAAAATAATTTAGTGAACATTTTTTGTATATTTCATGTATAGCAGAATTTATTGCACGCATTATGTATTTTTCTATAGCACCCTATCAAACACTGCTACCACGGTACCGTAGTACCCGAGGTACCATAGTGTTCTATACCCCTACAGTTCATGCTGTTATTGTGCCGTACCTATCATGTGATTGTGACTTCAGCTAACATGTGACGTATTTTCATTATTATTATTATTATTATTATTATTATTATTATTATTATTATTATTATTATTATTATTATTATTATTATTATTATTATTATTATTATAATGTAAGCATTATGGCTAGCGCCGTCAACTTGTCGCTAGACATATCTAGGATTGTTTAGCTCGTCCATGCTCATCTCAAACTTTGTCGCCTCGTTCCTTTAAGTATGGATTTAAGCCTTTAAACGGCCAGTATAAGCTGTCAATCTATCAGTCCAAGCTTTTACAATTTGACAAAAACCTCATACGTTGTATGTTCTCAATCATATAACTAAATGTCTATGATAAGTTAGTACAAACAGCGTCTGTAAGTTCGGAAGTTGGATTACGAAGTAAAGCGTGTATGTTTTATTTTCCGGTCTACGTTAGACCCATGATTAGCGAAAGCGACTGCATCTATATTAAATTTTATGACCATAAATTAGGGAGTGTAAGCTAAGCAATACTGGTTAATCCATGTTTATCTCGATGCGTAACCTGTACCGAGTATGCATTTATTAAGAACACCTTCCGACGACGCCTTTGCAGCAATACACTACTTTTCCATAATCACGGATGAAAGCAGGCGCACTAGCTATTTAAGTTCATATAACAAACGCTCGTAACCACACAAGCACGGATTTCCCCAGCAAACGAAAATGCAGACAGAGTAACGGGCATGCATTCATGCGGGAGGGCAGGCAGGCAGGCAGGCAGGTGGGTGGGCAGGCAGGCAGGCAGACAGGCAGGCAGGCAGGCAGGCCATACATATGTCAGAATGTCACTCTTGCACTACGACTCTACTACATAGGCGTAGGAACAGGGTCCGGCGAGGGCGGGACCACCCCCAGGATTTCATCTCCCATAGTGTATCCACATGGCGCCCCTAGGTTTTGGTTTTGGCTCCACTCATAGTTTAGCCACCCCACCCCCACCTCACCCCCCTCACCCCCCCCCCCCACCAACACACCCCACCCACCCCCTCCGGCCACCCACCCCGGTCAAAATACGTTCCTATGCCCCTGTACTAGTCACCGACCTGAAGCCGATTTCACAAAGGTGCTCATGTAAGCCATGTCGTAAAGTAGAAAACTGCCAACGGAATGTCGCATTGGGCATATGCGTCGTACTCTAAGCACCCTTGTGTACTTAAGCACCCTTTGTGATACCTGACGCCGGTATTCTGCAACTACGTGTGTCCAGGCTGTCACAGATTGTGGCTACATGAGCGTACATATATGCGATCAGTCTCATGTCACTTGTCATAAATCTCATAAATCGGTGACTGAATCTCGTCTGTCAAAGCATGGCACCGATAATCTGAAAAGTAAGAAAAGCACAGGGCTAATTGTTATGGTATGCTGGATAGTTGTTAATTGCTAGATTGAGATTGTGAGCCACTGGTCACGAGAAACTGGCATGCAGTTCAGAGTTTTCAAAGCACTGTACTCGAGAATGGATAAACACCATCTAAGAACAAGAAGTTAAAACCAAAGCTCACGTGACCACAGAACATAGAGAGCATATCTATTACAGCATTACAATAGACACCCCGAATAGAATACGTAACAGAAGTAGATAATGATATAAACCATTGGTATGAACAGACTTGACAGATATATATATATATATATATATATATATATATATATATATATATATATATATATATATATATAAAATAATATATATATATATATATATATATATATATATATATATATATATATATATATATATATATATATATATATATATATATATATATATATATATATATATATATATATATATATATATATATATTTATATATATATATCAAAACACATTCACACCTTATCAGAGAGAGAGAGAGCGAGAGAGAGAGAGAGAGAGAGAGAGAGAGAGAGAGAGAGAGAGGCGGATAATCTATTGTGATATTTAAATGAAAATTGGAGTCCTACGGAAAATGTACAAACAGAGCTCTTGAATCATGAAATATTGCGCCGAATACCTTTCCTCGTCTCCAGCAATCAACGATGCATATCCACATCTAACCGACTGCAATAGTACACCCTGTGAAGAGACAGAGAGAGAGAGAGAGAGAGAGAGAGAGAGAGAGAGAGAGAGAGAGAGAGAGAGAGAGAGAGAGAGAGAGAGAGAGAGAGATAGAGAGAGAGAGAGAGAGAGAGAGAGAGAGAGAGAGAGAGAGAGAGAGATAGACGGATAATCTATGGTGATATTTAAATGAAAATTGGAGTCCAACGGAAAATGTACAAAGATAACAGCGCTCTTGAATCATGAAAAATTGTGCCGAATGTATGCAGACAACCTTCCCTCGTCTCCAGCAATCAACGATGCACATCCACATCTAAACGACTGCAATCGTACACACTGTGACGTTTCATAATGAAGACAACAGTACTGTAAGTAAATTGGTGAACATGTTTCAGCAGGTTATACATCCCCTTGGTCAAAAGCATATGTTGATTATGTCAGATCAACACCTATGCAATGTCTTACGTAGAATTATCTACCATACTGCTGGAGTAAATGGTATTTGTACAAACCTCAAGAAATGTTATTCTTCTGGGAAAACCTGCGACCGATGGAATGTTTATGAGGCAGCATATAAAATTTTCATTGCCCTGATTATTTCCCCAGAATTTTCTTACTCAGAATGCAGAAATGACTTTTCAGAACATCTAATCTTAAATTTTTTCTAACAATTCTTGCTTCCCTAACATTTTACTAAATAATTCGAAAAATTGTCACTACTTTCCCCCTCTCAAGAAATTCCTAGCCTCGCCACAGTCTGCAACTCGACAATATGTGGGTGCTGTTTTTTGTGCCATTCTCATTATTCCACATATGGATTGGAGAAAGATGTTCTGGTTTTGCTGAAGACGTATGTGGATAGGTAGGAGGCTTCGCAAATGCAGCTGTGTGGGTAGGCGTAGCAAACACGTTAAGTGAATATGTTGGCATGTCCACACGTGACACACAGTGCATATTTTCTGGTCATCATACATGATTCAATAGAGACATGAAAATGTACGAATTGTATGCCCTCTGTCAAATTAGTTTCAAAACATTCAACTTACTTTGATATTACTATATTAGCTTCTGGGAATTCAGATTTCAAAATTTCAAATCAGAGTTTGCACTATATCCATCCATCGTTTGCCGTCATAATCAACTACATGACGTGTAGAATGATATCGCAATCAATGACGTCATTGTGGCGTCATGAATGAGGTAGAGAAGTAGGTCACGAACGCATAGTTGAAGAGGGACTATGCGTTGTTGCACGAATTGTATGTCTTTACTATTTAATAAATATCCTGGTGAATAGGCATAGGCAGCAACAGCAACCAGTCAAATTAGTTGCAAAATATTCAACAAATTTAACTGCATAGTTAAAACTGGAAAGGTCGATTGGCGGGGCATAGCTAGAACTGAATTCGTGTATTAGGAAAGCATTCGGCGACACAGGTATGATAAACCAAATACTTCAGAGTTCTTTACAAATAGGTGGTGGATTACAACATCAGACCTGTCCCTACGTCTTTAGTATTTGTAAAATCACTGATGTATATCTTCTTGACTGTTGATTAGGCTACATAAAAAAGATTTTCAAAGCTATTATTGTCATCGTATGCATGTAATTCTGTACAGTAAGTTTATATGTGTATCGGTTAACATTATCAGTAAATCACTGATCTGCTAGATTACACACTCTTATTCAATGCTTTCTCTCTCAAAAACCGAGCGTAAATAATACCAGTAAGTGTAAACAACACCCCCCATCAACGAATCAATACGGTAACATGTGTTTGCAACGTAGATAGCAACGCGACACAGGCTATTGATACCATTGTCCAGCGACGTATCCATTACTAACTTGCATACACAATCTTAAACCGCTGTCCAGCGAGCGATTCATCTATTAGCAATTCATTCCATATCAAACACAGCACTAAGAAATAAATTGCATAAATAATAAAAATGTGTCCATAAAGCATTAGTTTAAACATTTGATATCAAGTCTTGATAAACCTATGACAATCAGTCACACCTGTCGATAACGGGCACTTGTTGACCATCGATGTATGGTCATAAAAGACAAGTGGTTGCTCAATTCAATTCATTTATACGTTAGTGAATTGATTGTGGACCACCCGATTGTGGTTCTTTAATGGAGATTGTCTTACAATTATGTGTCTTGAAGGACTATCGTATTGTAGCCCGCATAGCAAGTGATTGTTAAAGACAGATTTAACTATATCTACAATCTAACCGCGTCAATTTGATTGTCGCTAATGCCCCAATGTTATTTGATCTAATTGACGAATTACGGGAAGAATTTACCGAAGTTTTGAATTTTGTATACGACCCAAAACGTTCTAGAATAACACATACCTTGTTCAATCTGATGCTACCAGGATCGGATTTCTGTCGAGGCTCTTCCAGATAATACCGTAATATAATGTTCTGCTTGGGAAGTTAAAATGATAAGTCGACCTTTGATTTTGCGACAATGCGAGAAATGACAATTGTTGCGCGTATCCTTTATTATTGCATTGTTATGAAATATTTGCACCGAGTGTGCGCATGACTCAGCTGTTTGACAGATACACACATAATAAGCGCTATTTTTCATTCCATGTCGCCATAAATTATTATTATTTTTCAATTATTAAATCAAAATCAATAAAGTTTTAACTCCATGACTATAGTCAGGCAGTTTAGGAACAAATTTGATACTGACATGAGTCAAAATAAAAGCCGTGTATTTTCCTGACGCGATATGGGCAATGACGGATAAGTCAATAGAGGGATCAATATGTCACTAGACTATCTGACGTCATAGTCATATACTAGTTTGCTGACGTCATGTGAATGATGACGTAGACACCGTCGCGAAAATTTGAAAAATCCGCCCCTATGTGTACGAATTCTAGGCCTATGTCTTTAATGAATTTACAGTTTAATAAACATTGTGTTACATACTTTAAAACCAATTTGACTGGGGCAAGCCACCAGTAAAATTAGTCTATAAATATTTAACAACTTACCTGTATAACTACTTTGATATTTTGATTCTGGCAATTCAGTTTTCAAAGTTTGAAATCGATTGCAACACACGTAAAAGGTTGGCGGAACGTGACTAGATATGGGCGGGTGTAGCTAGAAATCCAATCCTCTAATAGGAAGCCCTTTTTCACAGTACAAATGTGGCGAAAGACGCCCTTTGTACGTATGTGTCATAGATTACGTAAGAGAAGACTGGCAACGCTCGTACTCTGGTCTCGGAACATGGGTCCTGGGGGCGATTTTGGGGTTTCTTCGATAACTTAAGTTTTACTTAGTGCATACTAATGAAACTTCAGCCGTTGCTGAATATGTGCCTTAGAAGTAGCCTATATTTGCGGGGTCAATTCTCAATTCGTTCGTTTGTCCATCCATCCATCCGTTTGTCCATCCATTAGGCCCCAGCCGTCTTGCCTAAATCTGTTAATATTTTAAGTTTTCTTCGATAGCATAAGTTCTACTAAGAGCGGGTGTGTTAATAGAAGGTGAGTGATATATTGATTCGCGGGTTTAGAGGACTCCTCTTTTTCTCTATGATCCTAGTAACACTTATGTTAGTGAAAACAAATGCGAGTGCGTTATAGTTGTAAAAAAATTTGACTGGCCGACTGACCGACTGCTATGCCAACTGACAGACTGTCTGACAGATGTACTTATGCTCGTTGCGAATCGCAACTAAAAAATTTAAATTATGATTTTCACATGTCAGCCATTGTGGGCTGACGGGCAAATGTATTGACGGACTGACCCATGAAATGGGATATTTCTCGCAAATCCCACCATCAATATGCATACGTAGTTTGATTAATACGTATCAAGTCGAACATATTATTAAGTTATGAAAGAAAAAGCAAAATCGCCCTAGGACCCAAGTTCCGAGACTGTCTATAGATCGAGCGCCACCATGTCCCTAGTATAACAAACCCGTCCGGCCGCTAAGCCTCAGGGAAACAATTTTGACGCCACATTTACATTTTTCAAATTTTTGTCTTTTTACACAACGTGATTAAGGCCTAGTTGAAAGCAATGCATATTTCTGATACATTGTATAAGACAACAGTGATAAGAATTGCCATAGATATTAAAGAGAGAAGAGTCTAACTGATAATGAAAGAATTGCTTGTCTTCTTTGAAGATGGCATGGTAAAATGTAGATGCCTCGTCCGCCTGCACTCAACTGCTCTACTAGATTGGGTACTAATTAGTATAAAATAATAACTAAAGATTTTAAAAGTAATACCGTAAAGATTTTAAAGCATATGTAATTTAAAGTAAAAACTAAAAACAACAGATCTAAGATACACTAATACTATAGCAAACACTATCCCGATATGATTTAAGATGTTCCAACATGCGTACAAAGTGGGCGGAGCTTAGCTAGAGATGGGCGTGGTATAGCTAGAAATTGGTGTGGCATAGCTAGAAACGGATTCCTCTATTGCTGGTGCGCCATCTTAATCTGTCATAATGGACCTTTCCAATATTAACCATGTCCTGCCCATCTCTAGGTAAGCTCCACCCACACATTGCTTGTGTTGGGATCGATCGATTCATGAACTCCCTGACTCTTAATTTCCAGAAGACTATACAGGTAAGCAACAGCGCCCAGTCAAATTAGTTTCAAAATATTCAACAGAATATTTATTAAATAATTAAAACATACAATTCATACAACAACGCTTAGTCCGTTACCAATTATGCGTTCTTGACGAATTTATCTACGTCATTCATGACGTCATTGATTATGACGTCGTTCTACATGTCACGTAGTTGATTATGACGTCATATGCTGGACGGATAAATGGAAAGGTCCACTGGGAGCATATCATCAAGCGTCTGAAGCTTCCAATTCACATTCATAAGGAATAAGGATTCTGGCAGCGATGGCACTTGATACTCAGCTTACCACACTGGATAACACACAGATGAACTATCACACTCACTTTCATTGTAAAGTACGAGTTAAGATCCAAAACAATCCACAACATGCATAGCGCTATTAAAATTTCAAGGCGACTTAATCCGATGAATGGGTGAATCGAAACTCGGCTCCGTTATCGTGTCAATAAAACCCCCGAGAATATCTATGAAGTTTTATCGAGATCCGTTTGTCAACAACAGAGAGGAGTAGCGATTTTTAAATTTACGGTTGAAAATGTGGAATGCCAATTTGCTCTCTGTTATGGTGTCGATAGTTACTGCTAGAATATCCCACACACGTCTTATCAAGATCAAATAATAGGGGAATGCATGGGTGTAGGAACATACTTTGACCTGTGGGCTAAAATATGGTTGGGGGACGAAACCTAGGGGCTGCCACTATGGTGACACACGATGGGAGAAGAAAATCCTTGGTGGGAGAGCTATCGGCCCCCCACCCACCCACCCACCCACCCCCACCTTTCCCTACGTGTGTGGAATGACGGTTCTAGTATTTAATATTATGAAAGTGAATCGTTAGTTCTATACATGCTACTATTCCGTGTGAATAATGCTTCTTTAAATTATTCGTTGTATACAACCCGTTCAATGTTCATATCAAATGAAAGCATTGATGAGTTGAATCCAGCAAACACTAAACAGAACAGAATATGATTTTCTGATGTCATCCACTGTTTAGGACTATTGCAGAGCAATTTTTCAGTCCGTTCCTAAGAAATAAGACGTCAATCATACATGGGATCTCAGTTTTGGAATGTGCAAGTACTGTTTGGGACCCTCATCAAATAATACTCTTCAGGACAAACTAGAAAATGTGCAAAAAAGATGCAGATAGATTTATCACCTCAAACTGTAGTTGCGAACCAGGCAGTATGACAAATATAATGGAAAACCTAAAGCTCACACCATTGATGCACAGAAGGAACAATAACGGCCTTCTTCTGTTTTACAAATGCCTACAACAGGCAAGGATACAATTATACATTCTACAGACGCCAATTCAGAGGCCCAAATACATATATAGCAACCACTTCAAACAAATATATGCTAGAAACGACATCTTTAATTTCAGCTCCAGTACGATAAGGGATTGGAACAAACTATCAGAGGATCTTCTAAGCAGTACAGCAAACTCTGCAAATCCTACTAATAAATTTGTAGAATTAGTCAGGGGAAAACAACATATCTAACTTAGCTACTTGACGAATGCGTGTTGAAATAATGTCCTATGGACGTATCACAACAACCAATCAAGATCAGGATAATAATCGGAAGATATTGATCGTATTCGCATTTCGCACATCTTAGACTAGATAAAACCATGAATGGTAGTTGCGTGGACGGCTATTGACGATTTGACATTGGTATTGAGAATTTGCATTGTCAATGTTCAGAAGAGGATATGGTTAAATCAAAGAAACCAAGAAACAGTCAAATTTGGCAAAGAGGTGGTTTTGCCTACCTCAATTTGCAATTGCAATTTGTCTAACTCAGAACAAAAGAAAGTCTGTGACGTCAAGGCAAGAACAAAAAGGGCCAGGGCGGCATTCAACAAGTAGAACAAGGTATCGAGATTCCCAAAGGTCAGTAACAAAACCATGATCTGAATTTTGAGGACTCATATTGTGTCTACTGCGTAGGAGCGAAACTTGTAGTATGACAAAATGAAATGAGGTTATGTTTGACACTTTTCATTACACGTTCAGCAGACTGATATTGAATATGTATTGACCAAATGAAGAGACGAGGAGAAGAACAGAAACAGCCAACATCAGCGAGCAAGAGAAACACAGAAGATAGAAGTGATGGAACAATCGAAAACTTTACGCGTGTTGCATTATTGCTGCGGTGTGAGCACGCACATGCGCGCGCATGTGCGTTAGCTTGCGTGGACGAGTGTATATGTGTGTGTGTGTGTGTGTGTGTGTGTGTGTGTGTGTGTGTGTGTGTGTGTGTGTGTGTGTGTGTGTGTGTGTGTGTGTGTGTGTGTGTGTGTGTGTATGCTGTGTGTGTGTGTGTGTGTGTGTGTGTGTGTGTGTGTGTGTGTGTGTGTGTGTGTGTGTGTGTGTGTGTGTGTGTGTGTGTGTGTGTGTGTGTGTGTGTGTGTGTGTGTGTGTGTGTGTGTGTGTGTGTGTGTGTGTGTGTGTGTGTGTGTGTGTGTGTGTGTGTGTGTGTGTGTGTGTGTGTGTGTGTGTGTGTGTGTGTGTGTGTGTGTGTGTGTGTGTGTGTGTGTGTGTGTGTGTGTGTGTGTGTGTGTGTGTGTGTGTGTGTGTGTGTGTGTTAGTGTGTGTGTGTGTGTGTGTGTGTGTGTGTGTGTGTGTGTGTGTGTGTGTGTGTGTGTGTGTGTGTGTGTGTGTGTGTGTGTGTGTGTGTGTGTGTGTGTGTGTGTGTGTGTGTGTGTGTGTGTGTGTGTGTGTGTGTGTGTGTGTGTGTGTGTGTGTGTGTGTGTGTGTGTGTGTGTGTGTGTGTGTGTGTGTGTGTGTGTGTGTGTGTGTGTGTGTGTGTGTGTGTGTGTGTGTGTGTGTGTGTGTGTGTGTGTGTGTGTGTGTGTGTGTGTGTGTGTGTGTGTGTGTGTGTGTGTGTGTGTGTGTGTGTGTGTGTGTGTGTGTGTGTGTGTGTGTGTGTGTGTGTGTGTGTGTGTGTGTGTGTGTGTGTGTGTGTGTGTGTGTGTGTGTGTGTGTGTGTGTGTGTGTGTGTGTGTGTGTGTGTGTGTGTGTGTGTGTGTGTGTGTGTGTGTGTGTGTGTGTGTGTGTGTGTGTGTGTGTGTGTGTGTGTGTGTGTGTGTGTGTGTGTGTGTGTGTGTGTGTGTGTGTGTGTGTGTGTGTGTGTGTGTGTGTGTGTGTGTGTGTGTGTGTGTGTGTGTGTGTGTGTGTGTGTGTGTGTGTGTGTGTGTGTGTGTGTGTGTGTTAGTGTGTGTGTTAGTGTGTGTGTGTGTGTGTGTGTGTGTGTGTGTGTGTGTGTGTGTGTGTGTGTGTGTGTGTGTGTGTGTGTGTGTGTGTGTGTGTGTGTGTGTGTGTGTGTGTGTGTGTGTGTGTGTGTGTGTGTGTGTGTGTGTGTGTGTGTGTGTGTGTGTGTGTGTGTGTGTGTGTGTGTGTGTGTGTGTGTGTGTGTGTGTGTGTGTGTGTGTGTGTGTGTGTGTGTGTGTGTGTGTGTGTGTGTGTGTGTGTGTGTGTGTGTGTGTGTGTGTGTGTGTGTGTGTGTGTGTGTGTGTGTGTGTGTGTGTGTGTGTGTGGAGGGCACGTGTGCTTGAAAAATACTATTTCAAAGTCTCACGTTTAAACATGCATCTGGTTTGCCTATATGCCAATGGGCAAACATTGTTTGTGATAGAACTTCACGTCAAATTACCGCATTTTAAAGCGGTTTCAGCAATGGTATATAATTCTAATCGCAGATCACTGATAAATCAGTTTGTTCCATGATCAATCAGAAGATACTTACATATCAATTTGTCTTACTTTCATTGCTCGAAACAAATCCACTTAATAGTGATTATTCTCCTTTATCTCTATGTGCCGTCTATTTCCTCACTTGTGTCGCGTTATTATTAGACCTCATCATGTGTGGCCCTTATACTTCATATGATACTATTATTTATTCGGCCTACATTTAACACATAGCAAGAAGCAGCCAGTCTGTTTAATGTTGACGTGGTTCGCATTTATTATGTCTGATCATCACGGCCTGTTTAAGATAAAGTTTAGTGATTTTCAACAAGCTTTCTCACCTCAATCCACACTTTACACCAATCGTGTGCAGGTCGGTGTGGGAAGATACCAGTGTTTAATGGGGCTAAGCATCTTTTTGATGTCAAGCAAAATAAGGATGTTGTTTGTCACTCAAAATGGAAAACATAGCGTCTCAAAACTCTATTTGTTAAAGGTGTCCAGGGTTGATGACTTGCACGCACCTGTTAGTTCTTCTGCCACCACTGGGACATGTATGTCTTAAAGATTGTCAAAATCGTCAAAATTTGTCATAAAAAGAGAATAAACCCATCTAAGATGTTGTATTGTGCTAATAGACTAAGGTATATATAGATTCGATATAATTCACTGGTAGACTCTTTATCTGTAAAACAATTATCTGCATTTTAACATCACGTTTACGTTGAACTGTGGTCGCCAACATTTAGTCTAAGCAAACGATAGTGTGTGATGTCATATAGGTTTATGTATATGCAATCGTGTTTGTCGATCGTTTAGTTGATATACAATGTCAGTCGATAGTGGTGCAATTGTCATGAGGTGTTTCGTGGTAGTGTGGTTGGTACGCAATCGTGTTTGTTGATAATGATGTTGGTATGCAATGTTCTATGGATGTTCTATTGGCAGGCATATTTACAGATGGTGTAGTTGGTAGGCAATCGTGGATGTCGATGGTGTAGTTCATATACAATCTTGTTTGGCGATGGTGTAATTGATATCCAATGTTGTCCAGGATATATGAATCTTGTGTTCTGCGGCTGTAGCAGTCGAAATATCCCACAGCTGCAATCAGTCCTTATTCGCTTTTGCCCACTATGTCTTGTCCTCAACCGAAATCCTTAGCTTTCTCATGTCCATTCTTGACTTGAGTGTACCGAGTCCTGCTTTCTTGAGGTTACCTCGTAGCAAACTTAGCATATTTATGCAATGACGTCCTCTCCTGGCTTTGCATTTGCTGGGACCGAGTATGGCGGATTCCAAGGCTCTCTGTGCTGGTGTCCCTTCTGGCATCCTTAGCACATGGCCAAACATGGACCATCTTTGCTGGGCAACTTTTACAGACAGCAGCGACGTATTACACATTGTGTATAGTGCATCGTTGGAAAGTATGCTGTCTGGCAATCGGTGTCCAGTGATGGTGCGTAGGTGTTTGCGGTGGCAGACATAGAGTTTGTCTAGAGCGGCCTTTGGAGCTGGCCAGCTATTACAGTTATACAGCATCAAGGATATGCAGGTTGCATTGTATAAACGTAGCCCTTTTATCAAGGGCATCTTTGATCTACGAATCAATAGCTTCAGGAAGGGCTGAAAAGCTATGTTCCCCATGACGCAGCGTGCAGCAATGTCAGCAGTACTGCAAAGCAGTGAGCTCAGGATTTTAATGATCCTCCATGGTTCTCCACCACGAAGTGGATCGTCATTTTCTTTAGTTTCGTGCTTTGTAGATAGGTATATGTGGGTGAACTCTGTTTTGGATTCATTTATAAAGAGATTCTCAATTTTTAGTTTGCTTGCAGCTATTGGGAGAAGTTCGTCAACGGTTTTCTTTTCCTCGTCTATGAAGTCCACATCGTCGGCATATTCCATCTCTAGCGGCAAACCCAGTATTGATACTGGGTGTCGGGTGTTGTGGAACTTTCCCGCGTGGATTTTAATCCAGCAGCAAAGTAACAGGTGAATAGCACCGGAGATAGATGATCTCCCTGTGGGGAGCTGATTGATGTCTCAAACTGTACAGACTTCACAGACTTGACTCGTACTCTCAGCTTGGTGTCTGTAAGCAGTAGTCTCACCAGTCGTAGCTCATCTTCATTGCAACTGCCCTGACGTAGTACATCTAGGATCTTTGAGCATTTAATTGTGTCGAAGGCTCGTGACATGGCAATGCCAATTTTGTGGAAATCCCAGTTTTTTAACATGACTACCGACACAAGCATGTGTTGAGCCCATACAATGTCTGCGCAGCTGCGTCCACGTTTGAAGCCACTTTGACATGATCCAGTGAAGTCATCGATCTTGTCTCGGATGCAGCATAGAGTAACATTAAATAGGATACCGTATACTGTTGTCCCGTACTAGTGCAATAGACGTGCGTGGCTGGTGGTTGCGTAGTATCGCGCAGTCATGTTTGGTGAAGGTTTAGTTGCTATGCAATCGTTTTACCCCCACCCCCACAAACCACCACTTGTCAAAAGCGGGAGGATTAGGTTTTTGCTGCCGTCCACGTGTCTGTCCATCCGTCCCTGTATTCTCCCACCCGTGCGCCCGTACCACACAGGTTTTCGTTCGACAACTTTACTTTTGCTTGGAGTATTATGATGCTATATTAGTTGGGAGATGCACGTTATTCTGTCCGTCCGTCCGTCCGTCCCTCCATCCATCCGTCCATCCATCTGTCTTTCTGACCATGTATACGTCCGTTCGGCATTCGATAACTTTACTTATGCTTAGAGTATCATGATTAAGCTTCATGTGAAGGTTGCCTATGGTAGTAGGGAAATGTACGTTATTTGCTGAGTCGGTTAGTTCATCCATACTTCCGTTCATCCATCTGTCTTTCTGACCGTGCGTCCCTCCGTCCGTGCGAATTTGGGAGTTTTCTTTGATAACTAATTTTGCCCAGAGTATCGTGACGGAACTTCGTGCGAAGCTTGGCTCTGGTAGTATGGAAATGCACCTTATCTGTAAACAGCTGTCTTTCTGGCCATGTGTCCATCCTTCCGCACAAATTTTGGGTTTTCGTTCGATAACTTGACATTTGCATGACGTTTCGTGACGAAATTTCATGGGAATGGTGGCTATCTATGTGAGGAAATGCAGGTTATTTTATGAGTGAGTCAATCCCTCCATTCATCCGTCCATCCATCTGTCTTTGTGATCGTGCATCCACCCGTTCGCGCAAATTTTTGGTCTTCGTTCGATAAATTTACTTTTGCTTGAAGTAGGCCTACCTTGACAAAACCTCATGGGAAGGCCCATTCTTTATTAGTTATAAATTTTACTCATAATCATTATCTTCTTTCATAAATGCGTGCGCATCCATGAGCTATCCAAACTACTGTGAGTATTATGTCATCCCACTAACATGGCTGCCACTGCGGGGGCAGGTGGATCATTAATTTTGATTTATATCATCTAGTTTTTCTAGTGTTGTGTATATTCTGCAATTCTGTTCTCTGGTTCTGTGGTTAATCCCTTTTCTGATAGATAGCAATATCGTGTGTCTGTATCGCGTGCATAGGCGGTGTGCTTCATATAGATTGTGTGCGGTGTTGACGTTGTTGGTTTCCATTCCGTTTAGCGGAGGTTTGGTTAACCTCAATTCTGGATTCTGTTTGGCCTTTGTGTGGTTAGTCGTTTTCCGTTTGGCAGTACAACCAAACAAAACGTACTTCTGTATGATAAGATGAGGATGTAGGCTACAATATAAACAAATCTTGTAAATATTGCCGATACGAAAAATAGTATAACGGATTTTTGATGCATTACAAGAAAAGGATATCTATTTATCTCTGAATAAAACGGGAGTCCCCTTACCCCCTCTCCCTCCCCCCCCCCACCACCACCAACCCCCACCCACCCACCCCCACTGCCCACGCCCCTCACCCCAACCCCCATCACCCCACCCACCCCCACCCCACCCACCGCCCATAGTGTTACTTTCACCGCCATCACGACGTAGCCACGCTGTGTAAACGGATTTATCTCAGTCCTAACAGCATGTTCTTAAGTACACGCACGCACTTACAATTTTCAATGCTTGGATAGGTGATAAAAAGCCGCGACTCTCTCGTAACATTCTTACCATTGCTTTTCTCAAGTAATAATCGCACCATTGTGTATCTCGAGAAACAATCTCTTCATTGCTTTGCTCGAGTAACTTGCTCATCGTTGCTTTTCTTGAGTAACGCCCCCTATAATTGCTTTGCACAAGCAACAATCGTATCATTGCTTTGTTCACGTAACAATCCCTTCTATTCATTTCACAAAACGCAATGTTGACAATTATGATATTAATACATACATTTATTGCTGACTTCCACTTGGCCAATATAGATGATCTCAAGATCTCAAGATCTACATTTCAGTGTAGATATTGCCAAGTAAAAATTAATATGGCAACTCACTAACACACATTGTGTATACATTCCTAACGTGATCTCATACGATTCAGAGTCTACGAGAAACTCGTTCGCGTTTTAAAGTTAAAGAGTATAAGTAGAATTTTCAAATCTTGTATAATGGCTGGCTACAATGACTTACACAGAATAGATGCAAATCTAGATTGGATTTCTTGATGTCCATTAAACAGTTCAATGTGTGGATATGATTCTGCAATCTGAAGAAACATAAAGTGAGGCATCCCGCTTCTCTCAGTCAATCATATGACGTCATAATCAACTACGTGAGGTGTAGGATGGCGTCATAATCAGTTACGTCATGAATAGCGTAGCTAAGTTTGTAACGAACAATAATAGATGACGGACTAAGCGTTGTTGTACGAATTGTATGTCTTTCCTATTTAATAAACATGCTGCTGAATATTTTTAAAGTAATTTAACTGGGCGCTGTTACTGCCAGCACCCAGTCATATTAGTTTCAAAATATTCAATAGCTTACCTGTATAGTTTTCTGAAAATTGAGTCAGACAATTCAGGGATCGATTGATCCCAACAGGTGCGAGGTGTGGGTGGAGCTTAGCTATAGATGGGCGAGGCATAGCTAAAACTGGATTCCTACATTGATTTGAATGGATTATATAAGAATTATTTTTAATCAAAGTGTATAATAAAGAGTCACCGCTTCTCAATTTCACATATGTAAACATACCATATATCTCAATCAATCAGTCATAATTTTTAGAGAATGTCTGTTGGTCTGTTATGGGATATTTATAATTAAATTGCCGACTTAGATTATTATTTTATTATCTATATTCAATATTGGTTTCTATAGCAAGATAGTCAGTGTATATATGGCGAAAGTTAACTTTACAGCATATCCAACGTGCCTTCAAATAATGCTACAGAATTTGATTTACTACCTTGGAGGCTATTCCATAAAATTAATTAAAAGTACGGACCTCGACCATATCACCTCTTCTTCAACAGTATGCCACGGTTGGTAAGTTGAGTAACTTACAGTATGTATGATTACTGTATTCTGTGGCTGTAGTAGTAGAAACATCCTACAGCTGCAATCAGTCCTTCTTCGCTTTTGCACAATGTGTCTTGTCCTCAACCGAAATACTTAGCTTCCTCAGGTCCATTCTTGACTTGAGTGGACCAAGTGATGCTTTATGCAATGACGTCTTCTCCTGGATTTGTATTTGCTGGCTCCGAGTAGAGCAAATTCCAAGCCTCTCTGTTCCGGTGTGTCTTCCGGCATCTAAGGATGGCCAAACAGGTATTTACAGTACAAATAAGCTAACATATTTCCAAAGCAACGGCAGAAACATGCTGGTTAGTACAATTTCTAGCACGATGTAAGAAATGAACTGTTGAATATTTTGAACATAATGAGCTTGGAAGACTGCCTTGGGCAGTTTTAGTTTGTTTTGGAAACACGTGAATTTATATCTGAGCTGTACTGTAAGCCTAGACTCGTAGTCAACGTGAGACACCCTAACAACCATTTTTAATATAAAAGCTATGATGTCATAAATATTGTCATTTTGATCGAACACCATTGTTCTGGGTTGTTTTTGTTGTGAGAAGCCTTATTAGCATAGGTCTACATTTACACCATGTGTTTGTTTAACCCTGTAACACTCGTATCAGCCGAAAACAGCTTCTGTAGTGGTCTTGGGAAATGGCCATTTGCAGACCAAGAGAAGACTGTTTTTTGACAACCGAGCCAGTCATTCCAGTGGTAAATTTTCAGAAATGGTCTTCTCTTGGTCTGCAAAAGGACCTTTTCTCTCGGAAAATTGAAGTCCCCTTACCCCCTCTCCCTCCCAGCCCCCCCCCCCCCCACCACCACAAACCCCCACCCACCGACCCCCACTGCCCACGCCCCTCACTCCAACCCCCATCACCCCACCCACCACCCCCACCCCACCCACCGTCCATAGTGTTACTTTCACCGCCATCACGACGTAGCCACGCTGTGTAAACGGATTTATCTCAGTCCTAACAGCATGTTCTTAAGTACACGCACGCACTTACAATTTTCAATGCTTGGATAGGTGATAAAAAGCCGCGACTCTCTCGTAACATTCTTACCATTGCTTTTCTCAAGTAATAATCGCACCATTGTGTATCTCGAGAAACAATCTCTTCATTGCTTTGCTCGAGTAACTTGCTCATCGTTGCTTTTCTTGAGTAACGCCCCCTATAATTGCTTTACACAAGCAACAATCGTATCATTGCTTTGGTCACGTAACAATCCCTTCTATTCATTTCACAAAACGCAATGTTGACAATAATGATATTAATACATACATTTATTGCTGACTTCCACTTGGCCAATATAGATGATCTCAAGATCTCAAGATCTACATTTCAGTGTCGATATTGCCAAGTAAAAATGAATATGGCAACTCACTAACACACATTGTGTATACATTCCTAACGTGATCTCATACGATTCAGAGTCTACGAGAAACTCGTTCGCGTTTTAAAGTTAAAGAGTATAAGTAGAATTTTCAAATCTTGTATAATGGCTGGCTACAATGACTTACACAAAATAGATGCAAATCTAGATTGGAGATCTTGATGTCCATTAAACAGTTCAATGTGTGGATATAATTCTGCAATCTGAAGAAACATAAAGTGAGGCATCCCGCTTCTCTCAGTCAATCATATGACGTCATAATCAACTACGTGAGGTGTAGGATGGCGTCATAATCAGTTACGTCATGAATATCGTAGCTAAGTTTGTAACGAACAATAATAGATGACGGACTAAGCGTTGTTGTACGAATTGTATGTCTTTCCTATTTAATAAACATGCTGCTGAATATTTTTAAACTAATTTAACTGGGCGCTGTTGCTGCCAGCACCCAGTCATATTAGTTTCAAAATATTAAACAGCTTACCTGTATAGTTTTCTGAAAATTGATAGTCAGACAGTTCAGGGATCGATTGATCCCAACAGGTGCGAGGTGTGGGTGGAGCTTAGCTATAGATGGGCGGTGCATAGCTAAAACTGGATTCCTACATTGATTTGAACGGATTATATAAGAATTATTTTTAATCAAAGTGTATAATAAAGAGTCACCGCTTCTCAATTTCACATATGTAAACATACCATATATCTCAATCAATCAGTCATAATTTTTAGAGAATGTCTGTTGGTCTGTTATGGGATATTTATACTTAAATTGCTTACTTAGATTATTATTTTATTATCTATATTCAATATTGGTTTCTATAGCAAGATAGTCAGTGTATATATGGCGAAAGTTAACTTTACAGCATATCCAACGTGCCTTCAAATAATGCTACAGAATTTGATTTACTACCTTGGAGGCTATTCCATAAAATTAATTAAAAGTACGGACCTCGATCATATCACCTCTTCTTCAACAGTATGCCACGGTTGGTAAGTTGAGTAACTTACAGTATGTATGAGTACTGTATTCTGTGGCTGTAGTAGTAGAAACATCCTACAGCTGCAATCAGTCCTTCTTCGCTTTTGCACAATGTGTCTTGTCCTCAACCGAAATACTTAGCTTCCTCAGGTCCATTCTTGACTTGAGTGGACCAAGTGATGCTTTATGCAATGACGTCTTCTCCTGGATTTGTATTTGCTGGCTCCGAGTAGAGCAAATTCCAAGCCTCTCTGTTCCGGTGTGTCTTCCGGCATCTAAGGATGGCCAAACAGGTATTTACAGTACAAATAAGCTAACATATTTCCAAAGCAACGGCAGAAACATGCTGGTTAGTACAATTTCTAGCACGATGTAAGAAATGAACTGTTGAATATTTTGAACATAATGAGCTTGGAAGACTGCCGTGGGCAGTTTTAGTTTGTTTTGGAAACACGTGAATTTATATCTGAGCTGTACTGTAAGCCTAGACTCGTAGTCAACGTGAGACACCCTAACAACCATTTTTAATATAAAAGCTATGATGTCATAAATATTGTCATTTTGATCGAACACCATTGTTCTGGGTTGTTTTTGTTGTGAGAAGCCTTATTAGCATAGATCTACATTTACACCATGTGTTTGTTTAACCCTGTAACACTCGTATCAGCCGAAAACAGCTTCTGTAGTGGTCTTGGGAAATGGCCATTTGCAGACCAAGAGAAGACTGTTTTTTGACAACCGAGCCAGTCATTCCAGTGGTAAATTTTCAGAAATGGTCTTCTCTTGGTCTGCAAAAGGACCTTTTCTCTCAGAAAATTGAAGTTTTCTTGAACAAATTCGATGGTTAAAGAGTTAAGATATAAACCTTAAACGTATCAACTATTTTTCCTTTTCTTTTCTTTATGGGAAATAAGTCTAATGCAGACCTGTAAAACATACTGAATGATTCCATGTAATGGCGGTGGTTGTTCTTGTATGCCAGTCGATGACAATCAACAGATTCAAGATGAAATACAGTACCGCAGTAAATGAGAGAAATGTGTCTTAAAACGAGGCTCAGTGCAACAAGTAACAGTAGTGCAGTAACCCTTCCAACGTGAATGACCAAATACGACGAACCATTTACGATATCAGAAATATTACGTTGGATATTTCAAAGCTAACTTGAAAGTCAGCAACAGCTTCCTGTCAAAATATCTAGCCGCTTATCTGTATTATCCTCTTATTCTGGGATGTAGTGCTTCAAAGGTTAATGCCGAGATTACAGATGACTCGATAAGCCAATAATAAGTATTAAATCCCATCAGACTGACGACGAGTACGCAGGTAAAAGTACGACATCATAAATGACCTTTCATGTTTTAGCTATGCCCCGCCCATGTCTAGTTAAGCTCCACTCACACCGCGCTCGTGTTGGGATCGATCGATCCCTGAACTCCGTGACTATCAATTTTCAGAAAACTATGCAGATAAGTTGTTGACTATTTTGAAACTAATTTGACTGGGTGCTGTGCTCAGCAACGGCGCCCAGTCAAATTAGTTTCAAAATATTCAACAGCATGTTTATTAAATAGTAAATACATGCGTACAACAAAGCTTAGCCCGTCACAAATTATGCGTTTGTGTCGAACTTACCTTCGTCATTCATGACGTCATTGATTATGGCGTCATCCTACACGTCATGTAGTTCATTATCACGTCATATGATGGATGGATACATTGGAACGGTCCATTCCGGCAGTAAGTAGATTCGCGTAAAACGACTGACGTGACTCCTAGCTGTCACCAACGATGTAGTGAGCATAAACTCCTAGTATAACTTCCATGTATCAGAGCGCAGTTTACACCTGGGAAATACACGTCTACGCTACGCCTTGAGTCGCGTATAACACTATACTGGTGACTGTTTGTCGCACGATATTACACAATAGTGATGTATACAATTGGACCTGAAAGCGAAGCAATTAATATATCTAGTATGTTTCAATATCTGCTCATTCATAATGGTGTTCTCACATACAAACCACACAATGTCACTCATTCAAGCCCCTGTCTTTAAAAGCTTTGGGCTCACTTTATTTCCAATACCAGTTTCTGCAGACCCAGGCTCGTGGGGTATCGGTATTCGTAAAAACAAAAAGGACTATCCAATTCGGAATCACAAATCATAGCTAATATTTTTAGCTGTTGGTAGCAGCTCGATAAACCACAATGTCTCTTAATTAGCTAGTTAGTCAATTAGTCATAAAAGCTTATTCCAGACTATCGTTTCAAGAGCTTTTCGTATGCAATAATCAAACTTGGTGTATATACAGGGGCGAAGTGTGGGTTTGTGTGATGCATCACATCAGGTTACAAAACTAGGTCTGCGCGACCTCAGTGTGACCTATTTTTCACGCGTCACTCGCAACAACCGAGATTCTATCGACGTTGTTAAATTAATAAATGTTAAAATCAAAAATGATAATGAATACCGGTAATGTTTGCCATGATGACTACGCTAACCCTTACATCCGGACTTCATTCAGTGATCCAGTACGATAATGCATAGTAGATTAATATCATGGCGAATGGATCACATGCTCCCTAGCTGCATGTGCTCCCAAATACTCCGCGTTGATGTCTGCTACTTAACTCGGCGCAGTACCAATGGAGGAATTCAGTTTTTGCTATGCTCCGCCCATCTCGAGCTAAGCTCCACCCACGCTCTGTCCTTGTTGGGAATTATCGATTCCTGCACTCTCTGAATTACAATTTCCAGGAAACTATTAAATTAGTTTCAAAATATTCAACAGAATGTTTATTAAATAGTAAAGACATACAATTCATACAACTTGACGGGATGTTAAGTGTTTGGCAGACTAAACCACCTCATTCATGGTGTAATTGATTATGACGTCAGTCTACATGTGACGTAGTTGTTTTTTACGTCATTTGGTTGAATGAGACGCTGGATTCATCAATTGACATCAGCCATTCTACAAAGAGCAGCTCCCAGTCAAATTAGGTTCGAAATAATCAACAGAATGTGTATTAAATTGTAAATTCGTCAAAGACATACAAATCCCACCATTGACCGACAGGAGGAGGCGATAAACTCAGTAATTTCCTATAATTTATGGCCTTCATTCGCGTAGAATATGAGTAAACAAAATGTATATTATTATATCGAAACGCATTTCTTTGCGCGTCTCATGGCTGACTCTTACTTAATCTAGCTGATACTAAACACCTGTTCATGTTTCTGTAACGAGTTTGTTTAAGACGTGTCAGTTCAATAGTTCTCATGTATTTATGAGAATCAGCCAATTAGGTCTCGTGTTCGGTGTCCTTAAACGTCACTTGGATTTCACGTTGAAATACTAATTTCCGTACAATGAGCGGGTAAAATAAATTAGTCACGTGTCGTTGTGCGCGCTCATATTAGCCTATTCCCGCTGCCTTCCCCCAGAAAGATCGACTCCTGAGGCCACACTATTTAATTAAAGCTGTTTACAAGTGATCGCAGTTTACGCGCTATTATGACGCTTAGCTCTAACTGTATACGTCTTAGCTCATTCCAAAAATAAAAGCACAGAATTTAATATCAATGTATAATAGGTTACAGCTGATAAATAATTTTTAATTTTTCGAAAACAACTTTGAACACGATGTAAGATATGTTCTGTTGATTAGTTTGAACATAATTGGATTGGAAGGCAGCTTGCCTTAGGCAGCAATGTCTTCCACTCCAATTATGTTCGAAATATTCAACAATGCATTTTATTTTGTTTTCAAAACATTTAGGTTATTTCTGAGCTCTACTGTGGGCCTAGACTCAGGATCAAGGTGAGACAATCCAAGAACCAAGTTTTATATAACAGCTATGCCGCCATAAATATCGTCAGAGACAAGATATTTCTCGTTTTGCTACAAGGCGGCTTATTAGCGCGCGCGTTCATGCACGCGTACTTTCGTGTCATATCTTTATTAAGATTTTATAAACCTCGATCTTATCACCTATTTTTCCTTATCATGTCTTTACCGGAACTAATCCAATATTCGAAATATTCAACAGTACGATTTATTCTGTTTTGAAAACGTTATTTCTGAGCTTTACTGTCAAGAGCATTTTTTGGGGTTCTAATAGTGTAAAAGTGTGAAATTTAAGAACTCTGATTTGACTTTGAGTCTATGCTCAGCAATAGCATTGAGGAGAATATAAGCCTGCGCCCACGCAGAAAACAAATGTCATGTATACCAATCCGGGGCTGTTGTGTGGACGAATGGCTCTACCGAAGTCATTTTCTCACAGAGATTGTGTGATGAATCCCATCAAATGCGATTATGCTTTCAAATATCACACACTTGTCAGAGTAAATACAACCTTATACTTAGTAACTGTTAAATTTGTCGTTCATGCGCAACAGTTCCTGTCTTGATATGCCCATTACTCGCTGACCATTAATTATCGTCTGTTTCTAATTGTCTCGTGTAGATTTGACCATAACGTATGCACAATTGCTCACGTCTTGTTGCCAATGGTCCATATCGTGTACCTAATTGTCCATGTATGTGTCTTGGGATAAATCGTGCATGTCTCAAGGCCACCAACGTTCGCGTCCAATGGAGAAATCCAGTTTTAGATATACCCCGTCCATCTCTAGCTAAGCTACACCCACGCTTTACCCGTGCTCGGTTCAATCGACCCTGCACTCTCTGACTCACAATTTCCAGAAAACTGCACAGGTTAGCGGTTGAAGATTTTGAAAGACATACAATTCCTGCAACAACGTTTAGTCCGTCACCAATTATGCGTTCTTGACGAACTTACCTACGTCATTCATGACGGCATTGATCATGACGTCATCATGCACGTTACTTAGTTGATTATGACGTCATATGATGAGTAGATAAACTGGAAATGTTCATTGCCAATGTTGGTTTGTTTTAAGCATCTCCTCAGTCGTCAATGTGATATTTTTCTGGATAAAATATTATCATGAAGATTTCTAATTATTAGTGCACAGCTGTATTCTGTGGTATTTTCATGTTTATAGAGACCTGAAATGAGGCCAAGTTATCGCCTGTAGAACAGTCCTGTTGAGTGGCGTCCCGTTGTGTCGTCCTGATCACCGAGATTCCACGCATGTTTCGCGTAGTTGGTCTGCTCTATTTGATGGTCCCGGCAACATGAGCTAACCCCTCCGCAACACTATATCTTTACATCGACTAGCATCACACGGCGCTGGCACAAACCGTTTTTCTCTCTTGAGAACTGGGGAAAATATTTTAATTTTTCTTTCGACGTCAGCCACTCGGGAGCCTGGAAATGCAATTTCTGACATAAGTTTGGCGTTTTAATTAATGGCCATACAGCAGTCAACGCGTGGTAGATCACGTACCGCTACATCAGCGGACAGATCAGTTCTGCCACATGATTGGATAAAAATCTATGACATATTCCGCTATTGCTGCATAGAAAAGATTAGGAAAAGCCCGAGTGTAAATGTATCATCCTGTAACTGACTGTTTGTAAGGCTATGGCAACGTCATGTTTATTGAAAGATAGTCTATCATGTCATGTAAGAACGCCAGTTAAGACATTTCAATACAACGCTAATTGTGTAGAATGAAGTAATTAATTGATTTTGGACTGGTGTGAACTTATGTTGATTTGGACTACTCTATAAGCAAGGTGTCTTTTACGACTGTGCTTTACTGATTTACTGACGTGAGTACAATGTCATCAAATTTACGATAATAATAATAATAATAATAATAATAATAATAATAATAATAATAATAATAATAATAATAATAATAATAATGGCGATCTCTACGACGACGACGACGACGACGACGACGACGATGCATGATCTATCAAGTGGGAGCAAAGTCGTTATCAGTATGAGAACCGAGCTGCTATCAGGATAAGCAGGAACTGAATAATGGACATAAACATTCCGACAGTAAATACTCCCTGCGGTCTAAAAGGTGACGATAGGACCTATGAGAAAAATAAATACAGATAAATTATGGTGTAACATATATACTGCTGAAATCCTGACGCCATAATGTATTCACAAACCTGGGGCAGCTAAGTGGTCTCCATGCTGGAAACACCTGATGCATTTAACAGCAAACAGTGACGTTACCGTAAGGCTTTCTACGGGATGTTGCGATACATATGTTAGAGTTGCATAAGGTGCAATATGGCATGCTTTATATATGTCCTGAATCCTGGTGCATTGATGAAACGCATCATTAGCTAGCTGAGACACAGATGTTTCTCTTGGACTGAATTCCATTCACAAATACCACAAACTAGTATAGGCCTACTGTCAAACCTGATTTTTACAACCACCTGCCTTTTCGAGCCAAAAGACGACAGGTCTTCAAGGCATGTGGTCTCTTGACCACCTGTTAAGGAATCGTCATCTTGTCGGCTCACAAGGTATATCCTATAGAAATCACCTCTATTAAGATAGCACCTATCTACTGTAAATAATTCTGTGGTTTTTATTAGAGTGGTCGTTTTCGGCAGATTCTTGAATACATTTAAGTATATGGTTTGACAGAGTGTAATGGGCTGAATGGTTTATTTTTGCCGCCATCTGTCACACTTTCCCATTCTCGTTAGCAACGCTAGATGTCAAGAGCTTGTGCTGTCTTTGATTCAAATACCCAACATTCCTCTCGCCAAGGCTGTGTTCATGAATGAACCTATTTGCAGCTTCATCATCTTCGGCCTTCCCAGGGATATTGTAACGAGATTCTAAAGTACAGCTAAAAAATAACTGAACATGTTTGCAAAACAAAATAAAACGTACTGTTGAATATTTTTAACATAATTTAATTCACCTTTCCAGAGTATCGATCTATCATCTGACATCATATGACGTCATATTCAACTAAGAGGCATGTAGGATGACGTCATACTCATTACGTCATAAATATTTTTATTTGTCCCGTCTTTAACTCGTAATAGTCCGACATGCTGTACGAATTGTATGTCTCTACCATTTAATAAACATGATGTTGAATATTTTGAAGCGAATTTGACCGGACGCTGTTGCATATACATATATGTTCCTTGCACAAATTTCCTTGAAATTTCATAAAGAATTTATTTGTTCAGAGTTGAGAACACACCAATCAGCAATGTAATAACAGACAGTTCTACCAAGGATTACCAGTCTCACTATCCCGTTCACCCTTTCATATGGCCATATCCTTTGACTATTAGCTTGTTTGACCCCGAGATTAGAACGGCCCCTTAGGAGCCTATCAACAATCAACAAGCCACGTTCTCCAAAGATCTCTCCAGTTGGTCTTGATCTATTGTGCTGGATGGCCGTCTAGATCAGCTTGACCTTTATCCCTTGGCAACTTAGCGTTTGACTCCCAAAATCACAAGATGCACATGCGCGCATTCACACACGAAGATAGAAAGTGGGGATGGGGTGGAGAGCTATGACCATCTAACCATGTAAGCTGTTCGTGCTGATTTTATCGGTTGCCTCACATACAGTGTGTAAAGCTCATGTTAATCTAATGTCATCAGCTATATATGCAATCCTTCAATACTTGATTCTTTCTATGATGAATTGCGCACAATTATCAACATTTCAGCCAGATGGCAACTCTCCCTACTTGATAACTTCAACTCCAAACTGATTAATTAATCAGTCGCATGTTCCCCCAACGCCACCCCCATTACCAGTACTACCACCACCATCTCTCTCTCTCTCTCTCTCTCTCTCTCTCTCTCTCTCTCTCTCTCTCTCTCTCTCTCTCTCTCTCTATCTATCTCTCTCTCCCTCTCTCTCTCTCTCTCTCTCTCTCTCCCTCTCTCTCCCTCTCTCTCTCTCTCTCTCTCTCTCTCTCTCTCTCTCTCTCTCTCTCTCTCTCTCTCTCTTTCTCTCTCAACGATTTATTGTGCCAGGTGAATTCAAAAACGTTACTCCGAGACTCACAATCCCACGGTGGTACAGACCCTAATCCCGACCACAGACCAGCGATTACCTGATTATGGATGGATCAAATGTTCCCCATCTACAACCGACCCTCAAGACAAAAATTAGAAGTCAACCATGTTCTCTCAAAACTAACTATGGACAACGACTTCAGGCATCGTATAGGAAACAATCATTGGTAGATGACCATGGCTTGCCTCAGCTATAAACCAAACAATGTCCTGAGTAATGTCCTAAAATGTGTGGACACATAATCTGCTAAAAACAACAGTGGTATAGCCAGGAATACCAATCACAGGAAATCATATGTTGATGGTGCACTTGTTGCAAAGCTGTCTGAACAACGGAATACACTGCGACTACACGCATATCAAATCAGTCGAAATGAACACCAAACTAAACTAGGACAGAAGCGCAATAAGATTCTGCACCAAATCAGTGAATGATTGAAAGAACTCGCCATCAAAAGAGGCCTCGTAAACAAGATCAGGTCAACCGATGATTGTCGAGAAATTTTCAGAACAAGCAAAGCATTAAAATCAACACTTTACAACAACCACTTTCTGTACATAACCCTGATGGTTACTTCATCGGCCCTGGCCCTGGACAGGCTAAAACAATCAAGGAATAGTTCAAAGACCAGTTCACTGACACAGAAAACGAACATCTACCCAAATTAGAATAGCAGAAGTTAGAATAGCCGCGCAGTTCACGATCTTAAGATGTTACTCGTCAGGGTTTTCACAAAGCGAAGCGAAGCGGCATTCATTAATTTGAATAGAACCTATTACTTTAACATTATGTCAAAATAAGTAAATACATAATTTGTAACTTAATAATAAACCGGCCATCTTTGTGTTGCTCATATCAGCATTAGATAGCGATCTCTAAAGCTTGGTTATCGTGGTCTTCCTGTTCTTGCTGTGGATATTTTGGGATTTTTGTTTTCCCCATCATACCATTATCATTCAACGTCGCTGAAACTTTAAACTGTACACGCATATACGAGGCATTAATACCCACATCGTAGCGCCTGCCGATTTTGCAATTCAGCCCCATATTGGCTTTAGAAAGTTAAACCCTGCCACCGCCATTAAATATTAAGAACGTTACTCCCCGGTTAGTGATTAACGAATCCGTATAGGAGTGAATTCAAGGTATCCCTCTCGACATCATGACGGGGCCAAATGTTCGATTCAATCGCTGCTGGGTGTTAGAAGGGCAGCACGCCCATAATTTTTTTATTTTTAATTTATATATGAAAACATCAAACCTTTTAGCTTCAGTCATGTCATTAGAAGTTCCGTATATCTCTTGGCTTGTGCGATCCATATAGATCTCCCTGGATCCTTCCTACAACACATTTATGGGATATTATATATGTATTTCCTTTTGTCTAGATGTATATTGCTAGACTTTAGAAACTGCATTTGAAACAAGAATAAAAGAAACTCATCGTCCACGTTACTCATTTTCGGGTTCAAGTTCATTACACCCATGTCACAACGTAACATATACGTTAATATATCGCCATCATTTCAACTTAATTTGTATCATAATCTTTTTCGCTATCATCATTATTTTGCCAAATATAGTCGGCCTACCTAGTCCATGATGCTATCGTGTCTGTCATCCTAGATATTTCGCACTCGGTTTTGGAATTTTAATCAGGTTTCAGCCATAGAAATGAGGGTATTTGTTTACCATTCCACAGATGAAGCACCGCTTTATTAATAGCTTTATTTTCCTGTTTTAAAACAAAATGTGGACTGTATTATAGTATAACCTTTTGTGTGAGTAATAACTATTCGCATGTAATATCTAGAATAGTCTATGCAATAATAGATTAGTGATCAGCTATATCGTCTCTTCCACATACTAAATCCGTTCATCTGTTTGTACTCCACATAGCCCATTCATAAATAATGGTTACTGTTTCATACCCGCAATTCACCTTTCCAGAGTACCCACCCATCATATGACGTCATAATAAACTGCGTGGTGTGTACAATGACATCATAATGAATGACGTCATGAATGACGTCGATAAGTACGTTACGAACGCATATTTGACTTTGATGACGGTCTATGGGCTGTTGTACAAATTGTTTGCTTTTACCATTTAATAAATATTCTGTTGACTATTTTGAAACTAATTTGACTGGGCGCTGTTGCTGCCTATGGCAGCTACAGCACCCAGTCTAATTAGTTACAAAATATTCAACAGCTTCCCTGTATAGTTTTCAGGAAATTGATAGCTAGGGCATTCGTGGATCGATCAATCCAAACACGGCGAGGTGTGGGTGGAGCTTAGCTAGTGATGGGCGGGGCATAACTAAAAATGGAAAGGTCCATTGCTGGCAATAATTATAAAATGACTTGTTTTTGTTCCTGATCGCCTTCATATTAAATTGGCATGCACATGTTGCATATTCTGAGGATTCACGTTGTATTTTGGATCAGATATGCAGTCTTTCATTGCAAGACAATGTTGATGTGAAAAAATGTTTTACGTTTGACCTAGATTTAGTAAAGTTAAACATTTTCAATTACGAGTAAAAATACAAACATCGTCTTAAATACAGTAGTTTCTAAACCGATTGAGTACACAATACTATTATCCAGAATAGTTGATATTTAGAAATGGTATTGCATTTTCTGTAAATGTTGATTAACGATAGCTGAATCTGAAATCCTCAAATGGCCTCGCAAATTTTCTTAGAAATATTTGTTAATGTCTTATAGTTCAATCAAGGCACGGCATAACGCAAGCGCGTGGTTTGCTTAGCGTGATATAAGCATTGTGTTTGTGGCATGCTTATAACACGAACACTTGCTAAATGAAGCTCAAGCACGATTTTGACATAGGTAGGTCTACCCCATGATATTCGACCATGTTTCTGCTCTACACTCGCTAATTCTAGTATTCAATAATGTCTAAAAGAACAAAAAAGGAATGCTCTCCAGAGCTATTTCGCCGAAATGTTAATTTAGATCAACCAGTAGACTGCAATCTAACGCTCGTTGATGCCGAAATATTACTCAAATAGCCATCTATTTGTAGCGAGATATTGGACTATGAAAGCTAACAATCTCTTGAGAAACTACACTGCGGCATCCTAAAGTACATATTAAACGCTCAAGACACTACCCCGTCAGCTATCTTTAGCGAAGACACCATGCAATATATGTGGATCAAGTCTATTGAATCAATAGTAAATAGTACAGGTTTCAATTATTTGTAGACAAACTGACAAGATTTAAACAAAAAGGGTACGATTGACCAAATAAAATAACGAATGATTAATACAAACAAAAATTGAGACAGATATTCAAATGTATAATCATTCGTTATTTTATATATATATATATATATATATATATATATATATATATATATATATATATATATATATATATATATATATATATATATATATATATATATATATATATATATATATATATATATATATATATATATATATATATATATATATATATATATATATATATACTTCCTCCTGTATCTGTAACAGGTCTGGGGTAAATAGCTTGAATGTACTCGCATTGCTATAATCAGTGCACTTTGACAGTTAAAATGAGCGCGTTTATATTGGCTCTGAATATAGACTAAATGTACGCTTGTTACGTGAGTTTTGCAGGTTGGATATAAGCGTGCTTACTGAATGATGATGACTTCCAAAGCCGCCTACGATCATAAAACTTATGTGATTAATTCTAAATTTAGAGCATTCTAATGCGCACAACACGATGTTACGGCAGATTAAACTGAAATAGAACTTTCATAAATTTGCAAATGCTTAGTCTATGGGAAGGTATCCGGGTACTGGAATCGTGACTTTGGCAAGCCCCTGTCTGGCTAACATGATTACTCATGGAATTTGTCCCAACCCATTAGCATTTCTCAGATCTGATCATAGAGATCATCTTGTTTATATATCTGTCTTAACACGCCGCGCTCAGACTGCGTACAGCACTGACGCGGCAGTTTAACGACGCTATCATTTCCTTCCTTTCATACTGTTTATTATTATCATTGTTCCATCTTCCAGAACTTCAGAAGAGACTGCATAAACATTACCAAATTTGGTGCCTTTTTTACCGCAATCTGCTGCCATGCTCTGAAGACTTAACCCCTTCAAGTCCAAAATCTAAATTTAAAAAACGATCATGCAGTTAACTTAATGTATTGAATAATTTGTCAGGCATCCGCTGCTCCAACAGGCAACAGCAGCATCTCCCGGTCACATTAATTAGTCTCAAAATATTCACCAAACTAAAATTATTTTATCACATTGCCTGGTCTTTCGAGTTCAAAGCTGTTTGAGGCTAATAAGCTCCTGCTGCGCGTCATAGCATAGACCATTGAGACACACCTCGCGCCCATTCCACTCGGTACACGCATGGCGGCTCATTATCCGGCTTCACGATTATGGAATCTTAAATATGGCGACACGCTCACGATAGCGGCATGGCTGAAGAAAACATTCTATGTGGATAATTGCGGTGATGGCTATTACACAAATGAGAACTGCTGTTTTAAAATGACCACAAGTTATTTTGTTGAATTATATTTAATATATAACCAGGCAATGAAGGGGTCCGATCTGTCACTCAATTATCTGACATCATTGGTCAATTATGTCACTTGTTAGCTGATGTCACAATCATAATGACCTATAGCTCCGGCACGAAAATCGAAAAGTGTTGCCTAGTGTACGAATTGTATGTTTTTGATGAATTTACAATTCAATAAACATTTTATAGTATATTTTGAAACTTAACATAGGCAGCAACGGCCCTAAGTCAAATTAGTTACAAAATACCCAACAACTTAGAGTGCTACCTTTAGGCCTGTAGTTTCCTTGAAATTTAGATTCTAGGAATTCATGTTTCAAGTTTTCAAATCGATTCAACCACTCATAAAAAGTGGGCGGAGCTTAACGTAATGTGTAGGTTATAGCTAGAACTGGTTCCCTTCCATTCTGGAATTACAGCAATGACAAAGTGGCATGTCCCTTGTTGTGGGTCTGAGTGTCCACACACCCCCACCCCTCCTTCCACCCCACCCCACACCACACCCGTGTCCATACGTCCTGCATTGTATAGGCCAAATCTGTTTTGCTGGACGTTTTAACCCTTTCAACGACTAATCCCTGAAAAGTAAATTCTCTACGACGCATAACATATTCTGTTACATTTTTTTAAAATTAATATTAATTTCAAAATATTCAACAGCTTTCCTGCTTGTTTGCCTACGAAATTGAGACACCAGGAATTTATCGGTGAAAGGGTTAAAAGCAAAATGGCACTTTGTGTGTGTTTAAGAGCGGACCATCTTCTGCTTAGCAACCTAAAAATGAAATGTCAACATACATTCCGGAAAATTCCGTGGCTCCCCATCCAGCTCTTGTAGCTGAGCTTGACTTTTGACCTCTTAGTCTCAAAATAAGGGCATTCCTTCAGAATCAGAAGGGTAATCAGTCAGCCAAGTTTGGTTAAAGTCTTGTGAGCATTATTTGCACAATCGAGCCGGAATTTTGTTTTCCCTTTTCAATGACATTGGAATTTTTTTATCCCAGCATATATACAGGATCCCTTCAGGAAAACCGATTTATTACACCGGAGTCCGGTGTAATAAATCGGTCCGGTGACCAGACGGGCGGGTGGGCAGGCGGGCGGGCGGGCGGTTGGGCGGGCAGGCAGGCAGGCAGGCAAGCATAGATATTAGCGACTATCTCACCACAAATGGTGATTATGAGAAAGAAAAGGAAACAAGAAGTGGAGGGTATGATATATAAAATCATATTTAAGCACATTGTTCTACTCTATGATAATCTCACAACACGTACGTTCCAGCATGTCCTGATTATGGCAGTATTTACCCTCACTTTCACCATTACATGCCAACACGTTAAATTCTTAAGATGTATGGAATATTCTGTTGAATATTTTGAAACTAATTTGACTGGCAGATACTGTATCCTATGTCAGCAACAGATTCCCGAATTGGTTTCAAAATGTTTAACGACTTTACAGTTGTCTTGAAATTGGCACACTGACAATGTAATATACTAACTCCTCAACACCCAAATCAGCCAGAAGCGGCGTCTTGGAACATGTCCATTTGCATACCAAGAAGACTATAATTTCCAACGATGCACTATACAAGATGTGTAATACGCCGCCGCTGTCTGTAAAAGTCGTCCAGCAAAGATGATCCATGTTTGGCCATGTGCTAAGGATGCCAGAAGACACACCAGCACAGAGTCTTGGAATTCGCCCTACTCGGAGCCAGCAAATACAGAGCCAGGAGAGGACGTCATTGCATAAATATGCTAAGCGTGCTACGAAGTGACCTCAAGAATGCAGAACTCTGTACACTAAAGTCAAGAATGGACCTGAGGAAGCTAAGGATTTTGGCTGAGGACAAGACACAATGGCCAAAAGCGAAGAAGGACTGATTGCAGCTGTAGGATGTTTCTACTACTACAGACCCAGAATACAGTAATCATACATAAGACTATTGTGGAAATTTTACCACTGGAATGACTGGCTCGACAACTCAAAAATAGTATTCTCTTGGTATGCAAATGGACATTTTCTATGAGAAATTTGAACTCTTCTTGAACCAATTTTACGTTTAAAGCAGTACTCACCTAATCATAGACTAGACCTTCATGTGATAGAATATGCCACACGTAAATGATGCATGGCATCTTCAGATTTCTATCATGCCGATCAAAGACACTTATATTCAGTTTTAATAGCTACATGATGATAGATTTATCCACGCAGTGGATGCCGAGAGAAAAAAATAGTGCACATGCATCGGTATATTATGGGCCAGTGATATGAACTAAAGATATTCCACATGATAGTTATTAGGTATTACATCATAAAGAATATGATACATCTGAGCCGACATGTCAGAACATACTAAGTCGACCGTGGACGCAATATGGAGGCAACGTAGGTACGTATGTATGTGTGTCACTGCTTCTCGAAGAACATTGCACCGATCTGCCTCAAATTTTAAGACAAGAAAAGTTGTTCTCGTAGACAACGATTGTTGGTGATAGTCCAAATAGAGAGAGTAAATGGTGATTCGCTTCCGGAATACATTCTTCATATATTGAAGCGGTCAGCGCCGAACATCTCCGATTATTTACTCGTGTTCGCCTTCTAGCTCAATTCTTCTTATAGTTGTCTGTCTGTCTGTCTGTCTGTCTGTCTGTCTGTCTGTCTGTCTGTCTGTCTGTCTGTCTGTCTGTCTGTCTGTCTGTCTGTCTGTCTGTCTGTCTGTCTGTCTGTCTGTCTGTCTGTCTGTCTGTCTGTCTGTCTGTCTGTCTGTCTGTCTGTCTGTCTGTCTGTCTGTCTGTCTGTCTGTCTGTATGTCTGTCTGTCTGTCTGTCTGTCTGTCTGTCTGTCTGTCTGTCTGTCTGTCTGTCTGTCTGTCTGTCTGTCTGTCTGTCTGTCTGTCTGTCTGTCTGTCTGTCTGTCTGTCTGTATGTATGTCTGTCTGTCTGTCTGTCTGTCTGTCTGTCTGTCTGTCTGTCTGTCTGTCTCCCTGCTTGCCTGCCTGCATGCATGCCTGCCTGTATGTATGCATGTATGTATGTATGTATGTATGTCTGTCTGTCTGCCTGCCTGCCTGCCTGCCTGCCTGCATGCCTGCTTGCCTGCCTGCCTGCCTGCCTGCTTGCATGTCTGTCTGTCTGTCTGTCTGTCTGTCTGTCTGTCTGTCTGTCTGTCTGTCTGTCTGTCTGTCTGTCTGTCTGTCTGTCTGTCTGTCTGGCTGGCTGGCTGGCTGGCTGGCTGGCTGGCTGGCTAGCTGGCTGGCTGGCTGGCTGGCTGGTGGCTGGCTGGCTGGCTGGCCGGCTGGCTGGCTTTGTATGAGTGCGCATATGCGTGCACGTGTGTGTGTGTGTGTGTGTGTGTGTGTGTGTGTGTGTGTGTGTGTGTGTGTGTGTGTGTGAGCGCGCACGCGCGCGAAGAGTTTACGTGCGTGCACACATGTCGCGATAACTCGTGATTGCTATGCTGGAGGAATATTAATGGAGCATGGCGTGATGTTGCCCTGCGTTCCTGAGCTTGGGCATGATGTTGCCCTGCGTTCCTGAGCTTGGGCGTGATGTTGCCCTGCGTTCCTGAGCTTGGGCGTGATGTTGCCCTGCGTTCCCGAACTTGGGCGTGATGTTGCCCTGCGTTTCCGAGCTTGGGCGTGATGTTGCCCTGCGTTCCCGAACTTGGGCGCGATGTTGCCCTGCGTTCCCGAACTTGGGCGTGATGTTGCCCTGTGTTCCTGAGCTTGTGTGTGATGTTGCCCTGCGTTCCCGAGCTTGGTCGTGATGTTGCCCTGCATTCCCGAGCCTGGGCGTGATCTTGCTCTGCGTTCCCGAGGAACCCACTTAATCCTACGGTCACACTGTCAAAGCTCAAACGTGGATGTCTTCTAAAATGGTAGCCAGTGCAATAGGTCAAGTTCTACTGATGAGATCTAAGCCATACTTTGGTCGGTGTCTGCCCTTGTGTCCCGAGTATTACCCTGAATACTTGTTTGGCGGGCAGTCAATCTCACATGTAATGATGGCTCTGTTAGCTCTCACTAAATTCACGGTAATCGCGTAATAGCATGCAATAACTATCCAATAGTCATTGATCTCGCTTCATCTTTATATGATCTTTAACATAACCTTGTAATTTGTTATGATCGTTACAATAATATAGCCGCAGATTTATGGGTCTACCGTAATCGATTCATATCCGTGTTCGGAAGAACTAGATCGGTTTACACGAATCATTCCAGTGACCTATGGTCGGAATGTTGGTTAGTTGGTATGTGGATCAGTGGTCCAACAATGGAAATGATCAATTATTTTTTTGTATCACGTCTGAAATGTTCTGAATAGGACCAGGAACATTATCCTGTGTTCTTCTATATCGTTCGATAAAGAATCGTGTTCTCTCAATAACGAGTAATGGAACATTAACAATGTAGGTGAGAGTCCCATTCATAAAAGATAGACCTTCGTTCAATAATCAATTGTCATCATGGGAAACTGGGTTAAGGTACATTCATTTTTGGTTTTAATATTTCGCATATTTTCTTATTTCTCACAATGCATCTCTCGCAGTTAGAACTGTCTATGCCATATGTAATAGTATAATAGATCTATGGAATAAGGTATGAACGCGCAATAATACAATCTAAATTTAATACCTATTCAATTTGAAAATTACATCGAGGGGGGGTCAAGCGGAAATTATGCTTCGCGTGTTTAAGGTACTTTTCAATCAATCAATCGAGCTGGCCATAACCCAGTTAGTACCTTCCTGTCCGTCTATGGAGCCTTCCTTGCGCCTTGATAACGCAGGTTACTATGCCGGTACTAGGCGAATACCGGGCCAATGATGACTTTTTTCCAGCTTCCTGGGTATTAAGTCAGCGTCCATGCCATTGTCTTCCGCAGCATCAACGCGTTATCTGACTTACACATACGGGGGTACGTGTGTCCTAGTCGAGTGACGCACAGCATGCATCGCCACGCCCACAATCCAACTTTGACCAACTGCCCAACTTACTGAATCATGCGGTACATTTCTTCTCCATACTAGTTCTAACTGCTTTTACATGTTTCATCATCCCGATATTGATGTCTAGCGTGTTTCGTATAGCATTTATCTGCCTGGTTACTTGTTTCGCCACGCCTAACCTGATGGCAATTTCTACGGAACAGTTACTGGCTGGGGCAACATCAGATTTTTGTGCCATTTATGTTGAATGAAGATTGGTCTCCCAATATGATTAGATTTGTCTTAGCTGAGTTAAACTTTAGGCCCAAGTGCAGATGATATAGCAATGCTATATTGCGTAGTTAGCCGATGTACCATATCGCCAGCCCGCCAATAGCACAGCCTGCGCTATCTGCTAATCTTGCTTCTGTCAGATGTATTATCTTTTACTGCACTTACTCTAAGCAGCGTTGATGACAAGATGCAGCAATTGAAGAATACATTTTCTCAGTCACTCATTTCTAGCTATGCCCCGCCCATTTCTAGCTATGCCCCGCCCATTTTGTCTACGCACCGCTCACATTTAGCTATATCCCGCCCATTTCTAGCTATGTCCCGCCCATTTCTAGCTATGTCCCACCCATTTCTATCTATGTTCCGCCGATTTCTACCTGTGTCCCGCCCATTTATGGCTAAGCACCGGCCACTTCCAGCTATATCCCGCCCCTTTAGCAATATCCCGCCCATTTCTAGCTATGTCCCGCCCATTTCTACCTGTGTGCCGCCCATTTTTAGCTATGTCCTGCCCATTCTATCTATGTCCCGCTCATTTCTAGCTATGTTCAGCCCATCTCTAGCTATGCGCCTCCCATTTCTAGCTATGTCCCGCCCATTTCTAGATACGCTCCGTCTAGATTTAACGCGAAATGGAATCGGTTTAAAAGTTTGAAAACTGAATTCCTAGAATCTACATTTCAAGGTAATTTTAGGCGGAAGCGGTTGGATAATTTGAAATTAATTTGACTGAGAATTGTTGCTGCTTATGGCATACAATTGGTACAGTTTGTGACTGACATTTCGATTTTCGTGACAGAGTTACGTCATTGTGATTGCAACGTCACCTAACTTATTTGATTATGGCATCAGATACTTGAGTTGCAGAGCAGATCCTCCCATTGTTCGTCGTGCTTTCTGACTAGCCGGACACGGTACTGTGTCACTATAAATTATGATAGTGTCCACCAAAGCATGGCTTGTGAAATCGTGCCGAAGGCTTTGTAGGCAACATATAAGAGCCAGAAAATATGAGCATCCTATTTCTTCACCAGCTTTTCGATCAGATTTCTGAGGGCAATAATTATCTGGCCGTTACGTTTCTTCAGCCCCGTTTTCGTGTCGTAGATTAATGATTAAATGAACGCTAAACGGATGATGGAAGAGGCATGCGATATGTAAAGGTTAGCATTCTTAAAGATGGTGTGTTTCTTTCCTATTACCTACGAGACGACATTTACCATAACGAGTCTTGTATTAACGATGCTACGAATAATCCCACGATTGAAGACACTAACTCCACCCTTACACAAACCACAGATATCCAAGATGTAATGTCAACCACATCGAATCCAAGCAAAGAGACAAAATAGCCCATATACCTTATCGAATACATGTCAGGAACGAACATGGCATATTGCCCAGTCTGATATAAGCAACGAATCCAGATTACATCTTATATAACCCATCAAAAATAATTTAGGAACGAAGATATTATCTGGCATCGTCAAATACAAGTAATGAACGAATGTGTATCTTGCCCCCATCAAACACGCGTAAGGAATGTCATATATCGGTGTATCCCATCAAATACAAATACATGTATCATCTAACCTCTCTTATTCTAACAATATTTATATGTACGAATATGTGGATTTACACAAGCTTCAAAATGGGAAAACGTGGATAGGTAATTCACCCTTCCAGAGTATCCATTGATGATTTGACGTCATATGACGTCACAATCAGCTAAGCAGCGTGTAGGATGACGTCATAATCATTACGTCATAAAGTATTCTATTAGGCCCGGCTTTAACTTTTTATAGTCAGACACGTTGTAAGAATTGCATGTCTCTACTATTTAATAAACATGCTGTTGAATATTTTGAAACTAATTTGACTGGGCGCTGTTGCTGCCTATAGGTACAGCTTGCCTGTATAGTTTTCTGGAAATTGATAGTCAGGAAGTTCAGAGATCGATCGATCCCAACGCGAGCGAGGTGTGAGTGGAGCTTAGATAGAGATGGGCGGGGCATAGCTAAAACTGGAAAGGTCCATTCAGACAGTATGTCAGTCTGCGTGAGGAGAAGGCGATGTGTATGTCTGTTTGTCTGTCATTCTGTTGTATCAACATATCGTCATATATCTCAGGATTGGTTCGACATATTGGGACTAAACTATGAGATGTGCTAAACTATGTCAGGCGAATGCAGCGTTATGGTATTGAGGTCGTGAGGTCAAAGGTCAAGGTTATTGTAACCTTGGTATAAAAGTGTTTTAGAGTTAGGTCTTTGATTTAGCTCCGCGTTCTGCCTTGTATCTCTCGATTGACGGTACTTACTTGAATTAAATGTGGACCCATGCCGCAAAATGGCATGACCATCATAAGGTTAAAGGTCAAGATCATTATGGCCTTAGTACAAAACTCAAGTTTATATCAACAAAGCTCGCTTGTCTGGTTAGCCTTGCTAAATGTATGCAATACAATGGTATGACAGTCACAGGGTCATTGTAACCTTGGTAAGATACACTGTGTTTCAACATTGGTGTCTGGTATAGCTCATACTAGCTTATTTTCAGGATTTGTACAACTTTTTGGAACTAAACATGGGCATACATATACCGCAATCAATAGGAGCAACACGGTGACATTGAGATTTATACGGCCGTTGACTCTGTAACCTTGATGCAAATCTAATTTTGCATTTAGAAATGACATGCCAATATTTTCGCCAATACCTTGTTTGTGTACGACTCGTGTCTTTTTTCTATTGCTGTACGTATTTAGTACAAGTTGTTGTTCGTTACATAAGTGTGACTGATATATGCAGGCTATGTGCGGGTCGCTGTGTAGAACGAGCACATGAATGGATTGTATGATGCTGCTAAATACTAGCGTAATCGAAGAGAGTATTGTATAGCTAACAAAGAGTCGTAGATGTACCATTATGCCATCCTGTAAATATGGCAATGGACAATGGTACTTTTGTATGTGATTTAGAATATTTGCGTCACTGTGACCGACAATGGCTGAATCCACTTTTATCTATGCCCCGCCCATGTCTACCTAAGCTCCGCCCATGCTTTGCGCGTGTTCGAGTCGATTTATATACTTTGAATCCTAAATTCCCAGAATGCCACTTTCATGGCAACTGTGCAGCTAATCTGTTGAATATTTTGAAACTACTTTGACTGGGTGCTGTTGCTGCTTATGGCAGCAACAGCGCCCAGTCAAGTTAGTTTCAAAATATTCAACATAATGGTTATTAAATAGTAAATTCATCAAAGACCTACGATTCGTACACATGGTGGACTCTTCCAGATTCATGACGGGATATTGTCTGTCAATTATAATTGTGACGTCAACATCGGGCTTTGTAACGTAATTGATTATGACATCAGTACTTGAGCGACAGATTAGATTCCTCCATAAGAGCACAGCATGACATTGACCTTTATGAGGTCACACATCATGCAATGCCACGGTGGTATGTGAGTTGGGATACCTGCGTCAAAGTGACTGACATTTAGAAATGGGTGATTTCTTTCTGAAACAAAGTCAAATAAATACCTGTCATGAAAATGTCTATATGCAAACCATTGTATGTTTTAAATGCTAAACAACGATCATTCATCATTGGTGGAAACTAATTAGGATGCCCATACGTGTATAATACTTCACTGGTTACATGTAGTGATTTAGTCTCTGTGAGCTGAGACTGCTAGTAGTAAGTCTTGGCGTAAAAGCTAGCTCTCTAGCGCAAGGCGCGGAAAGGCTAATAGACACTACCAATCATTAGGACTATGTCTGTGTTGATCAGCCTGTTGGACTAATGGCACTTTGTATACTAGATCTTACATAGCTATTAAATAATAGCGATCATTTTCTAGCTTTGCTCCACCAATTTCTAACTATACCCACCCATTTCTAGCTATGCCCCACCTCTTTCTAGCTGTGTCGGCCCTTTTCTAGCTATGCCCCACCCATTTCTAGCTATTCCTCGCCCATTTCTAGCCATGCCCCGCCCATTTCTAGCTATGCCCCGCCCATTTCGAGCTATGCCCCACCCATTTCTAGCTATGCCCCACCCGTTTCTATCTATTCCCGCCCATTTCTAGAGATTTGAGATTGTGGTAGACGCGCAAAAGCTTTGACAATCTCGGGAGTAGCAGCTTCCTGCAGCATTCTGTTACAGAATGGAGGAATCCAGTTTTAGCTATGCCCCGCCCATCATTAGCTAAGCTCCCCCCACACTTCATCCGTATCTCTGAATGCCCTGACTATCAAATTTCAGAAAACTATACAGGTAAGCTGTTGAATATTTTGAAACTAATTTTACTGTGTGGCAACATCATGATTATTAAATAGTACCGACATACAATTCGCACAGCAACGCTTAGTTGTTGTTCGTTACATAAGTGTGACTGATATATGCAGGCTATGTGCAGGTCGCTGTGTAGAACGAGCACATGAATGGATTGTATGATGCTGCTAAATACTAGCGTAATCGAAGAGAGTATTGTATAGCTAACAAAGAGTCGTAGATGTACCATTATGCCATCCTGTAAATATGGCAATGGACAATGGTACTTTTGTATGTGATTTAGAATATTTGCGTCACTGTGACCGACAATGGCTGAATCCACTTTTATCTATGCCCCGCCCATGTCTACCTAAGCTCCGCCCATGCTTTGCGCGTGTTAGAGTCGATTTATATACTTTGAATCCTAAATTCCCAGAATGCCACTTTCATGGCAACTGTGCAGCTAATCTGTTGAATATTTTGAAACTACTTTGACTGGGTGCTGTTGCTGCTTATGGCAGCAACAGCGCCCAGTCAAGTTAGTTTCAAAATATTCAACATAATGGTTATTAAATAGTAAATTCATCAAAGACCTACGATTCGTACACATGGTGGGCTCTTCCAGATTCATGACGGGATATTGTCTGTCAATTATAATTGTGACGTCAACATCGGGCTTTGTAACGTAATTGATTATGACATCAGTACTTGAGCGACAGATTAGATTCCTCCATAAGAGCACAGCATGACATTGACCTTTATGAGGTCACACATCATGCAATGCCACTGTTGTATGTGAGTTGGGATACCTGCGTCAAAGTGACTGACATTTAGAAATGGGTGATTTCTTTCTGAAACAAAGTCAAATAAATACCTGTTATGAAAATGTCTATATGCAAACCATTGTGTGTTTTAAATGCTAAACAACGATCATTCATCATTGGTGGAAACTAATTAGGATGCGCATACGTGTATAATACTTCACTGGTTACATGTAGTGATTTAGTCTCTGTGAGCTGAGACTGCTAGTAGTAAGTATTGGCGTAAAAGCTAGCTCTCTAGCGCAAGGCGCGGAAAGGCTAATAGACAGTACCAATCATTAGGACTATGTCTGTGTTGATCAGCCTGTTGGACTAATGGCACTTTGTATACTAGATCTTACATAGCTATTAAATAATAGCGATCATTTTCTAGCTTTGCTCCACCAATTTCTAACTATACCCACCCATTTCTAGCTATGCCCCACCTCTTTCTAGCTGTGTCGTCCCTTTTCTAGCTATGCCCCACCCATTTCTAGCTATGCCCAACCTATTTCTAGCTGTCTCGGCCCTTTTCTAGCTATGCCCCACCCATTTCTAGCTATTCCTCGCCCATTTCTAGCTATGCCCCGCCCATTTCGAGCTATGCCCCACCCATTTCTATCTATGCCCCACCCATTTCTATCTATGCCCGCCGATTTCTAGAGATTTGAGATTGTGGTAGACGCGCAAAAGCTTTGACAATCTCAGCAGCAGCAGCTTCCTGCAGCACTCTGTTACAGAATGGAGGAATCCAGTTTTAGCTATGCCCCGCCCATCATTAGCTAAGCTCCCCCCACACTTCATCCGTATCTCTGAATGCCCTGACTATCAAATTTCAGAAAACTATACAGGTAAGCTGTTGAATATTTTGAAACTAATTTTACTGTGTGGCAACATCATGTTTATTAAATAGTACAGACATACAATTCGTACAGCAACGCTTAGTCTGTCATCAATTAAGCGTTCGTGACGAACCTAGCTACGGCATGAATAGCTACGTTATTCATGACGTAATTGATCCTGACGTCTTACATTCTTACTTTTAGATATAGGTTGTCTAACAAATGAAGATGTGTTTGAATGTCATTCCAAGATATATTAATTATAAGATATATTTGAAACGTTTTGTGATATAGAATACGAATAACGGAATAAAACCGTATGTATGATTACTGTATTCTGCGGATGTATTAGTAAAACATCCCACAGTTGCAATCAGTACTTCTTCGCTTTTGCCCACTGTGTCTTGTCCTCAGCCGAAATCCTTAGCTTCCTCAGGTCCATTCTTGACTTTAGTGTACAGAGTTCTGCTTTCTTGAGGTCCTTCGTAGCACGCTTAGCAGATTTATGCAATGACGTCCTGTCCTGGCTCTGTATTTGCTGGTTCCGAGTAGGGCGAATTCCAAAGCTCACTGTGCTGGTGTCTCTTCTGGCATCCTTAGCACATGGCCAAACAGGGAGCATTTTTGCTGGCCGACTTTTACAGACAGCGGTGACGTATTACACATCTGGTATATTGCATTGTTGGAAATTATGCTCTGTCTGGCCATCGGTGTCCAGTGATGGTGCGTAGGTGTTTGCGGTGGCAGACATCGAGTTTGTCTAGAGCTGCTTTTGGAGCTGCCAAGCTGTTACAGTTATACAGCATCAAGGATACGTAGGTTGCATTGTATAAACGTAGCCTTTTTATCAAGGGCATCTTTGATCTACGAATCAATAGCTTCCAGAAGGACTGGAAGGCTATGTTCCTCGTGGAACAGCGTGCAGCAATGTCAGCAGTCAACAAAGCAGTGAGCCCAGGATTTTACTTTTCCTCCATGGTTCGCCGCCACGAAGTGGATCGTCATTTTCATTAGTTTCATGCTTTGTAGATAGGTATATGTGGGCGAACCCTGTTTTGGATTCATCCATAATGAGATTCTCAAGTTCGTCAAGGGGTTTCTTTTCCTCATCTATGAAGTCCACATCGTCGGCATATTCCATCTCTAGCGGCAAACCCAGTATTGACACTGGAGGTTTGGTTTTGTGGAACTTTCCCGCACGGATTTCAATGCAGCAGCAGCAAGATAACAGGTGCAGAGTACTGGAGGGAGCCGATTGATGTCTCAAACCCTATAGACTTCACTGACTTGACTCGTACTCTCAGCTTGGTGTCTGCAAGTAGTAGTCTCACTAGTCGTAGCTCATCTTCATTGCAACTGGCCTGGCGTAGTACATTTAGGATCTTTGAGCGTGTAATTGTGTCGAAGGCTCGTGACATGTCCAATGCCCATTTTGTGGTAATCCCAGTGTTTGGACATGACTACCTGCACAAGCATGCGTTGAGCCCATACAACGTCTGCGCAGCTGCGTCCACGTGTGAAGCCACTTTGACATGATCCGATGAAGTCATCGATCTTGTCTCGGATGAGGCATAGAGTAACATTGGATAGGATTTTCCGTATGCTGTTGAGGAGCATAATGAGCCGCATATTTGGCTGGGTGGGTGGGGGTGCAGGTGGCTTCTTGGGCTTGGGTAGTTTGATAAGGGTGCCTTGACCTACAGCATCGATGGGAAGGTGGTGCATAAGAGCTGAATTGATTAGGTGCGTGGTCGATTTTGAGATAATGTCACTTGCATATTTGTATAGTTCATTGCTCATGCCATCAGGTCCATTTTTCAGGGCTTTAAGTGCCTTCTCAACTTCTGCTGTTTTATAAAACCGTGTTTCGGAATTAATGGAGACGACTTGTGAAGAAACCATAAACCCAACCGAAAGAGGGTGAATGGATGGCTTCTGTTTATAATGCAGAGATATGGTGAAAGATGCTATATGTATTCTAACGTTTCATCTCCACCACACCAATATTGCCATAGCGCCCTGTGTTGTACACTGAAACACGCCATTGTTCTAAAGCGATCACGCATGTGTTGAATCTTCCCTCATTCCGTTGCTATTCACGTTTCCATATTTCGCACGCTTCCCCATAGTATGGAGGCGTGCGAAATGTCACTCACGCCTATGACGTCATACTCAATTACATCACATGTAGGATAACCTCACAGCACATACTGATACATCTGTCTCCATCAGGAGCATTGAAAAGTTCGCCAAGTGTACGAATTGTATGTCTCTAATATTTAATAATCATTCTGTTGAATATTTTGTAACTAATTTGATCGGGTGGTGTTGCTGCTATAAGCAGCAACAGCACCCAGTCAAATTAGTTTCAGAATATTCAACGTCCTACCTGTATATTTACTTTGAAACTGGGATGCTGGCAATTCAGGATTCAACTTATATAAATTGACTCCAGCATGCTGAAAATGTGGGCGGGGTTTAGCTAAAAATGGGCGGGCATAGCTAGAAATGGCTCCGTTTAGTGTTGCCATGATTAAACCTCGTGTTATTGTCTTAATTCCATAGGTCTACCTATAATTAGGGTATATCGACATTAACATCAGTCGCGCAGATGTGATAATCTGATTCTATTTATAGTTTGATATTGCAAATGTGCATAGTTTCTTTACTCTAATTAGCTATATGCGACTTTAATTGGCTATATGCGACTCTATTAACTGTATGCGACTCTAATTAGCTATATGCGACTAATTGCATGTCGAACTCGCAATCCTCGGGCGATATAGGCCTACTTAGAAAAGTGTACAATCGACAGGTAAATAATCGACTCTAGCGTATTAGAATGCAACAGTCGGACGCGCGCTCAGTCCAACTATAGTTGTCTAGATAGCTAGAATTCATCAATGTAATATATCCCTGGTGCTGCCCGGCTGACCAAGACTGTCCCAGAAATTCCACCACCTTAATCTGACTACTCCGCTATCGCTGTGAAACTCATCGGTCAAGGCAGCAACCGGTTCATTTTAAGATAGGGACTTAAAATGTAAAATGAACTAGTTGGCTACTTTCATAGAAAATCATTTTGTATATAGCTAAATCGCAAGTCATAATTCATCCTTTAGCTGGTATCCATTTCAACTCTGAACGCATCATCAGCTATTTGTTCATCGGATAGGTGTTTTTAATTCCTTTGTAACTAAGCGTGGGTATGGATTGGGCTCAACCTTATCCCTTTCCTCGCGCAGTGTCGTATCGCGTGCAGTACAGTAATTAGCATTACACTGAACATATCGGCATGCTAAATGACTTATATCTCATACATGCGCCCGATAGTTCTAGCAAAATCATATTAATCTTGGAGTTTCGATTAAATCTCTGCCGGTCTCGCTAAATCCCTCGGTAAACGGCTAGACAAACAGCGCCTTTAATGGCGACTGTTTGTCCAGATATCCAGCCGACAATATCTGATTCTTTACTTATAAAATGTAAATTACGGTAGGAAAGCCGTCAAATCCGCATTCCCGGTGTTTACCAACCTACTTTATAACGCGTTTGCTAAGGAAGAACGCATAAGCCACTTTAACTCTTTACGATCGTTAAATTTGAAAATTCATCTGCTATGTTTCAAAATCAGCAAAAATTCTGCAAATCCGCATATAGTAGGATTCGTAGTGTATGCGATGCGTTTTGTTTAAAAGATTCCGCTAACCGGCGCGGTTTGTTTGACATTAATAATGTTGTTTTCCAAAGCCATGTCAGGCGTAATTAGTTATAAATAATCACTTATTAGCCTACTGGTATTGTTTTGTGGTTGGAAGGAACAACATATGTTTTAGCTAAAGTCAGAGAGCATCTGTTACTCTTCGTCATTTGCTTAACATTACGGTAACTGTTTTCTCTGTGTGTTTTCTAGCGATTGGAGGTAGCTGCTGGTTATCAGTCGTCTGAAATTCTCGCCGCATGCCGATGAACAACTGCCTATGAACTGGCATATCGATATATGCCGAGACTTCAACACACATATGGTACACGAATCGAAATTCCTCACCGCTAACTACACTAATATATAAGCAGTCCTCTGCACTAAACAGATTCACAGAGTCTCTGGAAAAGTTTGTTTGTTTGTTTTATTACCTACGACAAACGGATGAAAACTATTTTGTATGTGATTGGCACTGCCTGTCGCTCTCAGTGTCTCGAATATCGTCGCTAGGCACGCGCCTCTGGAATTCCTGCAACAGACAAAATCATCAAAACCTTTTGTGATCTCAGAGAATCGGAACATAACTATACGATGCGGAGGCAAGTTGTTTAGAAACAAGCTGAAGAAGGAAACATTATGTTTACTGAGGTGAAGTAAACATCTGCTTATTTTCTAATGGTAATTGATGTATGGGTAAACATGACAAGCAGTTAGCATAACACGTAGTTCACGGAATCATCTTGTACGACGGTTCCGTCGTTTTGCTTATAGCTAAGATGGAAACACGGGGAATTTAATTTGACCCAAAAACCATTTATGTGTGACTTATGTTAGTTGTGGGATAAAACGAATGATTCTTGTTTAATTCAAAGACAATAACAACAGCTATTTATACTTGTGGCAAACTCAAGTTCCGTGTCAGCTTAAAGAGGAACGTATTCTAATTATATGCCAAGTGTGCTGGACAATAAATGCGGTCCTCCAACACCCTCTGAAGAGGCCAGTCATTGTGTGCAGGGCCGAGAATTGGATTTTATCTCTTGAACGGGCACATCTCGGATAGGATATTGGTGAAAGACGTCGAATGTGTTTTCTAAAGATCATTTTGCTGCAATTAATACAAATGAGTATACAGCGTGGTTGTGTGAAATAGGTCTACATTCATCTATGGTGTGTCCATGGCGACAGTGACATCTCGTCATACGAGGTAAGGTGCAATTACAAATATAATAGAGGAATCCAGTTTCTCAGTCAATTATATGACGTCATAATCAACAACGTCACGTGTAGGTTGCCGTCTTAATCAATTACGCCATGAATGACGCGATTTAGTCCGTCTTAAATGCGTAATAGTCCGTCAAGTTGTCGTTACTATTTAATAAACATTATGTTGAATATTTGAAACTAATTTGACTGTGCGCTGTTGCTGCTGCCATGGGCAGCAACAGCGCCCAGTCAAATTAGTTTCAAAATATTCTACAGCTTACCTGTATAATTTTCTGGAAATTGAGATTCTGATAGTTCAGGGATCGATTGATACCAACACGGGCAAAGAGTGGGTGGAGCTTAGCTAGAGATGGGCGGGGCATATCTAGAAATGAATCCCTCTAACAGGTGACGTGGACACTAATTTCTTAGCTCAAATCTATGAAGAGCAAGAAAGATTACTTTAAAAAGATGCTAAATCATCTGAAATGTCGCGTTGTATTGACATTCCATGCCTTTCACTTTCATACGCGTTCCTAAATTTATATCGTAATAATTTACTTTTTAGCATCGCGTTATAGCTGGCTTGTGGGCGCCACTATTTTATCATCCTAAAAGCGATAATCGTTGATGGTTAGGCTGAGATACAACACAGTTGCTATGATGTAATAGCTAATAATGGATGGATCCGATCTGTCACTCAAGTATATGACGGCAACTAATACTCAGTCTATCTAGCTCCGTCATGAACATTGAAAAGCCCGTCAAGTGTGAGAACTGCATGTCTATTAGGATATTTAATAAAACAGTCTTTTAGATATTTTGAAACTAATTTGACTGGGCACCGTTCAGAATCGAATCCTCTATGTGGTATGCTTTCATGCCTCCTATAGGGAACGGTGTCAAAGGCTTTTTTAAATCAAAATAGATGACATCCACTCCATGCCCATCATCAATTGCCTTTGTCCATTTATCAAGGTATGCAGGAGCTGCAGTGTCGTCGATCTGTCACACATGAAGCAAACTTGTTTTGTGCTAAATACTTTTTTTCTAGAAAATAATTCACAATGTAATCTCTGATTAGTTCTTCAAGGATTTTATACAATATGCGTGTGTTACACGCGGATATCAGAAGGGCTATAAATCTACCATAGCTTGGTGTATTAATTAGCCCCCTTAACTAGGGTGGAGTAATCAGATCTTCACAACGCGCTAAGCTTACTGGACAATAATTTCCCGCCTGCATGCTTTTTTAGTATGCTCTGCGTTAGTGGTTGATTAGAGGGGCCCATTTGTGGGAATGCCGGTCCATATCTAGGTAGGCTCCGCCCACTCTTTTCACATGTTAGAAATGATTTGACACTTTGAAACTTGAATTCCCAGAATCTAAATTTGAACTATATTGCTAAATAGTAAATTCATCGAATACATACAATGCGTACATGATGGGCGTTTCTATTTTCGTTGCGGAACAGTTTGAGTGTGATGTCAACTAACATGTGACGTATTTTATTGTAACGTCAGATGCCTGAGTGACAGATCGGATACTTCTATGCTATACCGCACTAGGGAAATGACGACATCATAAAAGCTCGTTCCGAGCCGATATCTACTACACGACATTGATAATTTAGGTATTGAATTTTAACTCGTATGAGATCCTCTATGTTGTAAACAATTCAATAGCGATCATTGATAGCTAGCACGCTTACGTGGATATTGCACTCGCCATATATATTATTTTTCCAACAATGGCTAGTTTGACCCAATACCTTTCTATTATTATCGACGTAGACGGGGTCGGCCTATATATCGTTTACCTTTTCTTACGTCAGTGTGTCCTCGGGTCTGTCTGTCATATTTCTCCATGCCTCAGGAATATTAACTATTATACTGATTGGGATTTCCACACGATGGGCATTAACATATCACCAGCCTTCGACACAATTAAACGCTCGCCGATACCAAATGGACTACACCAGGTCAATTGCAATAAAGATGAGCTAAGACTAGTGAGATGACTACATATAGACACCAAGCTTAGAGTACGAGTCAAGTCAGTGAAGTCTGTCGGGTTTGGGACATCAATCGGTTCCCCACAGGGAGATGGTCTATTCACTGTGCTTTTCACCTGTTATCTTGAGCGTGTGCATTTGCGGGACATTCGCTCCCACGCTGGTAGAGGTGTGTAGGTCCGTGTGTTTACGCAGGAAACGATTGGACTCTCTGAGATGCGAAATCATATTAATTTCATAATTGATTTATTATCAAATTAGCACCATAATTACTGTTCCCCCACATACATTCCTCTTTTATTGCACATAGGGTCTACAGGTTAAAGAATGGGCAACATCTAAGTAAGCTGAATTGATCCGCTTGCAATGCACATACGAATTTATAAGGATATACCTTTTTCATCTTTAGGTTATAATTTAGCTTTTTCAAATCACCAAACCTGGAAATCAATAATTATCGCAACAAAGTCAGCGCACCACATCGTCGGGTTCAATAAAATAATACTGTGACGCGTGTTCCACAACAGGAACCGGAATCGCTAAGGCGGCTACAGACAGCATGGGACGAATGGAGACATAACATGATAACATCTTGAGGAAATGGTCAACTAACACAACAATGCGGTGCCTCACCTGGAATCTAAAGGTAAAGAGGAAAACGAGGGAGGCAACAAAAAATGTGGCGCGCAAGTACTGAAGTGCACGAAAAAATGGCTGACCTCACATTGATGAATTTGAGAGAGAATGGCTTGAGGCGGCTGATGAGGGGAGGGGTATAGCTCAAGAAAAAGGCACCCGACTACAATTCAAGCACGGGAAAATAGATGTCAAAAAGAGGTTTCTTCTAATTTAAGCCGACCTTTGAATGCATAGTCGTTTGTTCGAAGCTTTCTGCGCGTTCGTTGGTATAACACCTTCATGTAGGTACTAGGTAAGCATGGACGAGTTCGCAAAACACACCCTTCGAACAGAGGGTAGGAGATGCAGTTTAGATCCACGTCAATCCAGGTGAAGTCAATTTCCTCCCTCCCCCCCCCCCACACATCCCACCGGCCTCTGCAACGACACCCCCCCCCCCTGCCCATACTCACGCGCGCGCGCGCACGCACGCACGCACGCACGCACGCACGCACGCACGCACGCACGCACGCACGCACGCACGCACGCACGCACGCACGCACGCACACACACACACATTGTTTGGCCAATTTATAAGAAATACTGTCTGAAATTGCTTCTCAGAGTCTAATTTTCACAATTTTCCCTGGGCGCCCTTCCCCACAGACACCCCCCCCCCCCCCACACTTTTGGGGACGCATCCATTCATAACTCCCCTGCCTTCGAAAGTTCTATCGCAACAAAAGAACTAGGCCCCCGATAACGGCTGTTACTGTTCCGGTACTGTGCCAAAACCGGGTCAATGTGGGCCGGTATTGACGCAGTACTGACCCAGTAACCTATGTTGACAGGGGTAAACCGGGCGTAAAGTTGCATTGGATATTCAGGACATCTGTCAAATTGTGTCTGAAATAAGCAGGCGGTACTTAAATTTAATTATTAATATATACAATTCATCAATTAGTATGTATCCCTTCAACTCAATGTCTACTAGGTGTATTTTTGCTAAGCACTATCAAAATGTGTGGCTGTTTTAGGTGCATGTATACCAACTGCTTCAAGTAGTCAACACATATATTCAAGTAACGTAGCAACGACTTTCAGTCAGATTGTTAGTAAAGGTGATTATTCTGTCTACCACAATGCGTGGAGTACACGTACTTAGTATGTTTAATATACGACATTTTGGGACATTCATCTATTTCAGGCTTGAATAGTTTTAATTTTCAGCCGATTATATATATATATAATATATACATATATAATCGGCTGACAATTAAACCCTCTCAGGCTTGAAGTAGATGAATGCCTCAAAACATTGTACATGTATTGGATTGTTCAAATGTGTCAGAGATAAATATGATGTACTTAGTAAATCTTCAGAGAGTAACATCTCGATTTTAATGTGAATAGCATTCCTACATTCCGTAAATACCGGCATCAAATTACTATGCATTCAAACAGCAAAACACAATCGTCATCCCTGATTTTGACGGCCACAATAAATATCCATGTACAGACACATGGACGTACATGCATATGCACGCACGCATATACACACTCGCTCACGCACGCGCGCGCGCAGGGACGCACGCCTATCCATCCATTCATGTACCCACAAATCCATCAAACCATCCATCCACCATCTCAATCATCCACCATCCCACCTTCCCACCCTCCCTCTCACCCACCCACCCACCCACCCACCCATCCATCCTTCCATCCATCCATCACTCTATCGATAAATCACCACCCACCGCCCACATGCTCTCCCACCCGCCTCCTTACCTACCTACCTACCTACCTACCTACCTACCTACCCATACGTACGTGCCTGCCTGCCTGCCTGCCTGCCTGCCTGCCTGCCTGCCAGCCAACTGACCGACCGACCAACTGACTGACCGACCGACCAATCGACCGACCGACCGACCGACCGATTTATTCATAATACACTCATCTTCTTCAGAGTTAACTAAAAATAGAATGTCGACAGATTCATCATAAATGGTTGCCTTAAGCATAATGTTAGGATTTCATTAAATATAGAATATTAACATGAGGCCTACAGACATAACGGCTTACCTGCCTAACCTGCTATATAGTTTATTAGCATTGATATCAACGAGAGAGTTACCTTTGACATGTATTCTCCACGAACACGTGTTTGGGCGACGTCCAATGGCAATGTACATGGCCAATTGGGTTAAAGTCAGTCAGTAGAATCCGGGCTCACAAATGGGAAACTGTAAACCAGGGCTGATGAAGATTTAGTTATTATCGTAAATGAAACATCCGTAATGGACCTTTCCATTTTAGCTATGGCCCGCTCATCTCTAGCTAATCTACACCCACACATCGCTCGTGTTGGGATCAATCGATCGCTGCACTCTCTGAATCTCAATTTCCTGAAAACTATACAGGTTAGCCGTTGAATATTTTGATGGCAAAACAGCGCCCATGCAAATTAGTTTCAAAATTTTCAACAACATGATTATTAAATAGCAAAGCCATACAATTCGTGCAACGTGTCAGACTATTAAGCGTTTAAGACGGACTAAATCGAGTCATTCATGTTGTAATTGATTATGACGTCATCCTAAACGTCACGCAGTTTATTATGACGTCATTTATTTGATGGATAAACTGGAAAGGTCAATTGGGGCACCATGTTCGTAGTCTTTGACCTTATGAACAAAGAACTCAAGACTCGAATCGCAACCGGCTAGACACGAATGATTAATTTCTTAAAATTAGACATTGTGTTATTCTCTGGAAACGCTTTGAAGCTTTGACCTTCTGACGCCGATCTTTCGGCAAATCAGGTGCATGTCACATTTGATGAAGATGGAGATCCGTAGATGGTCACTACAAGCTTTTCCCGCCACCCTCTCCTCTTTACATCAATGTGCTTTATTGGAGACTACCACATGCAACCAGAGGAGCAAGGTTAGTAAATACGATAGATTTAGTGTATACTTACCCTCTCAAAAACAGCATTTCAGAGTTCGGTATTTTCTCACCGGATATATTGTTTCCAAACAATAGGTTTTGTTACTAATTCTAGTACGTATTCGATAAAGTGTCAGATTATATAATAGCCAATACAATTTTAATTCTGACAAAAATATAAATTTGACCCTGTATAATTACTCTTCAAATTACCAAAATGCGAATTGTGTCCCTTTTCGATGCTATATATGCTGCTGATCGGCTGCGTCAGCTAGTAACTGAATGCCCGGTCATGCGCAATTGAATTTACTGAACTCGCGTCACCGGCGGTCGCGATAACTAGCCCCTCAGTGATGTTATCCGCATGAGCCATCTATAGCCAATATATCCATATCTATGGTAAATATTCATTCAAAAGCGCTCGAGATATCGCACGAACACAGATGCATGGATCGACACATGTATGAAAGTGTTCTATTTGAAATTGAGCGATTTAGAATGAATTTGAAGCACAGTCGAGAGTATCGTCCATGGACAGTCTTCTTATACACGTGTCCAGGAAGCGAATGCGGGGAAATCCAAAATAGAGGCCCAGTCAGTGGTCATCGTCGTTCTTTGACTCCTCAAAAAGAGAATTTGCGTTCTCTGCCAATATGGGTAAAATTCCATTGGCTGTAAATATGATGAGATATATATCAGTATCGTGCTGGGTCGTATTGCTGTAGTGGAATAACTTATTCCATCGTATTTAGATCTATTATTTAACTCATTGATAGATGGTATCCAGGAACTACCCCGCACATATAGTGTATGTCGACATTACGTAATTTCTTCTCAATACATGTTAATGGTTTTGCTGGAATTAATAGTAAACCGGTGAGTCAAGGCATTGAGCCATGTTAACACTCTCGTCGTGTAGGCGATGAGTAGCGGGCGAAGTGAGCCATTGTATCCTTGTTTATAGCGGATGCATGTAACATGTCATTTCTACGTGGACATGACTGCAACTAAAATAGAGAACGCATGATTGAATGGATCGAACCTTAAGCAGCTGATGGGCAGTGACACATCCACCCACCCAAATTCCTCATGGGAAGGGAGAGGGCAAGTCATGTTTGTAGGAAGGAACACATTCCACATTCCATAATGATTAAACATATCATCCCAAGTTTGGAATTGAAACTTCTAAAAATATCTTCAAATAGTTATATGTTGTATTAAAAATATTAACATTACAGCATCATAGTGTTTGACCCACCCCACCCCTACCCCACCAGTGCATCCAGTGGTGCATGGTATGCGTAGAAAGAGAAGCGTTCGGTAATCCATATTATCATTAAAAATTGTCCCCGTTGGTTCAAAGTTCTGGCCTCAAATAACTGCTTTAACGTTCATGAGTTTTGACACCAACAACCCTAGCCGCGTTGTCGGGAGGAGGGGAGACGGTGAAGGTCACCATCATAAATGGAGCGAAGTAAACCCTCCTATAACACAGACTTTATGAAGCATTTAAGAGTATTCAATACATCAGATGGTTACTTAATATATGTTCGTTTCAGAATCAATTCCAGTTTTATCTATGCCCCGCCCATTCCTAGCGAAGCTCCGCCTACGCTATTGCCCGTGTTGAGATATATCGAACCCTGAAATCCCTGAACCTTACTTTGCAGAAACCTACACAGGTAAGCCGTTGAATATTTTGAAACTAAATTGACTAGCTTCTGTTGATGACGAGGTCAAATTACTTCAAAATATTCAACAGAATGTTTATTAAATAGTAAAGACATACAATCGTACAACTTGACGGACCATTAAGCGTTTATGACGACCTTAATTATGGCGTCATATGGCTCATCCATAGACTAGGTGCATCTATTAAGAGTAGTCACCACCTCAGATGGCCACTTTCTCTCTCTCTCTCTCTCTCTCTCTCTCTCTCTCTCTCTCTCTCTCTCCCTCTCCCTCTCCCTCTCTCTCTCTCTCTCTCTCTCTCTCTCTCTCTCTCTCTCTCTCTCTCTCTCTCTCTCTCTCTCTCTGTTCAGCGCACTGTGAAGTGGCTGTTATCATCATATGGACAGAGAAAACGACAATCATATAGCACCAAAGGCAAGTGTTCGTTATATGCAGGTAAGAATGCAGGTGTGAGTGACGGCGCGTCTACCTTACAGCTGTGAAATTTGTGTTCATGACCTTTGATTAGTAATCCGTGTTGCATTGATTGCTAAGCCGTAGATGTGATCCACTCTTTCCCGCTCACTGGGCAGAGTGAATGTTTCACTATAATGTTGTTGAAACCAGCATGGGTTATTGACAAATTTTAATGTAGATAGATTGTGCCAAGTGGGAAATGCTGGGAAATATCGGAAAATACTAGGAATATTCCAATAGGTGGATAAT